>OY728151.1:176826127-177440293 GCA_963277665.1 Viscum album
AAAAACATTGACAACATTCAAAAATTTAGTCCTTTACAAAAGGAGATAAAAAGAGAGAGATATGAAAACAAATAAGGTTGAAATAACATACCAAAGTAGAGTTGATTCTTCCGTTGGATATTTTACTCAACAATAAATATGTTTAAGAAGCATTGTAATACTTCAAGGAGCATCAAAAAATGTTGTAATATTTATTTGGTTTAGTCGAGGTGAATAAGGGTAATATCAAGGTCATTGTGAAATCCTTTATAAAAAAATTTTGGGGTTTGATTACTGTTCTGATGGTTTTTCTTGGTGGCACCACATTTTTTTCAAATAGAGTTCCCAAACTATAAAACCCAACTATATGGAATTCATGGTTTCTCTAATTTGTCCCAAATTTGTAAAAATGTGTAAACTAACTATAAATTTCACCTATTTTTAGAATGCATGGTTAATTGGGGGAGTGAGCATGGTTTTCAAAAACTATGTTCCAAATATGCACTACCAAAAAACCCTCAAGATTCAAGAAAACCCTCCCAAACATAGCCAAGATAAGAAGAAACCAATGAAAGTCATAAATAGGGGTAAAATAATACCTAAAAAAGAGAACAAGAAATCTCTATATGTGTACGGATCTTGTAGTCTAACAACCTTATAACATCTCCTTTGTGAGATGTACTCCCAAGAACATGTAAGATTATGAGGTGAAAGTGATGATCCATAAGGCCCACATATCAGCTTCTCTCTCACAAGTTTCCTCTAGATCATGGCTATGTTCCCACAATACTGTAATTATTTACACTATTCTTCCCCGTAACACATTCCCACTATGATAAATAACACGAATCAAATTCACCATCAAATGAAACTTCAATCTCACGCTCAATAGAATCAACATCAATCCCATGAGAATGGTCGGGGTGATACTTCCAAAAACATGATACATTAAAAACATCATGTATAAAACCATATATAAATGGAATATCAAAACAATATGAAACTAATATGGTCCTCTACACAACCTCAAAAGGCCCAGAAAACATAGGCTTTAATGTTGTCAACCATTGTATCTTAATTTGACACAATATTAGTAACATCCAAAAGAACACATTATATCCCTTTGTAATGTTAGGGGTTCTAAAACATCGATCTGTGAATGACTTCTTTTTACTCTTTTTGGTATTTATATATTTAAATAAACTAGATAGTCATTGATGTATTATACATGAGACTTTATCTCAACTCCTTTAACTCACCTACCTCCACCCAGTATAAAGGAAATCATCAAGGCCTACTATATAGAAACTAAAATGGTTCTATCTGAATAGAATCCTAATTTTTTTTGTTATACGATAAATTAGTGAGAGATAATTTTATCTGTAAATGACTACTAAAATCAAGGATGCATGATCTCAATATATCCTCTATAATATGAAAAGTGAAATCTAATGTCCAGTTTGTATATGGGTGGAAATTCATACTCAGAATAACCTAGGTACCCAATGCATTATATTATCCTTTCCAAAATCAAGATGTAAAATGAAGGACATGGTCTGAAACTATACTCTATGGAACCCTTTGAAAATAATGTATATCTTGAATATGAATCTCACCCAACTAGTTGATGGGAAAAGTCTTTTGAATATGCTAGAAATGGTATTCCTTTTTTCAACCATTCCAAAAAAACCCAAATCGTATTATTGATCCAAGGTATCCTCTAAAGACCCACCACAAAGTCCTTAGAAACGTTTTCCCAAATCCATTTTGGATTGGGAAGTGAATTTATTAAGTAAAAAAGTCATTGATGCTTGGACTTCACCTATTGATAGATGTTGATTCATGTTACAAAACCTGAAACCTTCTTTCTAATTCTTGACGACCAATACTATCATCTTAGTTCATGAAAAATTTTGTACAATCAAGGATACAATACCCAATATGAGGAAAAAAACTCATTAATTATATCCTCATGAATTATTAATGTTATAACCACATGGTTTTTAACATAGATGATCTAATCCTCAGTTATTGTCTAATCGAAAGGTGACTCTCCGCCTTCCAGGATTTCCCTCAATGCTAAATACTCTAGATCCTCATACTACCTATCCCTAGTTCTACTCAAAAGTATTTAATAAACAAATAATGATACAAGGGTTCTCTGATCTTTTCCATCCTAAATATAAACATGAATCTCATCCAGTAGGATAATCATCTTCAACCCATAACTAGACTCCTAATCTACTTGAGTTTATATCTTCTGACTTAATGTGTCAATAACAATATTACCTTTCCTTTGTGTATAGTATTGTTCTATATAATATTACCACATATATATAACCCATATCCACTATATTAGGTTCAAATATTTATATGAGAAGATATAGTTTAATCTCTTTTGATCGGTATACACAATGAACTTTCCACCTTACAGGTAATGCCCCCAACACATTAAGGTGTAAACCCCCAATGGTACATCGAGATCATGTTTAGGGTAATCACATTCATTTTGCACCATTTTTTTGACATATATTACTCAATAAAATATCCATACATCTACTCTCCTCCAATTATGATCCTGAACACATCAGAAATCATTGTATACTTCTCCTTTGGCTCTGGTAAGATCAAAATCATTGTGGTAGTCAACCACTTATTCAACTATTGGAAAACATATTCACATGATCTAGACAATGAAAATATGAACCCTTATTATTCAAGCCCTAATTTAGTTCATATAAATATAAAAATTCATGGATAAACATCCGATAATAACCCTCTGACACTAGAATGCTTCAGGTTTAAAAAATATTCATGGGATACTCTAATGAAAATGAAATAGAATATTTTATTGTTCTCACTAACAAACCTTCATCAAAGATGATGTGACACAATAAATGTACACTATTGATCACTTATTTTTACTTAGATATCTTGGAGTATAAAATATCCTCTCATTTTGTACTCAAGATAGTGTCAAAATGTTGGGAATGATCATCATGAGTCCTGATGTACACAAATATTTCATCCTCAAAAATAACCACAAACTGATCCAGGTATGGGAGAATGATTTTTTTCATTAACAACATAGAAAAAATCAGCATGTTCATCATCCCAAACATTAAAAAAATGAACTAGTATTGGACATTCCTACTTGTGAATGAAGTATTTGGTATATCAAAATGTTTAATTCCCATGTGATGATAATATGATCTGAAATTAATAATGGATAAAAAACATGACCATCTCAACTTGTCATAGAGATCATAAATATGTGGAAGGGGATATCGGTTCTTTATTATAATCTTGTTCAGTATTCAGTAATCAATATATAAATACAACATCTCATCACCCATCATAGAAAACCAAACCAAATAATCCCAAGGTGATGTAGTTGGATGGATTAATCCCTTATCCATTAACTATTCTAGATGAGTCTTGAGATCTTGAGCCTTATTGGTGCCATTATTTAAGGTGGAAGGGAAAATTTTTTGCCTCAGGGTATTAGTTCAATTGAGAATAGAATATATATCTCAAATGGATGACTTGATAAATCCTCAAGAAACATGCCCCAAAACCATTCCACTAAGGTTGTGAAAAAATATTGTTTCAAACCCATCCATTGATAAAAATACTAGAATATTGGGTGGTATTCTACCCCTATTTCAGATGAACTATCGCTATACTGCCTGACTGGATATCTCATTCTCTATGATGAACATAAATTTTACCCTCCGGAGATGTAAAAGTCACCCTACAATGGTAACAATAGATATGGGTTTGGTATGATACCATCCAGTCCATACATCAAATCATGTAAAAAATCTGGATTGTCAATTATGTATAGATCCCAACAGAAAAATACACCACAACCCCAAGATAATACCAATTACATAAACAAATGTCCCTTAACCATACTCCTGACGGTGTGTCGATCCTCATAAACCAAAAAAATACACTATCATACTCAAGACATTCACATGATTAAATGATATGGAATAATAATAACCTCATGTCTCATATAAGTCACTAGAATGTGTAAAATATATAAGAATAATACCTCTGATATTGATGACTCGGCCTCACTATCTATAATATAGGTTGAAAATTATTCAACATTCCTACCCCTCTTACCTATACTGTTGTTTAAGTCCACTAAGATAATCTAATATTATATTATGGGTGATCATTCCCCAAAGTTCCATGTCCACTACCTCGAAATCCATGTCCAGATGAACTACAACTTCTCTAATTTGAGGGGGTATAAGAACCCCCATCAAGTAATCTCATTCAGACTAGCCTCTTTGTCACTCACATTTGGTTGAAGTTTTCTACAATACCTATATAAGTGACTCATCCTACTAGAGGATCGAAACCCCACTCGTGTTCCTATATTCTGGCTACCAATATGACCCGACCAACCTCATTCATGGTAGTATATTGGGTTACTAGTTTGAGTAGCTTATCCTTCTCCCTTTACACATTGTTTTCCATTTTCAGGGTTGATGTTTTTGTAGTGGAAGTCCTAATATTGAAATATAAATCCCCCAGACATTTTGAAGTAGCCACTTTTATTCAACTAAAATACTCTTTTTGGTTTCTCCTAAAAATGAGAGACTAATTCAGCACAATATAAAACATATTTAGATTAAATATTTTGACTATGGAATTAATCTCACATTTATGTCCATCCAAAAAATTCTTCACCTCACTTGTCTTATCTCTAGTAAATGTTGGTAAAAAGTGCTAAAAATATGTGAAGTTTCTAAAATATATCATTATGGATTTATCTCGCATGGTCACCTACATCAACTATTTTCTCTATACTGCTTTAGAATCTTGGGGAAAAGTGTTCCATGAAAAGCTCCTAAAATTGCTCCAATACCATGTTATCATTTTCTCATCCTGAGTCTAAATATCCCACCTGCACTATATTTATCTGTGAAATACATAACTAGACAATATTATAATATTCTTATTAGGTGTCTCTAAATGGTCAAGGGTCATCTAGATAGACTCAATGAAGAACTCACATGCCTTAGGTCCACCCATTTTAATGAAGGTTGGAGGGTGTTGAAACTAGAAATCCCATTTTAGGTTATAAATACTCATCATATCTCATCCCACATATATATCCATAAACTACATAAAATGAGTGTTGTTCACTCACAAATTCTCTCTCTCTCTCTCCTTAAAAATATCTCATGCTCCTTTACCCATAACGATCAGAGCCTCTCATTTCCCTGCTAGAGGATCATTTCCTTCTATGTCCTTTGGTTTTCCTATCAACAAGCATCATCATGGAGATATGTCTCTACAATTCCAAAGAAAATGTCTTAGGATACATTATACATCCTTATAATCTTTAAATAATATGGATTCAAATAATTAATTAACAATTAATCCCTTATACACATCCATATGGTAAAAACTGAGTAAATTTCACTACCGTCAACCATCCCTCAGCTGGTTCATGGTTAACATATCGTAAAAAACATCCATATTTCTATTTTACCATTAAGAAAACATTTTAACCATTTTAAATTACCAATTTTAGTATCCTTTACAATAACAAATTCCTCATTAAGAACCATTTCATTTAAAAAAAAAATAAAGAATATAAATTTCACTTCAACAACTCAGTTAAAACCTTTTATTCCATGCATACCTTAAATTATGTATGCCAGATAAGAAAATTAGTACCTATAATTATTCAAATATACCCAATATTCAGGCTATACTAATCCATGAGTAAAATAAAAAAACATCACACAAAAAGTGTTTCATCCAAGGTGAGGCATCATTCATATATAAAAAGAACATCAAGAATGAAAATCCCACCCTGGGTACTTGGGTTTCCCCTCGCACATGGGTTAGTTACTCCATTTTACTAGCTCATGACTGAAGCCTGAACAATCATAATCTATTTTATAACATTCCCAAATAGTAAGAAACCTCAAAATAAATGAAAACCCCTTTGATACAACATTTTTAATGTCTCAACTCAAGTGACTCATGTCGATGCTCTAAGAAGGATCACTATATGACCTCAAGCATGCCACCCCATATACCAGAGGCTGATGACTAGTAGAGAGGGTATAATATATAACATTGGAATACTATAAACTCATTATCAAAGAAGAAAATAATCATAGATAAATATAAAATATCTAAATAGTAATAATAAACCAAGATAATAGCATTATCAATAATCATTAAATATAACCTAATGAATCCAAAATAGGAAATGATGACCATAATCCAATGGTGTAGATTTTTAATGCCATATAAGTTTCATTTTTCAAATGAAACCCAAAAATGAATACACTATAATAAATCCATAACAAGTTTGGACATCATCTCTGGTTCCCTCTTTAATTATTCATCTTGAATCCCAACTCATATTTGGAAAGGCGTAGACTATAGGGGTCTCTGGGTTCCTTGGAAATGGATAGTTTGTCATGGTTTATAGGCCGTGACTTCAATTCTATTAAAGGGAGGTAAAATGGCATATAACCATAATATGCTGAAATTTAGCAACATAATCACCAATAAGGGGCTTCTGGATTTGGGTTTTCAGGGGAGAAAATTTAATTGGTGTAATAACCGATGAGGTGATAGTCAGATAGGGGTTAGACTAGATTGGTGTCTGACTAACCTTTAGGGCCTATAATCATTCTCAAGAACCACGGTCTCACATCTGTCATGGGGCATATCGGACCATTCTCCTTTGCTCGTGGATTTGAAGTTTGGGAGTGTAGATAGTAATTTCTTTTTGTACTATATGAATTGGCATAGCATGGAGGGGTTCTTGAAAATGTTATAAGATTCCTAGAAGTATGAAATTGAGGGTAGAGTGTGGGTGGGTCTATCAAGACGTTTGAAGAGGATCAAAAATGATATTATCCAATGGTCTAAATCTGATACTTCCATAGATATGTCAATGGAGGCTCTGTATGAGGAGGTTGACCATTTGGAAGGGTTTTTACTGCAGAACTGGGATGTTTCCATATTTATTAAACATTGTGAAAATAGAGCCTTTCTGGTACAAAGACTCTTGGAGGAGGAGAGTGAACTTTGGCAGAGGGCCAGGGTAAGGTGGCTCAAAGAAGGTGATAGGAATAACCACTTCTTACATTCTTGTTTGAATGAAATTCTTAACTCGAAGGTTACTATATGATTAGAGGATGGATCATTCTTCTGATTTAGATGTCGCTGGGGGGATTGCACTATAGCAGTTCAATTTACTTTTGGCAGGTGGTTGGGAAGTGATCTCAGGAGAGGGGGGTTCCAATGATGTGCTAGAGGAGTTCTTCTGGAATATTACGGGGAGGGTTCTCAGAGGGAATAATGAGTTGATGAAGCCTTTCCCATCTAGGGAGGAGGTGTGGGAGGTGGTTTGAAGCTTGTATCTGAAGAGTGCTCCTGGGACAGATGGGTTCCCTGGGGACTTTTATGTGGCGGTATGGGTCTTTGTGGGACAAGATGTTTCCGAGGCAGTTCTGGATTTATTTAGGGTTGGGGGGTGCCCTCAACAGGGGTACGTGCGCTTACAAAATGGTTCTAGTTCCTAAAGTGAAAGATACATCTTCTATTTCCTAGTATATACCAGTTTTTCTATGCAACGTATTATGCAAGATTTTGGCTAGCCTACTGGCGAGGAGACTAAATAAGGAAATTTGTAGTATAATTTCCCCGGAACAACATGGGTTTTTTCAAGGTAGAGGTATCTAGGGAGTGGTTGGTGTGGCTCAAGAGTTTCTAGATTATGTGAATAAGAAGGTTGTGAGGTATAATGTTATTTTTCAGGTCTATATAGAGAAGGTGTACGCCAATCTTGAATGGAGTTTTATAATTCAAGTCATGAGGGAGCTCAGGTTCCATGAATGGGTCTTGGATTTATGCTTTTGTTGTTTTTCCTCACCATGTATTTCTATTTCTCTTCTAGGGAAGGGGGTTGGGTTTTTCATGAACATGAGAGGTGTGAAGCAAGGGGACACCTCTCCCCCATTGTTCCTCATTTCCCAGGAATATCTATCCCAAAACCTGTAAAGAGGGCTGCTAGAACAGAGGATCATTCCTTATATCTCAGAGGCCTCAGATGGATCCTATTACCACTTGATGTTTGCTAATGATATTATTATTTTTATTAATGGCAAGAGGTCATCTTTAATTAATATCATGTGGATTATGGGGGTCTATGGTTGTCTGAGTGGCTAGAAGATTAATGGCAGGAAAATCAATGTTTTTATTTCTACTAAATGCCCAAGGAGGAGGGCCCGGAGTATACAGGAAATTCTTGAAGTACAACATAAAAAACTACCAATATTGTACCTGGGGGCTCTTATCTCTAATGGTTGGGTGAAAAAGGCTTTTTCTTAGGATCGAATTAATAGGATTTTTGGTAGGATCCACAACTGGAAAAATAGGTTTCTCTCGTTTGGGGGCCAGGTGGATTTGTTAAATAGTGTGGTCTCTTCGATCTTAATGCATGTGTTATCAGTCATTACCCCTCTCGAGGGGATTATTTCTACCATGGAAAAGATTATAAATAGATTTATATGGTATTCCAATGACTCTGGTAAGGATCATTAGGGCTCGTGGACTCAGTTGGCGAAGCTGGTTGGGGAAGGAGGTGTAGGGTTGAGTGTAACGACCCGAAATTTTGAATAATTTTTGTTTCCTAATTTTGTGTGTTATTTTATTTTATAATCAACAAAACTGTATTATTTAATCAATGAAGTGAGTATAATTAAATGATACCATTGGGTTTTGACTGTTATATGACCGTTCGTCAATATGATTATTGGAAATTAAACCCTTAACATTACAATTTTTTGTTTATAAATACTTGTGATCTTGGTTAATTAATACAGAAAGAGGATTAGATGGCCTCATCCAGTAGTCTCGGGCCGATCGAATCCCATCCAATGCAACTTGGAAAGGAGGTAGCACCACTGGGCTTTCCTCTTGACCAAACCCAAGCCAAACTTCATCCTGTAAAGCTGGAATGGAATCGCCTTCGGGAGAAGTTTAATCTCATAGAAATCAACACTCGGGAAATGTTGGCCAAGCCACCCCAGGATTCTGTCACCTTAGCACACCTTACACTTAGGTCCTATGCTGGTGTTATAAGGGTTTATGTAACGAGACCTTAGCTACTTTATGTAATCCTTTGATATAAATAAAATTTTTATTTCTTCTTATGGTGAAGTTGGTAAATCTAAAATGTTCGGATAAATATAGGATATATATTATTGATGAATTTAGGAAAAATGGGTATTTTAAAATATTTTTGTATTCATTAAATAATTTATAATGTGAAATTATTTTAAAAAATGGTCTTCTACAGTTATGATCAATGAGAAATTTAGATTCTAATAAGATCAACTTTTTTTTAGTGAATAATAATGTAGGAATTGTAACATACCCATATGAATAGCAAGGAATAGTAATTTTACCAAATAAATATAAACTTCACCCATGAATTTATAGATACATTTTAGACATCTTAAAAGTGAAAAAATTATCATAGTTTAAGTTTTGGTATTTTTAAATTACATAAATATTTTATTTATAATTTTATAATTAAATTAATAATTTCAAATAGAAATTTATTTTCATAAAATTTAATCATAAGTTGTTACTTTTTTGTATTATTGGTATACAATATTTTTATAGGACCTTGATTACTTTTTTTAAGGTGTTACAAAATGAGTTATAGTTTTGAAGTTGTATTTTTGGAATAAATAATGATTTTATTTAAAAATTAAATTAAAAATATTTTTAAAACTATTTTCATAAAATGGAATTCAATTTTGAAATCAGATCATTGATATTAGGTTAAGATTAATTTTTGGGTTTTTTCTGAAACAGTTGAATTATCGGTGAATAGAAAAAATTCAGTTTTGAGTTTCGGGTGTTTAATGAAATCATTAATGATGTAATAATTATTTACACTTTCTAGTCAAGTTATGAATAGTATGATAAGGTATGAGGTGTTCTATGTGGCCAATACCATGGGAAAATACCGTGGACAAGCCCATGGTTTTTCCAATACCACCGATGAGGTGTCCCTTGGAAATTAATAATTTATTCACTCACTTTTCCTATAAATACCAAGACATTTCCCTCATTAATTTCATTCCAAAATCATCCTAAATTTTTTTTTGGTCTCTTTACCTTACAAGTAGCCCTCTCAATGTTCCCTCAAGCCTCCCAAGGTTCTGACCCTCAATCTTTTGAAGTTACACTTCAAGGTAAGAGATCCTTTCACCCTCCTCTTTTAAGTCATGACTTCCTTTATGTTGTGTCTTCTAGTTTACATATATTTATGTTGAGGGTATGTTATTATATGTTCTAATTACTGTCCATTTAATTTATATTTTTTGAGTGACCCTTTCTGCTCTCATCAACTTGTTTTCTGAATTTTTACATGACGTCGTTAGGTTGTCAATTTTTTTTATAAAAAAATCGCATCTTCTCTTCTCCTTTGAGTTTTATTTTCATATGGTATTTCCTTCAAATCTCCATACCATGATCTTATTTATTTTTATTCTGTAAACATACAATATTATGAGTTATTTATGAGTGGGTTACTCTTTTCCCCTCACTTTTATTATTTTCTAAAACCAAGTTATATAGCCATTATACTGTAGAAATTTCATCTCAAAATTTCCCTCTCAGGAAATTATCTCGTTTATTTATGTGAATACCCAAACCTATTTCATTTCTATGGGTATTCATAAATACAAAAAAAATATATATTTTATTCTGGAATTGACAGACATATAACTCACACTCCCTCTCCATGGGTTATAAATCACATAATGATCCTATTTTGAAGCACTTTTAAAACGTCACGATTTTGATGTGAAACCCATTCATTTTACTCTCTTTGGGTTATTTATGAAATGTTTGATTATGATATATGTGTCTCACATGAATTTAAAGACATATTAATGGTGCACCCTAATATCACTCCAATGCATTGGGTAACGAATTAATCTCTAGAGATGAAAAGTTTCATGATACCTTGGTGAATAACCTTGGTAATTTTTATAACACCTTGGGGATAAACCTTGGTGATATGTTCATGAATGTATAAATGAAATGTTGTATCCAAATATTCAAGTTTTTATTAATGTTCTTTTTATTATAATATTAATATTTTTCCAATTCTCATGCCTTTATGACTTTTATTATGTTCTTATTAATATTTCTTAAGATCACATGTCAATTGTTTCACTTGTTTTAATTACTGAGCCTTATGCTCACCATTTCCTTTAATGTATGTCTCCATGATATGAGATTCAATAATTTTTCATAGTATGAAACTATAATAAAGCATTAAAAGTGGTTTATAGGAATGTTTTATATTGTTTTCATGTATTATGTTCCTGATTTCCAAGACACTAGACTTTAAAGATCTTCTGTTTTTAAAATGTATTGAAAAGTTATGTAATAAAAAGGTGGGATGCCATAGTTGGTATCAAAGTATAGTTTAGTTATTTATGGAAATTAAGATATGAAATATTTAGTAAGAACCCTATATAAAAGTTTAAATATAGGAAATCTTCCTGGTATTTTGGTGAGTATTGAGTAAGTGGTTTATCAAAAAAATACATCCATGTCTGGATACGAGCAGGTAGAGGTGGCTTTGGCACTGATGTACATAGGGGTAAAACTCGAAAACAACGCTTTGATCTAGACTCAAATGGGAACCAGTACAAAATAGTGGGCCTTTCTGTACTCTTGGCTATGACACTCCCGAGGGATAGGCTTTGTTAATCTCAAGCTTTTTATGAATCATTATGAAGGAATTATAGAAAAATGTAATTTTCTAAGCATGATGTTTTAGGAAATAAAATCATTTTTAGTTAATATATTCGTAAATTAAATAAGTTTCTCACAAAGTATTTATTATTTTATAAAATGGCAGGAAATAGGGGGAACTATGAAAATGGTAACTACAATGGACCATGTGCTGATGACCCTCCGATGGAAGCCGGAATGGAAACATTCATGTGAATAATGAACCAACTAACAAAAGTCATGGGAAATAACTTTAATCAAGCTGAGAGACCAATCTCACCATGAATGGAACAACATTATGTCGATTCCTTTATGCATCAAATACCACCAACATTCAATGGATCGGATAACCCATTTATTGTTGAGTAGTGGATCAACTCTATATAGAAGATATTTTCTGTGCTACATTGTTCAGAGCAAGGGAAGGTCACCCTGGCTGTCTACTGCTTTGAGGGAGAAGTTGATCAATGGTTGGAACTGATAAAAAACATAAGGCAAAGAGTGGAAGTTGAAGCTATATAGTGATAAGAGTTAAGAGGGATCTTTTCCAGTAAGTATTTCCCTCATTCCATAAGAACAAAAATGGAGAAAGAGTTCCTCAAGATGAAGTAGAAGGATAATTAATCTGTGGGAAGGTACGAGATGAAATTCACAAGGCTTTCATGATATAACTATAGGTTTTTCATGGATCCAAATGGTAAGGTTGATAGATTCTTCGGTGGACTGAGACCTCATCTGGGAAAGAATATAGCCAACCGAGACTATGATAGCTACAAGGAGATCGTGCAGAGTGCAATGAAAATCGAGCTAGAGTTTGGTGAGATGAAATGGTCTCATAAATCAAATGAAAATAAGAGATAATTGGAGCCAAGATTAGGGAGAATCTTTGATCAAGGAAGAGGAGTCAAGAAAGTGAAACGTCCCACATGTAATAAATGTGGGAAGAATCATTCGGGGAAATTCCTAATCTAGAGCCGAAAATGATACAAGTGTGTAAGAGATGGCCATATTGCGAGGAATTGTCGTAGTGAGGTGAAACCTAAACTTCCAAACACTAATGACAAGGGGAAGATGGTGAAGGACCTACCTGATGTCCAGTGATTTATGTGTGGACAACTTTGGAACTTTTCTAATCACTATCCAAATCTGAGGGTAGTGGAGGGGAACCACCATCAGCCTTAGCAAAGGCAATAGGGGTAAGGTTGTGCTTTTTCTATCACAACAGATGAAGTTGAAGCTCCAAATGATGTGGTAGCAAGTACTCTTGTTTTTTTCTCCAAGCTAGCAAGTACTTTGTTTGATTCTGGTTCTACCCATTCCTTTATTTCCTCCAAGATTGCAAAGAATTTAGAATCAACCCCCGAATTGCTAAAAGTATAGTTATCAGTCAACACTCATGGTGGGACTATCCTAGCATTTTCAGTGTTTAGAAACTCTAGTATTTACTTCAATAAGCACAATCTTATCAAAAATCTAGTGGTCATTACCATGATAGAATTCAACATTATACTAGGGATGGACTGGCTCTCAAAGTCTAATGCTAAGATCAATTGCAAAAGCTAGGAAATATCAGTAGTCTTGAATAGAAAACCTAAAGTTATCTTTCAAGGAGAGATATCTCAACCTGAAATTTGTCTAGAAAAACCTCCCATATCCTTCTTTCTGGAATTGATCAGTGAATAAGAAGAAGGAAATGAGAGTTTTAGGATAGACAATTTTCCCATAGTCTAGGAATACAATGATGTATTTCTTGGGGAGTTTCCTAGACCTCCCCTAGAAAGAGAGAGAGAGTTTTACATTGAACTCGTACATGGATCTCATCAAATATCAAAGACCTCCAATAGGTTGGAAAATGTGGAGCTAGATGAATTAAATAAACAACTCCAAAATCTTTTAGAGGAATTGGTTTATTTTACAGAGTGTGTCTCCTTGGGGAGCACCTGTTCTCTTGGTGAAGAAGAAGGATAGATAAATGCGGTTATTCATTGATTATAGAGAACCAAATGGGATCATAGTGAAGAATAAATACCCTATTCCATGAATTGATGAATTATTTTACCAACTTCATGGGGCTCAATTATTCTCTAAGACTGATCTTTGTTCTAGTTATCATCAATTGAGGGTAAAGAAAGAAGATATTCCAAAAAGTGCCTTTCAGTCAAGTTATAGGCATTATGAGTTTGTTGTTATTCCCTTCAAAAAGACCGATGCACATGCTATTTTTATGGATTTGATGAATAGAGTGTTTAAGGACTACCTTGATAACTTTGTGGTAGTTTATATTGATGACATTCTAACATATTACAAAAGTCTTGAGGAGCATGAGGATCATCTGAGGGATATTTTGATAACTCTACGGAAGGAGAGGCTTTTTGGGAAGTTCAGTAAATGTGAATTTTGGTTTCAATAAGTTACTTTCTTGGGGAACATTGTAACTAATGAAGGAATCACAGTTTACCCTGCAAAGAAAAAATTTGTACAAGAGTGGCCTCAACCTAAAACAATAACTAAGATTAATAGTATTCATGGACTAGAATGACATTATAGGAGGTTTGTGAAAAACTTTTCATGAATTTCCAATCCATTAACTAAGTCTACTCGAAAAGGGGTCAAGTTCATCTGGACAAAGGATTGTGAGGAATGTTTCCAAGAGTAGAAGAAGAGATTAGTTACTGCACCTTTGCTAACTCTTCCATCAAGTGGAGAAGGATTCATTATTTTTAGCGATGCATCAATGAAAAGGCTTGGATTACTCCTCATGAAAAATTACAAGGTCATTTCTTATGAATACCGACAGTTGAAGACACATGATCAAAATTATCCTACTCATGATCTGGAGCTGGATACAGTTGTTTTTTCTCTAAAGATATAGAGGCACTATATTTATGTGGAGAAATGTGATATATACACAAAACATCAATGATTGAATTATATTTTCACACAAAAGAAATTTAACATGAGACAAAGGAGATGGTTGGAGCTTCTTAAAGACTATGATTGTTCAATTCATTATCATCCCGAAAGAGCAAACAGTGTTGTTGATGAATTAAGTAGGAAAGACCCAATTGTTCTTTCCATGATGAGGATTCAAAGAGATCCTTTGATCAATGACCTAGTAAAGATGGACTTGGGAATTATAATGGAAGGAACATCATCAAACCTAACCCAAATTATTTCTCAACCATCATTACTAGAGAAGATCAAGAAATCTCAAAAGGAAGATCCTTTGTTACAGAAGAAGTTTTAGGCTGTGAAGGATGTGAAGTTTCTTGATTTCAATATTTATGAAGAAGGTGTACTGAAATTTAATACAAGACTATGTGTTCCATCTATTCTAGAAATAAAGAAGGAGGTGATGGATGAAGCTCATAGATCTACTTTCTCTATAGATCCTGGTACCACGAAAATGTATAGGGACCTTCGTGATCATTATTGCTGGGATAATATGAAAAGGGATATTTCTGACTACACTTCAAGGTGCTTGGTATGTCAGCAAGTGAAGGTGGGGTGACAACTTCCTAAAGGGGTATTTCAACCACTACCCATATCATCATGGAAGTGGGACAATATCACTATATACATTTTCACAGGTCTCCCAAGAACATCCAAAAGGAAATAATGAGATATGGATTATTGTGGACGATCTCACCAATACTACCCATTATATCTCTATTCGGGAAGATTTATATCTTGATCAACTTGCTAGGATTTACATGAAGAAAGTAATAAGGCTGCATGGAGTTCCACTTTCTATCGTATCTGATCATGATCCAAGGTTCACATCAAAATTTTGGAGAAGTCTTCATCAAGATTTGAGCACTGAATTGAATTTTAGTATGGCCTATCACCCCGAAACTGAGGTCCAATATTAATGGACTATTCAAACACTTGAGGAAATGCTAAGAACTTGCTCAATGTAATTTAAATGTGGATGTGATCAACATCCCTCTTTAGTTGGCTTCTCCTATAACAATAGCTTCCACTCAAGCATTCAAATGGCACCCTATGACGTTCTACATGTGAAGCGATGTAGAAATCATACTTGTTGGGATGAAGCTGGTGAGAGAAAGCTTCTTGGGCCTGATCATGGCCAAGAGATGACAGAAAAAGTCCATGCCATCCAAAAACACATTAAAGCTACTCAGAGTCGGCAAAAGAGCTATTCCGACAATCGTCAAAGAGAAATGGAGTTTGAGGTCGGTGACAAGGTCTTTCTTCGAATATCACCTTGGAAGAGAGTCATGAGGTTTCGGATGAAAGGGAAGCTCAGCCCTAGGTACATTGGCCCCTATGAAATCCTTGATCATGTGGGAGCAGTGGCCTATCAGCTTGAACTTCCTCCAAATCTAGCACAATTTCATGATGTCTTCCACATATCCCTCTTGAGGAAGTACATACCCGACCCTTCACATGTACTAAACCCAGAGGTGGTACAACTGGAACATGACCTCTCTTATGAGGAGCATCCGGTGGAGATCTTGGATAATAGAGATAAGGTTTTATGCAATAAGACTACCCACCGTGTTAAGGTGTTACGGAGGAACCACAAATATGAAGAACACACATGGGAACTAGAGGAGTCTATGAGGCAGAAGTACCAACACCTTTTCTCTTCTGAGGGTACGAGTTAAAAATTTCGGGGATGAAATTTCTTAAGGAGGGAAGAATGTAACGACCCAAAATTTTAAATAATTTTTGTATCCTAATTTTGTGTGTTATATTATTTTATACTCAAAAAAACTATATTCTTTAATTAATGAAGTGAGTATAATTAAATTAGACTGTTGGGTTTTGACTATGATATGACCATTGGTCAATATGACCGTTGGTCAATATGACCGTTGGAAGCTAAACTCTTAACATTACCATTTTTTTTATAAATACAAGTGATATTGGTTAATTAAAATAGAAAGAGGATTTTATGGCCACATCCAGTAGTCTCGGGCCAATGGAAGCCCATCAAAAGGAACTTGGAAAGGAGGTAGCACCACTCGGGCTTTGCTTTGGACCAAAACCAAGTTGAACTTCATCATGTGAAGCTAGAATGGAATCACCTTCAGGAGAAGTTCAAGCTGATAGAAATCACCACTCAGACAATTTTTGCCGAGCTTCCCCCGGATTCTATCACCTTATCACACCTTACACTTAAGTCCTATGCTGGTGTTATAAGGGGCTATGTAATGAGACCTTAGCTGCTTTATGTAATCCTTTGATGTAAATAAAACTATTATTCCTTCTTATGGTGAATTTGGTAATTCTTAAATGTCCGGAGAAATATACGACATATATTATAGATGAATTTATGAAAAAAGGGGTATTTTAAAATATTTTTTATTCATTAAATAATTATTAATGTGAAATGATTTTAAAAAATGGTCTTCTACAGTTGCGATCAGTGAGAAATTTAGATTCTAATAAGATCAACTTGTGTTTTAGTGAATTGTAAAGTAGGAATAGTAATATACCCATATGAATAGTGATGAATAGTAATTTGACCAAAAAAATAGAAACTTTACCCATGAATGTATAGATAAATTTTAGACATCTTAAAAGTGAAAAAACGATCATAGTTTAAGTTTTGATATTTTTGTATGCCATAAATATTTTATTTACAATTTCATAATTAATTTAAAAATTTAAAATGGAAGTTTATTTTCATAAAATTTAATCATAAATTGTCACTTTATTGTCTTATGGGTATAAAATATTTTTATGGGACCTTGATTATTTTTTAAGGTGTTACAAAATGAGTTATAGTTCTAAAGTTTTATTTTTGGAATAAATAATGAATTTATTCAAAAATGAAATGAATTTTTTTTAGAAAATTATTTTCGTAAAATGGATTTAATTTAGAATTGATATCATCGATATTAGGTTAGGGTGAATTTTTGGGTTTTTTTGAAACAGTTGAATTATCAGTGATTAGTAAAAATGCAGTTTTGAGTTTCCAGTGTTTAATGACATCATTAATTATGTAATAATGATGTAATATTTCTGTTCGACATATTAATACTAATATAATGTATGATGTGTCCTATGTGGCCAACACCATGGGAAAATACAATGGGCAAGCCCATGGTTTTTCCAATACCACCGATGATGCGTCCGTTGGAAATTAATAATTTATTCACTCACTTTTCCTATAAATAACAACCCATTTCCCTCATTCATTTCCTTCCAAAATTATACTCAACAAATTTCTGGTCTCCTTACCTCCCAAGGAGTCCTCCCAAGGTTCCATCAAGCCTCCAAAGGTCCCGACATTCAAGCTTCAAGGTAAGGGATTCTTTCACCCTCCTCTTTTAAGTCATTACTTCCTTTATGTTCTTTCTTCTAGTTTCCATCTCTTTATGTTGAGGGTATATTATTATATGTTCTCATTATTGACCATTTAATTTCTAATTTTTGAGAGACCCTTTTCTTTCTCATCAACTTGTTTTCTGAATTTTTAAGTGACGCCGTTAGGCTGCCGATTTTTTTTGTAAATGAAATCACATCTTCTCTTTTCATTCAAGTTTCATTTTCATATGGTATTTCCTTCAAATTTCACTAACATGATCTTATTTATTTTTATTCTATAACCATACTGTATTTTGAGTTATTTATGATTGGTTGAATTTTATCCCTTCTCTTTTATTATTTTCTAAAACCAAGTTATATAGCCATTATGCTGTAGAAATTTCATCTCAAAATTTCTCTCTCTTGAAATTATCCAGTTTATTTATGTGAATAACAAGACCTATTTCATTTCTATGGGTGTTCATATATAAAAAAAATTATATATTTGATTTTTTAATTTACATACATATAAACCATACTCCCTTTCCATGGGTTATAAGTTATATAATGATCCTGTTTTGAAGCACTTTTAAAATGTCACAATTTTGAAGTGAAACCCATTACTTTTACTCTATTTGGGTTATTTATAAAATGTTTGATTATGGTATATGTGTATCACATGAAAGTAATGACATATTAAGGGTGGACCTAGATATCGCTCCAATTCATTGGGTAAAGGATTAATCTCTAGAGATGACAAGTTTCACCATACATTGGTGAATAACCTTGGTGATTTTTATGACACCTCGGGGATAAACCATGGTGATATGTTCATGAGTTTCTAAAAGAAATGTTGTAGCCACATATTCAAGTTATGATCCATGTTATTTTTGTTATGATATTCATAATCATCCAATGCTCATACCTTTATGACTTTTTTTAGGTTCCTATTAATATTTCTCAAGATCACATGTAAACTATTTCACTTGTTTTCCTTACCAAGACTTCTCCTCACCCTTTCATTTGATGTATGTCTCCAGGACATTAGATGAAGTAATTGTACATAGGATGAACCTATGATGAAGCCTTAAATTTGGTTTAGAAAAATGTTTTATGTTTTTTTCCTGTATTATGTTCCTGATTTCCAAGACACTAGACATTAAAGATCATCTATTTGTAAAATGTAATGTAAAGTTATGCAATAAAAAGGCAGGATACCATATTGAGAGAGTTAAATATTTCCATACAGTATATGAAGGCACATTTAGCTTGGGATTTTATGGTGGGAAGTTGTTGTGAGTCAAAACCCTAAGAATTAAATATGGAAAGCATTGGGCGGATTGGAACATGAGGAATTTTTCCAAGTTGAGGAAAACAGTGATGTTTTATTTGGACAACTTCCAGGACTCGTCTCGCTGGGAGATTGGCCATGGAGCGATAAACCTTTGGAGGGATATCTGTCTTGGAGAGAAAATATTTTTACCAAGATTCCCTGGTCTGGATTTGTCTGTGAGAGAGGCTTGGTAGCATCCCAGGTTACTAGGGGCCATTACCTACTTGGATCCGAAGGAGCTACTTATAGATATTTTTCTTTCAGAGGTTGAAGACCGGTTATGATATACCGAGGTGAGCTATGGGTTATTTATTAGTCATGATTTTAGTGATCTGATCTGACAGCATGGAAGCTGAGATGAATGGGGTGAGTGTATGTGGTGTCAGGAGCTCCCTTCGAAGATGAATTTTCTAGTTTGGAGAGATCGAAATCAGGCCTTGACCACAAAGTATAACATCTAGAAAAAAGGTATATCTTTGTCTTCCCAATGTTTATATTTAAGTAGTCCTAAGGTGGAATCAATTTTCCACCTATTTCTCAGAAGTTAATTGGAACGTTTTCTCTAGACTAGCTCAGATATTAGGGTTAACTAAAGGGCTTCCTGTAATTCCTTGCAGGAGTTTCTTTAAGGGTGGTTCTTGGGAGAGGAGCAAAATGGAATGGAGTCCATGATCTATATCCCATTGTAAAATTAATTTTCGGGACAATATGGGAGGCGCATAATAAAGATAGATGGGAGGTTAGGCCTTCAGTTTCTCTTCTCCTGGTGTGAATTAAGGGGTTTTTGTTTGAGTTAGTGTCATTATTGAAGGGGGGACGAATTAATCTGTGGTTTTTAACTCTGTGTATAGTCCGGTGTTTCAATCGAAGATATAGGGAGTCTAGATAAGATGGAATCCGCCAACTAAAGACCTTAAAATTAATGTGTACGGGTTGTTCATTAATGGGATGATGCGCGTGGGAGGGCTGGTTCGGGACAACAGTGGCTTGGTTCTAATGGCCTTAAGCTGCATTCATGGTCCAAGGAATTCATTGGGGGAAGTGGTATGGGTGTTACACACCATTGTTATGCTTTGAAAAAGGTTATAATAGGTGGTCATGGAAGTGGAATCAGTCACTGAGGTACTTATTCAGGACCTTGAAGGTAAAAGTGATTCCCCTTGGTGTTTGAATTACCTTTTTTGTGCATGTGGAGTAGAGTTTTCTAATGATTCTGTTTTTCGACATATCCCTAGAGAGGCCAACTTCACTGCAGAATCTCTTTCTTAGAAAATTAGTCATGATGTCTCCTTGATGATCTTCTCTAGAATGAGATCTTTACCCTAGGAATGTATAGGTATTGTGTTACAGGATGCCTTGGGACTCCATCATTTCAGACCGCCTTGATTCTTGTACTTGTAATGTTCTTTTCTTTGGAATACAAAAATAAAAGTTCAGATCAGGTAGTCCAAGTAGGGTGTTAGTACAACTCAATAGGACACCAAAAATAACTTCTAAATCATTATCCATTCTATATAATTTTATATGATTTTTAGTTAATAAAAAATTATTAACAAATAAAAAAAGTCCCCACATTTAATTATTCATCAATTAACCACATAGGACCCCAGGTTCAAGGTGACACCCGAAACAACCATACATAATTTGGCCCATGCCATATTCTGAATCCTAATCAATAGAAATTTTAAAAATTATTATTTCATGGGATTTAATTATTCATTTCAATTTGAAACATCACATTCATACATTGGGGGCCTAAAGAAAGAATTTCGGCCCCCCATAGGTATTTGAACTAGGAGTCCTTGACCATCATCCTAGTGGTCACATAATATATATATATATATATCTATTTTAGTCATAATGAGTAATTATAGGGAACTATAACTATTTTTAGATGTAGTCCCTGACCCATAACTCATTGTCTACCTCAATAAAAAATATCACATTCCATGGTTCCACATTAATCACCCAATTAACATCCATTTTCATAACCCATTATTCAATATATTTTGTAATATTATATATTAACCATATTCATAATACAATTTATCAACCATGAATCTATGATTTAATTTAATTATAGACAACCATTATTCCCCATTCTCAAATTTCTTGTTTTATAAATCATTATTTCATTTATATTGACACACCCCATGGGTTTCCCTCACGTCTAGTATCAAATCACTAATAGTTTCAATGGGATGCATAAAGGGTTCACAATCACAAGTGAATAAATTATTTTATTCAATTTAAAATTTAATTTACCAATGTAGAAATTGAAATTACACAATCATATACACAATATTATAATCAACACTATGAAAATCAAAAATTACACCACCTACCTAAAGATCATTGATGAACGTTCACCAAACTGAAACCATCAATTTGATATGGAATGATCAAAATCACAACTGAAGAGGATATATAGGATGAAGAATTAGGACCAAGATCCAAAGAAACTAGATACATAAAAAACATAGATCTAAAACTTATCATATATATATATGAAAATTCATTCTTTTATAAAGGGAGTGAATGATAAGAGAGAAAGTAAACTAGACGAGGAAGAAATCACTAACGAAATGGGATTAAATCCTTCCACTAAATCTTTGATTCAATAGTAAAGGGGTTAAAAGAGCCTTGTAATCCTCGTGGGAGCCTCCAAAAATAAAGGAAACTAAATTAGGTTGGGTTATGGAAATTGGGGGGTAATAACTGGGGGGTTGAGGATTTTTAATAATAAAATCAGGGGTTTAATTTCAACGTGCATAGTTTCCTAGGTGGGGCCCCATGGATTTTAAAACCATTAACACTAACCATGCACCCCAACTATTTGGGGTGCATATTTTATCCTATGTGGCCCAAAATTTGACAAACTGTAAGCCAACTGTCAATGTAATCTCTATCTCAGATGCATGGTTTCAGGGGGGAATAGTTTATGAAAACTATGCACTAACTGTAAACATCCCAAATTCCCTCCATAATCACTAAAGGTAACCTAAAACCACTGAATAAAATCCATATTAAAAATATGACTAAAATAATGGTAATATAATACCTAAAAAAGAATGAGATATATCCATAAAGTTTTCTATCTTACATTATATGTGGATATCATAACTTAAAAAAGAATTACATGGAAATAAAAAAATAATCTAGTGATGGGGGAGATGAATAATTCAAGATATGATAAATATTTCTTTGGGAAATTCTTATAGGTAATCCTAAAAAAATGGGAATTTCCTCAGCAAATACCCAATCTATTTTTTCTTAGAAGACCTACAGATACATCAAGGGGGTATAGCGGGACCAAACCATCACATAAAATGTTTATTGAGTTCCTCATATGAAAGTGGTGAATCACAATGAACATAAACAATAATATTGAAACTATCATTTTAATGTTTAATAATTTCCCCAATCAATAAAAAAATCATAAACCATCCAAAGTAAAATGGCGAAGGCTAAAAAAATAAAACATTATATTTCAAACAGATCATAAAACTTCTAGAGAAATAATAAAGATGGTATAACCATAAATTATTTCTTGTGTATCAAATTTAAAATTAAAGTTTTTGTCATTTATGAATAGAAATATCATAAAATTTTCATTAAAATCATTCTAGGGGGAAATAACCTTTTCAGTTTGGAAATAACATTTTTTTTTCAAAAAAATGATCAATTAAGATGGAACAAATTTATTTAGAAAAAACCTTATAAACAAGTAGCATAATAATCAAATAAATAATTTTTTAGTGAGGAAGTGAAATTTTTCGATTCTGTATAGAATAGAAAAACATTCCTTGAATTGTTTTTCCTGAAAAGTCAAAACACACCTTGTTTGGAAGATAAAAAATAATGTTCCATTCAAACCAATTTGTAAGAACACAAACATGGGTAAGAATAATTTTAAAAAACTATGGAAGAATTTAAAATAATTATTTCAAAAAGTTTATAGTAAATATGGATTTTGAAAAAACAATATTCTCCCAAAAAGGCATAAGAATAAACAACTTCGACTATTGATGAGATTTTGAATTGAACAATTACTACAAGTTTTACTTCCTTTTTTTGCTTTCAACCCTCCATTATAATAAATATATATTTATTATAAATATATTCCATAACAATTATAATATATTTATTACAATTTATGACATACTTATAATCTTTTTTGACCTGTGTTGTAATAATTTTTTGTTAAAATCATTGTTTCGAATAATAACTGCTTCAATTTTCTAGTATGACTTGGTTTGGTAGTTTTTTATTTATAATTTCATAATGGATTCAGAATATACATAACTATAGTAATTATATAAATATCACATATAATATTTATAGATTATATTAAATTAATCCATTAAATGTAGAGACAGGAAACATATTACACTATTAATGGTGATGGAAAGTCATAATTATGCATGAATGCTATTTTAATTATTATACATAGGGTATATTGAATGATAAATAATCAATATAATTTCTATAATATTTTTTATATCATATAAATTATATATATTCATCAAATCCATCCTTACTACCATCCAATTAAAATATAAATTAGAAAATGAATAACATCACTTCATGGAGGTGGTAGCCCACATATACACACGAGCAACATTATTATTTAAAAATGTTTTCAAAGTGAAGAAGGTGGATACGATATTATTTTTTAATATTTATAAATATTATATATATAAATTTTATTCTTATAATAATTACCATCAATAAAAGATGGTATGAAAAAATGAGTAATAAGGCTATGTGGAGATGGTAAGCCGTACACATGGACGATCAATACTTTCACATCCCATTTGACAAGAAATAGGGAGGGTAATGGTTATTTCATAATAATATTACAATTAATAATATTGAGGAAAAGTAATTTTTTATTTCATGATAAATTTTAATGATTTATAAGAGGTATAAGAAGAAATTAATTTAATGGGGTCGGGTAACACAATTACCTCCTATTTAGGATATCTTCTTTAGATACTCTATTAAGGGGACTAAGGATAGAAATTTAGGGATAAAAATAACCTCCAAAACATGGGTAAGGATGTATATAATTGAAAGGTATTTTGATTGGTTGATCTATAAGGATCAATGTTGTGTGAAGATGTGAGGGAGGAGGTTCCCTTTTATAATTTCTGTGAGGGGAACCTTGGGAAGTTCTCAAAATATTAAATTATAATAAATACATTTTCATGAAACATTTCTCAAAATGAAATGGTATACGAATATATGTTAGGATATGGTTTTAATCCCATCAACCAATATAATTTATACATGTTTTGGTGCCATTTTTAACCTTATACTATTGACAAACCCTTAGTTAACATATTATAATTTTAACTATTTCCTGAGCATTTTCCCTATTAAAGAGTTGTATTTTTTAATTATAATGTTAAAAAATGTCCATAAATGGGAAAATTATTTCATTTTAGACAATATAATATTCAACTTATCTTATTTAAAGATTTTATGATTTTTAAAAAATATAAAAATATATTTTTTTATAAAATATCAATTTTTTCAATTTTGACACTATTTATGTAATTTTTCATGAAAATACATCAAGAAAAAGTGATAAATTTATTATAATTATTTAACACCTCTCAAATATATCATATAGATCTATAAATCTTTTCATAACCATTAACTCATTCAAATTACATAAAAATTAGCATTTATAAATTCTTATATTTTATTTTTCAATAATGTAATTAAAAAATATATTATATTTTAACAAACATTACATAATTTATATAAATTAGTATATTAAATCTATGTAATGAAAATAATATCTTTAATATAAAAATAAAAATTCATTTTCATTCATATCTTATATTTTTTCTAATGTGGACACATAAGAGATTATAAAAATATAGTGAATTTTTGTAACTATTTCCGATTTGAAGACTATATAAGTAATTTTCATGGTCACTTTTCCGTTAAATAACTTTATTCCATAGATAAGGTGTTAAAGAACGAATTAATTTCATCCAATAAGAATTATAATATAATAGAACAACTTAATCCTTATTTTTAACTTTGATTAACTTGATTTTCTCTTTACTGAGCTGATAAAATTAACTATTGTTGCAATCCATAATGTCAAAAAATAAAAGGGACCTATTTACTAAATTTTATCCACTTAATAAAAAATATTCAATATATTTAATTAAATTCAATACCTTTAAATAAAATTAATTAATTATAAAATATTTTCACCAAATGTGATAAAAATCATATTTTAGAAAATGAATTCAATAAAAATAAAACCAGATATATTTTTATTCCATTCATAATGAAAATTTTATATGAATTTTAAATTTTTTTTGAATACATATTATAGATAATTCGATAAAATTATTCACCAAAATTAATTTATCTAACATTTCATGATATATATAAATATTTCTTGAAAAAAATGCTTTTTAGAAAAACACTTCATTTTATTTTTTTAAAAATTTATATTTATAATCAATTGATTTCCATAAAATTTATTCTATACATTTGATAAACATAAATTTTTTAAAAAATTTATGTAGTCCTATTTATTCATACCAATTAATGGATATAATATACTTGTCACATTATAATAGATCATGGTTTATTTGAACCTTATTTTTCATGCAATACAACATATCATAAAGATTAAATTTATTTAAAAAGAGGCTGACCATAAACATTTATAATCTTACATTATTACATCCATCGAAAAATATTACCCTTTAAATTTCAAAAATGTCACATCATAAATTGCTTGTGGTAGTTCTCTATTTTAATATCTTGATATTCTCAAATCACCCCTTTTATATTTTAATGTTTCCAAAATACCTATAACAACCCGGACCCAGCCAGCCACCCGAACAGTGCCAAACGGGTCAGGTGTTACTACCTTAAGCGCACCTCCCCTGAACGCCAAAGGTTTCCGACTAGCATCGATGGTCTGAATAGGTATATTGGGGAGGTTATACCCTCTCAGAGGAATAAAATGGCAGTGGTCCGCATATAAATCTAAAATATGCAGCGGAAGTAAATTACTCGACAGACTCAAACTAGACCCGCATAGCATAAGCATAATAATGTCAATAAACGAGAGAAAGAAATATATAAACAACAATAGTAGAAAGTAACAGAACAAAATGAAAACAATAAAAAACAACTATTACTGTAAACAAACAAGGCATACATCGAAAACAAGTCATACATCTCAATATATAATGGAGCCAATGGATAACCAACAATTGCTACATAACAAGGCAAGCATGCAGATAAGAAGAAAGAAAACTAAACAAAGTAACTCCAGAAAGGCACGACCTCAAGGTCCTTACTAGTCTCCATGACAACCACACTAAAGTCCATCTCCTGAGGCTGACCCTTTACCTACACGCAATTTTATAAAGTCTACACAAATCCCGAAGGGCCCGTGTAGGGTGTGAGACAAGTCTCAGCAGGATACCACCCAAGGTTGTGTACCTAATATAAGTGTTCAGGTATACATGCTTATATAAGGAAAGCCATAAATAGTACAATGCCCAAAATTAAACATGAACTTCACTGGTACTCAGCATCCACCAGGAAGTGTCACCTCCTTAGGCCAATGCTGAAATCTCTGGTATGTAGCCCGACACCTCTTGCCACATGACACCATGTGTCTCAAGTACCGACATCCCAAAGGCACGACCATTGATCGTAACCCAACACAAAAGCTCAAACAGCCCATAGCACAAAATCCGGAGAAACAGCGATACCTGTTCTCAAACAATAACCGGAGGGACAGCGACGTCTACCCTCAAATCACGGCGAGTCACTTCCCCCAACCTGACCGACTCAAATCTGTCTCCTGAAGGCTCCTCACTTTCCATGTGGTATCCTATGGAAAGCACCCCCAAACCAAAAATACCTAACTGCATCTACCAGGGGCCTCTACCTAGCGAGTGGCCATACCACCTCATCTCAGAGTCTATCTGTGTACACACTACTCGAAATTGCCCGGTGAGAGGTAATCACCTCAGTATGTCCCCAAGACACAACAAATCTAACACATCATGCCCCTGCGAACTTGTCGCTCAAGTATGGTTGCATCACCATCCAAGTAACTCGGGCCAAGCCCAACCCGACAGTCCAACTGGCTCAACTGACATCCATGACGCCCAATCCTGTGGTGGAAACCACCATAGATAACCCGAGCCAAAGCCCCAACCTGTTATCCCCATCACTCAACAATATATACAGGCCAAGCCCAACACAACAAGAAGTTCAACACATGCAATATCACAAATTTCATATTCATACTTGGAAGCATCACTTTAAACATGCAATTACTAAACAGTCAAATTGCACTAACTTGTGCTAATCCATACCAGCACCGAAGGTCTTAAATGCCTTAAACAGATTACTAACATGATTTAACAAATCAAACTCCATAGTTTAATCCAACAACATCAAACGCAGTCTAAATTCAAGAATTTAAATACTGGTCCAAACATATGCATTTCAGCACCCCCGACCGAATTTCCCCAAACGAGCTATGACCTCTCACCCGACCTCGCTCAAGCACAACAAGGGTCAGAGAATGCCCAGAAGAACCCCACAATGCAGATAAACTATTGAATATAAATAAACAAGGGTTTCACTCAATACCCAATGTTGCGCCCGAAGGTCGCAACCCCCAATTATCTACGAAAACACGAAAGAAGGTATGCACCACCCACCTCGTACTCGTACGATGACACTTCTTTGATACCAGCCTCTGATTCGTTCTGTATCGCGGTAGATCTGCATTTCCATCAAATCCTGACAATTCTGTTCGGATGGAATCTGTAAAGGAAAAGGTGAGGGATCAAGGACTAAGAAGGGTGTGTGGGGTTATCCTCTCCAATGCGGTACCGATGCCATCGAAAGATCGAAGAACAGATGACGTTTGACGAATCTAAGAAGGTTTGTGTTCTTAATATGTTTTTGGACGCACTGTTCGTCCAATGAGACAGAAGAAGGGTTTTATGAAAATAAGACGTGGCAGTGTCTCAGATGATCAATTAAAAATAAAATTACACAACGTGTATTTTCAAAGTACACGCCGTGTAGATGGGTTTCCGTACACTGACTTAAGCGGAGTCCAGCACACGGTTTGGACTGAGTACATGGTCAACACACATCCAGGGATCAACCGTTACACAGAATGAAGTTACACGGTGTGCCAAGGAAGACTACATGCCGTGTAGATGGAAATTTGCACTTAGGCACCACACGACATGTACTTGGCCTCACACAGGTAAGTGTACACGACGTGTCTATAAATACATGCCGTGTAGTATGAATTTTTTACACGGTCATCACACGACATGTACTTGGTGAGCACACAGACGGTCACTCAGTAAACACTTACACGACGTGTACTTAAAGTACACGGCGTGTAGTATATAAATTTCTAGAAACTACCCAGATTTTCTAGACTTCTCAGAAACCAGTCAAAAAGTTCAAACAGGGGCATGATTTGGCCCGTTTCAAAAAACCCAAGTACTTACAAACTCCCCACCTTAACGTAGCTCATCCCCGAGCTACCGAACGAAACCAGGAGATGGCACCGAACACACCCATCCCGGTTAAACAACTCAGACTACCCCGGTCTCAAGGTCCTTGCAAAATTCCTAAAAGGGCTCCCCACCTTAGGAATTTCCTACTCGGTCCTAACCTGAACAAATCTCAAAGCAATCGAAATAAACAAGCAAGGCCCAACGACCTAATTATCGGACCCATGGTCCACCCGTGATGAATCATCACCCCTTCACCTCCTCGGTGCTCACGTGTCACTTCCGACACCCAACGTAACCCTCACCGCATCCGTTTCCACCTCCCTGATGTCCTGCATCTAATAGATGCTCAAATAAAACCTGGTGCCATGAACCTCAAGTAACCCGTATCCACGATTCGCCGATTCCCACGACACCTCAAGTAATCAGCATCATTGATGCTCCTGATTCCACGCATCTCAAATATATAAATAAAATATATAGAGCATCTGATATGATGCCAATAACACTAACTAGTTTCTAGTTAGTCCACAAGTATCCTATGCAGCCCACACACTCAACAAGACATGCCTCAAGAGGCCATGCCAAAAAAAAGGGAAATCATGACCACATCTGCGGTGTACCTGCCACTGTCCTCGGCTCACCAGCCTAATCAATCCCTGGAAGCTCCACAGTGTGAACCTGGCCTGAAGAATGGCTGCCTGATGCCTGACCTCCCTGCGATGCTGCTCCAGTCACCAACCACTGACCTCTCAGCTGGATTCCGCTATCCCTATCATGTCCTCCGTGAGAAGATGAACCTCGACTACCCTCTCCTGGTTCCGAACCTGATCCAACACCTTATGCCACAATCTGTCTCGGTCCCTGCTTGCTGGCAGTCTAAGAAGGCTGCCTGCCAAACCTCTCCAGATTCCTGACCTGTGCACATTCCTGACACTCCTTTGAGGGCCTATCGCACTGAACCCGAACATATCCTGACTGTTTGCACTAAAAGAAAAGCGCCACTAAACTACCATGAGGTGTTATAGCTGAGTTCTTGGTCTACCTGCCCTGTTGGAACTCGTCTATGCCTTGCTTCCTGCTATCCGAACCATCACCTGGAACTGTCGCCCTGCCACTCTAGGGCCTATCCCTCTGGTTGCGCTCTGCTATAAGCACCTGATTCACCACCTTAGAGAAGGAACCCAACCTGAAGATGTTTACCTGAACCCGAATAGCATGTCGTATGTCATCCTCGAAGTACCTCACCCTAGCTGCATCATCACTTACCATACTAGGTTCAAAACGAGACAACTTTGTGAAGGTAGTTGTGTAGTCCATAACAGACATATCTCCATGCTGAAGACACAAGAACTCCCGAGCTCTTTCAACCCTCTGCGTCTCCGGGTAAAAGTGCTAAAATAACCTATCCTCAAAGTTCTTCTATGCCAGTCCCTCATGCCTACGAGCCTGAACCTAGACATCCCACCAATGCTTTGCCATTTCTCTCAGCATGTACCTCGCCAGCTTGACCCTCCACCTTGGAGGAATCTCGAGCTGCTCGAAGATCATCTGCATACTCTCTATCCAGTTCTCAGCTGTCTGCGGACCACCCTCACCCTGAAAGAGTGGCGGGTGTTGTGACTGGAACTCCTGCGTCAGATATTCCATAGAAGGCTCTACACCCTGTGCGCCTCTGTCAATCCCCTACAAGACATGTACCAGGCTAGCTCAGAGCTGCTCGTCAAGCCATGGTCCAAACGCTTCCAAACCCAACTGCTGCCCTGCCTGCACTGGATCCTGAACCTGATCCTGTCCCTGAGCCTATTCCTGCGGCTCATGCTCTGCCTGCACCGGATTCTGAACCTGATCCTGTGGCACTGTATCATCTCCTGCCTGATGCTCCATTGAGTCGTGAAGGGGTAACCCACGGAATACCATATATGGTCAGACAACCCATATATATATGACAATATATTCTACGTAGATAAGGAAATAAGTAAAAAGATAGTGTATAACAACTACCCTTACTCTTCCCCATCGCAACCCATGCCCTCGGCATTCCGACCTCATGACCTCCTTACCCACCCTCAAGAGAGACAAGTATCAATAGTACCTTGGTCCATGGCCATCCTGACAACCAACATTACCTCAAACCCGACGACTGAGTCACCCAATTCTGACAGTTTTACTGCCTCACCCATAGTACCTGCCTCCTCTCGTAAGAGCCAGACCCAAATATCCTGCACATGCAATTCTACCAAATAAAAAGCATGGCATACACTTTGCAGTAAACAAGCAATTTTATCAGTAGTTTCACCTATTCACATTTCAGAGCATACATAACATGGTAATTGATTTTTTTCACATGGTATTATCACTTCACAGGGGATAAATGCAGTTATGAAATTGAAATACCCTAAAATGTGCCTATCAAAATCAAAATAGACAAGCCTTGCCTTACCTGCCACGATTTTCATATAATAATCAATAAAATCACACAACAAGTGATCCACCGAGGTGGAAATCATATAAACCGTAATCTGTGAAAAAACAAATAGAAATTCCCACCCACGACAACTCAATCCATCCCTCGTACATGGGGCTGCAGGCACCCAAGCACGAGTTAAAAATCCAGTTCCATCAACCACCTATCTCTAGTCTACTATATCCCAAATAGTAAAATCTGTAGAAATAAAAAGAATTCTCAAACTCATTAGTAGCCAGAAAAGAAATGCTTCTAAATCCTTGCCAAGAATGCCTCTAATACCACTTTGTAACGACCCGGACCCAGCCAGCCACCCGAACAGTTCCAAATGGGTCAGGTGTTATAACCTTAAGCGCACCTCCCTGAACTCCAAAGGCATATGACTAGCAGTGAGGGTCTGAATAGGTATAGTGGGGAGGATATACCCTCTCAGAGGAATAAAATGGAACTGGTCCGAGTACAAAGCTAAAATATGCATCGGAAGTAAATGACTCAACAGACTCAAACCAGACCCACATAGCGGAAGCATAATAATATAAATAAACCAACATAAGCAATATAGAAACAACAAAAATAAAAAAAAAGTAACAAAACAACATTATAGAAATCAACAACAACTACTTCTGTAAACAAACAAGGCATGAATCCAAAACAAGTCATACAACTCAATATATAATGGTGCCAATGGATAACAAATAGTTGCTACATAACAAGGTAAGCATGCAGATAAGAAGAAAGAAAACCAAACAAAGTAACTCCATCAAGGCATGAACTCAAGGTCCATACCAATCTGCCTGCCAACCACACTAAAGTACAGCTCCTGAGGCCGACCCTTTACCTGAACGCAATTTCATAAAGTCTACACGCGTCCCGAAGGGCCCGTTCAGGGTGTGAGACAAGTCTCAGTAGGATACCACCCAAGGGTGAATACATAATATAAGTGTTTAGGAAGACATTCTTATATAAAGATAATAGTAAATAGTACAATGCCCAAAAGTAAACACGAACTTCACTGGTACTCAGCAGCCACCAGGAAGTGTCACCTGCTTCAGCCAACGCTGGAATCTATAGTCTATAGCCCAAAACCTTATGCCACCTGACACCATGTGTCTCATGTACCAACGTCCCAAAGGCATGCCCAGTGATCGTAACACATCTCAGAAGCTCAACCAGCCCATGAAACAACATCCGGAGAAACAGTGATTCCTGTCCTCAAACAATAACATGAGGGTCAACGATGTCTGTCCTCAAATCAAAACGAGCCTCTGCCCACAACCTGACCATCTCAAAGCTGTCTCTCGAAGGCTCCTCACCTTCCACATGGATTCCGATGGAAATCACCCCCATACCAAAAATACCTAACCACATCTACCGGGGCCCTTACCCAGTGAGTGGCTGTACAACCTCATATCAGAGTCTATCTGTGTGCACACTACTCAAAAGTACCCAGTGAGTGGTAATCACCTAAGTATGTCCCCAAGACACAACACATCTGACATCTCGTGCGCCTGCGAACCTGTCACTCAAGTCTGATGGCCTTGCCATCCAAGTAACCTTGGCCAAGCCCAACCCGACAGCCCAACTACCTCAACCGACGTCCATGACGCCCAATCCCGTGGTGGAAACCACCCAAAGTAACCCGAGTCAAAGACCCAACTTGCGATCCTCATCACTCAACAATATATCCAGGCCACACCCAACACAACAAGCAGTTCCAAACAGGCAATATTACATATTTCATATTCATACTTGGAAGCATCACTTTAAACATGCAATTACTAAATAGTCAAATTGCACTAACTTGTGTTAATCCATACCAACACCTAAGGTCTTAAATTCCTTAAACATATTACTAACATGATTTAACAAATCAAACTCCATAGTTTAATACAACGACATAAAAAGTAGTCTAAATTCAACAATTTAAATACTGGTCCGAACATACACATTTCGGCACCCCCAGCCGAATTGCCCCAAACTAGATATGACCTCTCACCCAGCCTCGCTCAAGCACAAAAAGGGTCAGGGAATCACAAGAGGCACCCCACAATGCAGATAAACTATTAAAGATAAATAAACAAGAGTTTTTCTCAATACCCAACATTAGCCCGAAGGTAGCAACCCCCAATTGTCTATGAAAACACGAAAGAAGTTATGCATCACCCACATCGTACTCTTACTATGACATTTCTTTGATACCAGCCTTTGATTCAGTCTGAATCACGGTAGATCTGTGTTTCCATAAAATCCAAGAAATTTCGTTCAGATGGAATTTGTGAAGGAACAGGTGAGGGATCAAGGAAGAAGAAGGGTGTGTGGGTTTAGCCTCTTAGATGCGGTCCTGCTACCTCCGACGGATCAAAGAAAGGACGACGTGTGAAAAATCTAGGAGGGTCTGTGTTCTTCAAAAGTTTTCGAACGCACTGTTCATCCAATGAGGAAGAAGAAGGGTTTTTTTGGAAATAAGACGTTATGACGTCTCAGATGATAAAATATAAATAAATTTACACGGTGTGTATTTTCAAAGTACATTCCGTGTAGATGGGTTTCTGTACTCCGACTTAAGCGGAGTCCAGCACATGGTTTGGACTGATTACACAGTCAACACACGGTCAGGGATCAACCATTACATAGAACGAAGTTACACGGTGTGTCAAGGATGACTACAAGCTGTGTAGATGGAAATTTTTACCAAGTCACCACATGACATGTGCTTGGCCTCGCACAGGTAAGGGTAAACGGCGTGTCTATAAATAGACGCCGTGTAGTAAGAATTTTCTACACGGTCATCACACGACATGTACTTAGTGAGGACACGGCCGATCACTTGGTTAGCACATACATGACGTGTACTTAAAGTACATGGAGTGTAGTCTAGAAATTTCTAGAAACTACCCAGATTTCCCAGACATCTCAGAATCCAGTCAAAAATTTCATACATGGGCAGGATTTTGCCCATTCTAAAAACTCAGGTTCTTACAATACCTTTTCCAACTGAGTAGTTTGATTCTTCAAAACTTTCTCTCTACTGTATAGAATATAGAGGCTCTATTTATAGTAAGATAAATCAGGTTTCAATTATACTTATTCATATTTGGGAACTTTGATAAAGTTTAGAATATAAATCTTTCACATTGATATATGGAACAAAACATGTAATTTAGAATACATAATTGACATTTTCAAAAGGAAATCGATAGATCCAATTATTCATGGATTTAAAAAGGTTTCATGTACCTAGTGACAAATTTTCCGTTATTTTCAAATCTTATAACACATTTACTTGGAGACACCTCCATGAAAATTTTATCCCCATTTATAATTCAAATTCTTTGATATTCTTATCTACCTAAAACTTTTCCCTACTTTGATATTTTTATGGGATTGAATATTCATTACCATTACCATTGTTTCCTATACATGTTATAGGAAAAAATATTTCTTCAATCAACTATATCCCAAAATTTTTGTGAAAAAATATCATTCCATATAAAGCTTCATAAAATATCATTTGAATACTTAAATGGAATTTATTGTTTTTGGAAAATTATAAGAAAATTAAAATATTTATCTCACATACGTAAAAATTTTAGCGATCATGACCTCAACATGTATGATTATATATGGATAGTCATTTCTGGCTGCCCTTCAGTTTGATGGTGATAAAAAATTCTCAAATGAAGGTGGGTGTCAAGGGACTTATGAAAAAATTCTAATAATTTCAAAGTAAATCATTAACTACGACTAGATACAATTAAAGAGAGGAATAATGATGTCTAACAACATCATTAATATAGATTTTTTCAAGGTGATCCAATGTAAAATATTCTACTATAACTTGGATATTTACATGTTTGTTTTTTCTATTGAAAATAACTCATATTTCATTATTCTATCTTGGAGTATTTGGTAATATATTGAAAATTTACAATGAAATTTCAACCCTTTTTCATATAGTAATAGTTAGAGGTTTCTAAAATTCTTTAGGATGTTCTCTATTATCCATCACTTATTAAAAAAAACATCCCGACACATAAGAAGCAATTTTCCACTTCATATTATCCCACCAAAAATATTCTTTCGAATCAATTTATATCATGTTTCTACTATGTTGTGTAATGAAAATTTAATCTCTATGAATTATTGAATAATTCCCTTTTTATCTCGATTATAGAGGGATCCCAAGGCCTCTATCCAAATTTCATAATTCCATATTCTTATATAAATTCCTCCAATTACCCTTTATTCAATGCATTAATTTTCTTTAAAAAAACATCATCTTCAGGTTGTGATGATTTGATCTTTTACAAAATGGATTGTTTAGAAAATATTGGAAATAAGAGTGATGTTTCCCCATTTATAATAATTCTCATATATATCATTACAAGATCCATGAACACATGATCCCTACTAATAATCATTTTCTTCATAACTCCATGATCCTTCATTATCAATGAATCTGCTACTTTATTTTCCATCCCTGGATAGTAGTGTATTGATAATTCACAATCATTGAGTTTCTTGAGTCATCATATTTACCTTATGTTAAGTTATTTTTGTGATAATATATATTTAAAAGTTCTATGATCTATATATATCTAAAATACATAACTACATAGATATGGAATCCATATATTCAGATAAATGATTATAGCTGTTAGCTCAATATCTTGAGGTGGAATGTTTTGTTTTTGTTATTTGGATTTCCTTATTGCATCAGAAATAACTCTATCATTATATATAATGTTAAAACCAGGTATATTCATCTGGATTCACTATATATCACAAATACATCATTTACCAATGGATTTTCTAGATCAGAGAATTTAGAAACTTACACTGCAATTTTTCAAAAAATACTTGAATTTCATTTTTTTTGAATAAAAATAACCCCTTAATGAGTAAGAATGGTTAATAATTGATCTAATCAGGGATATTATTTAAATAATCACTGATAGTAACCTACTGAACCATTGAAAATACATTCCTCAGTTATTTTCATTAATATAGGACATTCTTGGATTTCATTTTTCTTTTTGAAATAAATTGAGATTACATTCATGGAGACAATATGTCCATGAAAAGAATATTTTTTATAGTAGAATCCACACTTTTTAATTTTATTATATAACTATTTTAATATAAGAGTATCAATAATTATTCACAAGTTCTTCTCATTGTACTCATATTTCTTAGAAAACACCAAGATATTGTCAACAAATACCACAAAAAAATTATAATGATTTCTATTCAATACACTATTCATTAGATATCTAACATTGAGGGTGAATTAGTCAATACAAATGGAATTAATATAGTCTCATAATTTCTATAACTCAACCAAAATGAAATATTTGAAATATATTCATTCTATATTCACTTTTTATGATATCAATATTGAAGTTCAATCATTGAAAAATAATGATATTCATGATGTTGGTTAAACAATTCATCAATATGAGTCATATGATATATGTTATTTATCATAATAGCATTGATTACAAAATATTAAATTCATATCCTCATAGATATGCCTCTATTATTCACAAAAAGAGCCCCCCAAGGTAAAACTCTAGGGTGTATAAATCCCTTACCATGGAAATCCTCATCCTTTTTTGGTCAACTCCACTAAATTCCCAGTGGATATTCTCTAGGGATCACAAGATATATGTCTTTATTTAGGGATTAAATTAATGTAAAACAAAACATCCCACTATGTTTGATATTTAGGTAATTAATCCAGAAATACATCAATGTATTCCTATAAAATTTATACATCCTAAATTTAGATATTTTATTTTTCATCCATATGATGTTTTTACACTTATTCTTCAAAAATATTATTTAGAAGGGTTATTAGATGTGGATCAAGACATTAATATTTTGATGATGTCCCCCTCTTCATATTTGATAATAATTTCCTTCTAATTTCAATAATTATTTTATTATATTTTTAAATCCATTATATACCTAGGATTATATCAAATACAACCGTATGTATGATAATAAAATAAGAAAATAAAGTATGTTTATGATTCATAATAGGAACTTCATAACAAATATTTATTACAATGAGTTTTTCACTAGAATATTTTACTAAAAATAATATAATTTAGGGGAATGGTAAATGTCAAATATTTTTTTTTAAAAAAAGGTATATGTAAAAGAATGTGATTATAAAGAATCAGGAAAAGCATTATTTAAACTTGAGGATACGATTAACAGACATTGAAACACATCATTAGGAACTTCAACATCATTTTTTGTTATCATATAATCTTGGTCATGATACCATATAATGTACTATGAAAATTTCTTTATAAGTATATAATATTAATTTTTATAGTGTCCAATTTCATTACTGTTGAAGCATTGAACATTTCTATCAACTTTCATAACGTCAAAATCATTGACCTAGTAAACATTTTCTCAAATTTTTTAGAATAATACCATTAGCAATAAACATATTTCGTTATTTTACTTTCCACAATAAATTAATGATTGGAATTCTACACTCACATTCTTCCAATGTTCCTTATTTCCTTTTCTAGACTACTCAACATCACTCTTCTTATCTTTCTTCCCTTAGAATTCATAGGACATGGATAATTATTTTTCTTTATTTATAGAACGTGATATTATATCATTAAATGATGATAATATTCTAAAGGCTTGTTACCTTTGAATAATTGAATAAAAACCGACAAAGAAATATTCAATCTTGCTCTTTAGATTACTTATGTTATCTTCAAAATTATTTTCAATACTTGTAATGTAATCTTTATACATATCAAAATTCCTATCGTCCTTATTTCTTAGGTGCTTGAATTTTCTATCAATATCTACTAGATGTTCAGAAAGAAAATATTTATCTATGAAAATTTCATTAATATATTTAATTTCATGTTTTATATTTCCGAATCCTCTCTAGTGTTTTGAATAAATTACCTCAATTTAGTCTGATCTCATTATATTCAATAAACATCAGTGAAAAACTTCTCCCTTTCATTACTTACCAACATAATAAGTATCTCATCTAAAGAAATTATTGGATTCTTAGGGATAAATGTATTTTTAGACCCATTGAATAGTGTAGGATGATGACACATAATGGGAACTGAAATTTTTACACCAAATTTTGAATTGTATGGAAAAAATTTATGGGAAATGTTATTTCTCATAACTTGAGTAAGCTGTCAAAATATGATTATAAATTTTTCTGACCGAGTTTTAGCTTCGACCGTAAAATCATTATCATTCATAGGAGTAAATTCCCAACATGTAATACATGGATTGATACAGTTTTCATTTTTTTCAATGATCTATTTCAATAAAGTGACATAAAATATTTTTGATTATGAATCATAATCTATAATTTGGAATATATTGAAAAACATAACATAAATTTATTTTTTTCCTAAAAAATCAAAACTCTTATTATTTTTTTTCTTTGGGAATATTTTCAAAGCCTCTTAAATGGTTATGTTTAACTAAGATGTGTTTTAATATATCTAATCCCCATGTTTTATACAAAATAATCACTAATACCAATGGTAAGGACCCAAGCACCAGTAGCCCAGAGTTTATGGGTACATTATTATATTATAATTAGTTTCAAATTATCTCATCATAAAGCACCATATAGTTTACTAGTCATGGAAGACTAGATACATAATATAATGTTACATTACAATTGATAACAAACCATACGACATATTATTTCATTTTAGAACACAATTATTATCTTAGGTTATCCAAGAATATAAATCACTATATACTTCATAGCATCTAGGGTAAAAAAATGGGTCAGAATTGATGTTCAGTAAAGGTATGCGTGCAAAATAATATAAATAAGGAATGAATAATATGTAAGAAAATAAATGGATATCAAATATTTCCTTAATCACATGATAAAAAAAATATAAATAGATATAATAACTATTAAATTAATCACATGGAAATCAATAAATATTAATCATTATCAAGTAAATGTAAAATTCTGGAAATAAAAAAATATACTATTGATGACTCATGATAATATATATTACAAAAATGGTTAAGGCCAAAGCTAATAACAATTCTAGTTTGTCTCATGAGACATACCGATGAATCAAGTGGATATAGCGGGCACCAAACAACAATTACAAAATCTTATTCATTTATAATATGAAAGGGGTGAAAAATAATCAACATAATCACACAAATTGAATATAGAATATGCAATGTTAATAAATTCCCCTATCAATAAACAGAATCATAAACAGTCAGAATCAAAATAGAGAAGGGAATCAAAATATAATATCCCCTGTCAAAAGGTCATAAACCATATAAAGAAATAATAAGGATGTTATAATTATAATATAGACCTATGTATAATAAGTTATATTAGTGTTTTTTCTATTTATTAATATAAATACTGTGAAAATATCATTAAACACATTATTGAGGAAAATAACCTTTTAACTTTTAAAATAACATATTTTTGAAAAACTACACAATTAAAAAGGAAAATATTTTCTCTAAAAATAACCTTGTAAAATTTTAAATAATACCTCATAGAAAATATTATTTATGAAGGTAGGAAAAACAATTAATTTTTTATAAGTTAACAGAATAATATTTTGAAACTTATGTTGGAAAAGATGAAAAGATCCTTATTCCAAAAACTCAAATAAGAGTCCCTTCATACCTTTTTTTAATAATTCAATTATTGGTAAAAATGAATTTAAAAAATCAAATAAAAGTATTAAAAATAGTATTAAAATTTTTTTATGGAAAATACGGATATGGAAAAAAATATTCCCCAATAGAGGATTAAGCATAAACAATGTCGAATATTGATGAGATTATAAAATAGACCACTATCTCTAGTGACTTTAGTGATACAAGTTTACAACTATAGAAATAAATATATATTTATTATAAATATTTTAATGACCCATATTCATATATATTATACAATTTATTAGAAACTTATAATCTTTTATCACCCTATTCATGACAATTCATTGTGAAAAATCATTTGTTTGGGTAATAATTACTTTGTTTTTCATGTATGTTTTGATTCGTTAGTTTAAATAATTATACATTGTTCAAGGATCCATAATATATATTTGTAATAATGATATAAATGTAATATATATTAATTATATATGTATTTATCGTAATCCATTAAAAGAAGATATAGAGAACTGTATTACACTATTCATGAGGACGGTTGGTCGTACGTGTGCATGAAAGTAGTTTTCAATGTTATGAGGATGGGAAGAAAGAAAGGTATATATTAATAATAATAATTTATAGAATAATTATTATATCATATAAATTATTTATATTCAATAAATTATACTTATTGTTATAAATTTAAAATAGAAATGAAAAATGATTCACATCACTTCATTGATGTGGTGGTCCACACGTACACACCTTCAACATGATTTTTACAAATGGTTGGGATGGTAAAAATGTAGAAATGTTATAATTATTTAATAATAATAATTTTATTTAATATAAATATTAATCCTATAATGACTTCCATCCATAAAATTTGGTAATTAAAATTGAATTGTATTACTACATTGACACGATAAGCCTTATGTACACACAAGAAATACTCTCACTTCACATTTGGTGGGAAAGTGGGTTGGTAATGGTTGATTACTAATCATAATAAAATTTTAGTAAATTTATGATTGTGAAGTTATTTTACAATGTTAACTTAAATAGATTTTGAAGAGGTAAAATAAGGAATAAATTTACTAAGGTTGGGTACCACACTTACATATTCTTCATGGGACCTTCTTTAGATTCTTTTTTATGGACCTAATGTCTATCTTTTATGTTGAACATAACCACCAAAACATTGATTAGTTATTTTGGAATATAAATTTTCAGTTATCTGTGGATATTTATGGCTCATTGTAGTGTGAATATTTGATGGATATGGTTCCCTTTTATAATTGAGGTGTGGAAAATTTATAAAAAAAATTAAATTATAATAAATTCATTCTCATAAAAAATGCCTCCAAATAGAAATGGATTTGATGATATTCTAGCATATGGTTTTAAATCCATAAGAAAATATAATTTAGGCATGTTATTGTGTCATTTTGAACTTTATCATTTTGATTAACCCTTAGTCAAACGTTTTAAATTTATTACTATAAAAATAAATGTTTCAATATCAATGCGTTATAATTTTTAGCTGTAAGTTTAAATTTACTGATATATGGGTAATTTATTAAATTTTCAACCATATTATATCAAATTTTTTTAATATCTAGATTTTATGTTTTTAAAATAATATAATAAAATATTTTTTTGCTAATTTTTTTTTTCAATTTTGACCCTCTTCATTTAGTTTGACCTTAAATTCACCCAGACAATGGGGGAATTTAAATATAATTCTTTCTCATATCTCTAATATTTCATATATATTTTTTAAATTCCTTGTAAAAATTAAATTTGTTGAATTATATCAAAATTAAAATTTCTAAAATCATTTATTTTTTTATGTTAATTAAATAAATATAGTGTTCACCTTGCACAAGAAATTAAGGTAATTATATAATTTATAAAAATTAAAAACAGATTTATATAATGAAAATAATTTTATTTCATTAAAAATAGGTAATTAATTTCTTTCAAATAATTATTTTTTCCCTATGACAACACATAAAGTCATATTAAAAAATAATAAAGTAAAATTTTGTAAAACTCTATGATTTAAATAATATAAAAAAAATTTTCCCTAGAAAATTGTTTATTAAAAAACAAAACTTCAAGCATAATATGTTAAAGGAATTACTAAATTCATCTAATATTGATTTTCTTAAAAAATTATGGTGTTAACACATATTTTTTTACCTTTATTAACCCAATTTAATCGTTACCGAGTTGATAAAATTTACCATTGTTACTATTTATAATGTTCAATAATAAAACATGCCTATTTTATAAAATTAAGCCACTTAATTAAAAATATGTAATCCATTTAAAAAAATTAAGTTTATATAATTATAATAAATTAATTTTAAAACAATTATTAATGAAATGATAAATACAACATTTTAGAAAATACTACTTTAAGGATAAATATAGATTTATTCTTATACCATATATAGTTAAGAAATAAATGAATTTTAAAAAAAATTAGTAAATAAAAAATATAAAAAATTTATTAAAATAATTCACCAATATAGAATAATTAAATTTATTTTGATATAAATATATTGCACGCACAAAAATATTTTTTTTCTTCAGAAAAACCCCTATTTTAATTTTGTAACTCATTTATTTATATTTAATTAATAAACAATAAATTTATTTTATTGATGTAGAGACCATCTATTTTTCAAAATATATTTTATACTATTTATTTTGAGAAATTTAATTTCTTGGATATAATGACCACATGATAATAGATCAGGGTTCATTTGAACTCGATGTTGGGTGCAATGGAAGCTATCGATGAGAATAAATTTATTTACATTTAGAGATACCGTAAAATATTTTGGTGGTAAAGAAATTACGAAGGTTTTAATTTTTAAATATGATATTAATGAAATATTTATTCTAATATTATTATAAAATCATATATACCTTCTTACCTTCCAATATATTGGAGAATTATAATGCCGCCCGTGTGTATGTGTGAACTACCACCTTTATAAGTGATGTGATTCATTTTTTATTTCCATTTTACATGAATAGTAATAAAAATGAATTGGAATAGTATATATCATTTATATAATAAAATAACTATTCATTAAATTTTTATTATTATTTACCTTTGATTCTTTCCATCCATAAAAAATGAAAACAATGTTCATGCATACGTACAACCTATTGTCTCCCTGAACAGTGAAATTATTTTATTTATATCTACCTTTTATGAATGAATATACATATATACACACATATATATATAATGAATTATTATGATATTAATATCACTATTAAAATTATATATATTTTAGAACCATAATTAATTTAAAATGTCTTAGACATCTAAACCAAAACATTCATAAAAAACCAATCCATTATCACTTGGAAAAATCATATTAATAAATAATTATTAATAAATTGGTGGTAAAATGTTATTATAAAATAAAATATGGTATGGCATAATTTTATATTGAAATATAACACATTTATAATAAATATATATTTATTTTACTGATGTCTTTATGATGTCTAAAAAAACATGAGACTTGTGGTAAGGTATTTATGTTACAAAATCATTATTTACCGTGATTGTTCATGATCAATATCAGGATAATGAATCTATATGATATACATATCAACAATTCTAAATAAATTTTAACCCTTATCTATTTCTAGAGATTAATTTTTTTACTTTCATTTTCCTCTGTTTTAATATTCAAGAGTCAAAAATAATGTTTTATGGAAAAATAAATGTATTTCTCTCTTCGATTGAAATCATTTTTCTTCAATTCCATGTTTTCTCTAAAATGTTTTAAAAATTATTTCTCATTTCTCTATGATTTTTTTTGTCAATTTCAACCATTTTTTATATTCTATAAAAATCCATTAAATGAATATTTAAGTTAATTTATGAACTAGGTACTTTTTAACATTTTACAAAAGTGTGAATAAAATTTTTTCTTCTTTACTTGTACGACGTGAAAACAAATTCATACCATCATGACCACTGAATGAGTTAAAGATTAATTTAAATGTTTTAAAGGTTATTTGAAAATGAATTATTTCTTTAATATTTGGGAAAATTAAATATTTTCAATTTTTTATTAAATGTGAAATAGTTATTTTGCTGTGGAAGTATTGCAGTAAAAATTTTCAAGGAATTTCCATATATGATAATATCTTTTGATAATGAATTTTTTGGGTTCATGAGCTAGTGATTCTATATTTATTATTTATCTAGATAATCTATGATTCTATTTATGGGATTTTTTTTGAAGTCTGATTATATTCCAGGGGTAATGAGGAAATGATATGAAAAAATGAAATATGATATTATTTCATTTATATGAATGAAATATGACCAGGTGATGGTTGGGTTGGATATATCCCTCTAATTCACCAGGTAATGTGATATTTATATCTCATGATATGTTTATGACAATAACAAACATGATTGAAACTATAATTTTCCATGTAGTAATACATTAGTATGATTTTATTATAGATAGTCTTTGAGGAAAATGCATGGACATGATTGTGAATAATTTTTTTCACATTTAATGTGTGAATATGATTGCTTCCTAGCTATTCTCAGGTTAATTAAAAAGGAAATGTTCAAATATAGCTATGTTAACAATATTATAATTTCTCAATATTATTATTCCACATTCAAATATTATGGATAATATATTATGATTACTATTCTAACACCCTTATTGATCTTGATTATAGATATGATGTGATTTAGAATTTTATAATATATGTTTTTTTGGGTATTAATATTTTATACTAAGAACTTGTACATGAATATTCTATCACACCATTATAATCATTTTACCCTATAGTGAATGATATCTCCCAATTTAACCTTATTGAGTATCTAATCTTACCCTTTATTATGTTTCCTATTTCTAGGATATGATAAAGTGATCTATTTAGGGTATTTCAAGTAATTATAATACATGTGGATTCATTAATGGGACATGTTGAAGATCCTCCAAGAAATAAAAATATTGTGTGTCTTGTTTCCAATTTCATTGAACCATTATGGTCCTTGGGTATTTATTTTTAAAATATATTAAATTTTAATATATTAGGCCATAATATCTATGTATGAAATTCCTGGGTTGATTCATAATGTTTATACCATTTTATTATGTTTTCCAAGAATTAATGGTTGGACATCATGTTCTTAAGGATTGATTTGGATTTTGCTTATTCTCTTGTTGAAGTGAGAGGATATAACAATTGAATTCATGACTAAATTAGGTTGAACTGAGGGAAGACACAATGTTATTCTGGTGACCATATATTTTTCATTTAATATAGCTCACTTCATCACCAAAAAGAAGTTGAGTATAATTGATAATTTATTAATGAACTATCTCATGGACATATTCAAGATCTATGAGGTTATAAATATTGTCATATATCATAATGATCCCAAATTTATATCTAGTGCGTGGAGATAACATAATTGATCTTTTAACACTCATATATTCCTTATTATGTTGTCATAGGTATATATGTATTGTCTAATTGAGAGGAAAATCTAAAATTTGGACGTCATGTTTTATACATGCACTCTGGATTATGAAGGTTTGTGAGCCACACATTAATCCTTGGTGTATTTTTCTTATAATAGAAATTATCAATCTACCATTCGTATAAAATCATTCAATGCATATTATTTCCAACAATGTTAATTTAAATTTTTCTATAATGAGGTTTTAAAGACAAATTTAAAAAAATAATAATTAGTAAAACATTATAGAGATGATTCAAGTGAATATTGAGTATATGAAAGAATTTTTACATAATTAGAAGTATTATTCTATTCATTGGATGAGGCTTCTAGAGTTTAGCATATGGGACCATTTTTTTAATTTATATCATCATCGTGTAAATTGGGGGTATAATCAAGGTATTAAACTTTTTCCATTTTTTATTTATTTATATGTGTTAAAATTCAATAGAGATATTTTACATCTTCTAAAACATCCCTCACTAATGAATTTTATCCATTATTTTTTTATAAATATTTAAAATTCATCGATATCTTCATGATCATTAATATTTTATTGACTGGTGAATATAAAAAAGTTGATTTTTATAAAACATTGTAGTGATAACCATTTCTATTTTTGAATAATACTTGATGTTGGAATTATGACCATGTGATATTGCTTTAGTTATTGTCTTATGGTTTCATTTTGTCGTGGAGTTTTATACATAATAAAATAAGTTATAGATTAATTCCCAATATCCTGTGTTTTTCGATGTTTAATTTTTCATATATGATATGTATGACCTTTATTGATTTATGATATGATTAATGATATTTAATGTTATAAATATCATCTACATAGATGTTTTAGTTTTCTTATTATTATAGAAAGATCTCATAGATTTATCTCATGGTGTTATTTTTTCAACTCTCCTCTTTTTCCTTCCTTTCGTTCATTTTAATTTACGAGGAAAATTTTTTTAGTGGTATTTTCAAGAAATCAATGTATTTTGAAATCCATACCATTAAATTTTCATCAATACAGAGGCATTGATAGAAAATTATAGAGGTTTTATATATGTTGTGATGACCGTTTTGGTATCTTTTAGAATAAAATAACCTATATAGATTGGTGTAGTGAAGGATATGATGCAGTTCATTTTGATGTTAGGGAAATTAAACCCAGTCCATGTGTTTTTTGATGAATCTATGATTGAAATTAGATTTTAAGGGTGCAATGTATGAAATATTTCCATGTTTAATATATGAAAAGACTAAATTCATGTGATAGAGTCCCTTTTGATGTTTTAAGAATCGTTAGTCTGGTGATTTATAGAATTGGTGATTCAGGGGGGGGGGTCATAAATGCTCATTTATTTGGATGGCCTTGTCATTGAAATTCAAAAAACCATGTGAAATTCCATTTCTGTTGGAAAGGTGGCTATATATGTTTTTTTAGTTTCTCATTTGGAACCATTGAGCAAACAATTCCAATTTTATGGGTGTGGAAATCCGAGAGTCTCCCTATGCGATATATGAAGGGTTGATACAATCGTTTGGGATGGTGTGGTGTTTCTATTTAGAGAAATGGTAATGTAGTATGGTTGAGTTATAAATGACTAGGAGGGGATCTTGAGTGGGTGGATTATGACACTGTGATGTTATAAATTCTATTGGGAATTCCTATATACTTTTGTGGGATGATGAAGGGATATGCAGTCAAGGGTTTCATAGAATTGTGTCGAACCAAAATTCATTGGTTCTAGTTTAGCATATTCTAATTGGTTGAAATGACCACAAATATGTGAGGAGAGATATTCATTCTATAGAACATGGTTTTAGATCAGTTTTTCACCAGTAAAACCCCAGTGGTTGTTGAGGTCTTTATTTCATAGTAAAGGAAATTAATTAATTTTCTATAAATAAGGTGTTGGTTTACCTATTGTCCAATTTTTTATTCATTCCACTAAATCATAGATATCACTAGGAACCTATTTTTGTGACATTATATCATATTTTCTTATTTATTAAACTTGGAGTTAATGATAAAGAATTTCTATCATTATCAAAGAAATTATTCTTCTCCCCTTTAGTCATCCTTCTCTTTATATTCCTTCATAGAGTTGTTGGATTTTTAATTTCCAATATTTGGGTATGTTTTTTGATCTTGGTTGATTATGGTTTCTTATAGTCAGATTATGAAGTAATTTTATTTGATTTTGGTGATAGCTAATTCTCTATCCCTCAATTATTATATTGTTTCATTAGAAGATTTTGTTGATACAAGGGAATCATTAATTTAACCTTATTTTATGTATTGACAAGGGATCCGTGTTTTATATTATTTTTGTAAATTAAAAATTTTGACATTAAAGAATAAAATATTTAGGAATATGATATGTTATTGGAATATAAATTTGTTCACTTGTGAATTATGTTTTGTTTTTACCATGAACAATTCCTTATATAATTTTTTAGAATGTGTGATTTTTTTTATATTATTTTTTCCAATCCTTTAAATATTTTACATACAAAAATTATTATTATTAATTAAATTATATTATTATGGTGGGGAAAATTAATGAGGTACATGTATTGATTCAATCATTATTCCTTAATATTATTGATGATTAAATGGTTTCTTTAAGTTTGTCTATTGATGATTTTCGTTAAAATTAGTTTCCAAATAAAATGTTATTTAGACTAAAAACTTAAAATTTTAAATAGTTTAATTGAACATGGTAATGAATTTTTTTACTATATTATAGTGTTTTGAGATCCCTAAAATAACAACCTTTTTTGATGCAAGCATGAATAATTTAAATTTATTTTCCATAGTTTCAACTTTATTTGATGAAAATATGATTTTTTCCTCCATTTATATACTCATTAATGTTAAGTGATTTTATATGAAATAATATTAAAAATAATAGGACATAAATTTTTTTTTAGGAATGAGATATTTTTTTATATATTGTGACAGTTGCATAATACTGATGATGTTGGGATGAAATAGATAATTTTGAACATTATTGAGGATGAAACTAAGATTATTAGTAGTTGTTGGGAGATACTATTTAACATTTTTTGTTTATTAGAGGTTTTTTATATTAGTTTAATTTACATAATTCATACAAAATGAATATATCTTTTTAAGTTCATTTCATATCATAGATTACCTGGGAATAAAGAATATTAAATTAATTATCAAATAATTATAGAGAATGTGTGTTAATATTTTTAATTATTAATTAACTGGAAATATATTTGTTTGATGGGATAAATGATCTAAAATGATAGCTATAAATATGGAATTTAATTTTTAATTATGAATATGTTATTGATTTTAATAGTTAATATATTTTTTTATATAAGTAATTAATATTTTTCTATAATTTAAAAGTCAATTGTCATATTAAATGAGAGTTCATGATAATGTACACTGTTGGTTTTATTCTTATAAGAAAATTAGTTTACTATTACATGAGATGATAAATGAATTATAAGGAGGTTTAATCACTATATTCAAGTCATGTATAGGATATTTTCCCTTAGACTATTGGTGTTTTATACAATATGAATTTAATATTAGTCCATGCACTCCTCCAGTTGAGTTTTAGTGTTTTTATGCATAGATATTTTTGGTTAAATGTGTTTTTTCATATATAATGTTTAGTGAGGTAGTGGATTGATGACCAATTCATATTACTTGATCTTCCTATTGACATAAAATGGTGTACAAAAATATCTGAGATGTGGCTACATGAGGCATATGTCATGTGCTCAAAAAAACCTACGATGGATCTTAGTTCCCTCTTACATTTACATGAATGTTGTTGCGACTTAATGTTATAGAATATGAATGTATCAATTTTATAATATTTATCCCTAATAATAGTTTAAATATTAATGGGATGTAATTTCATGAGGTATAATGTATAATTAATAGTGTCAGAATAGATTTAGATCTTACTACAAGGTTATGGGATGTGAATGAATAAGTATGTGGTAATGAGTTTAGAATGGAACATAACTCATGATACAAATGAGTAAGATGGATCCTTTGAGATGTTGGGTTTGGTATGGTTGGGGATAAACCAACATAATATGTTACATGATATATATATATATATATATTGAGTCATTTCAGTAGTATGAACCTGATTTAAGAACATGAAGAGTTCTATTGGGCATGAGAGTGACAAACGAATGCAGAATCAGATGTGGGGTTCCATTAAAATATTTATGATTTTTATATTATGTTACATATTTTTCTATGATCCATAGGGATAAAAACATGTTTATGTTGTGATTTATTTTTCTTGATATAGGCAACAAGTTGGTTTTCTTTATATATTCATTGGGATTTAGCATGTTTCTTTTACATTTTCTGGAGAGGTTTCGACGAGGATCGGACTAAGTATACATATATTATAACAAATACTTATATAATTTTAATTATAGATCTACATTTGATATTTGGCGATTGACCTGAACATTACTAGATAATAGAGGATGTTCTAAAGTTGTCGGTTTTTATGGTCTCTTCCTAGGATTTGTTAATTATTTATTTCATTTTTTTATTTTATAATATTTCGTATATTGGGATGAAATGATTATAATTTATTTTAATATATTGATGTTAATTCCAAATATTATTGTATCATTATACATTAATTCTATTCTTCAACCTATATCATATTGGAGGATAGATTTAAGAGTTAATCTCATCTCCACTATTTGTACAAGAGAGGTATGAGTAGATAGGGTTTGTGAAATATAATTATATTTTTGAATTAAAATTTTTATGTCATTGAATTATTTTTTAAAAATCTATAATTTTATTATTTCAATAAATTTATAATGATTTTATATCTATTGTGTATTAAATTTTTTCAATTCATTTCTATTATACTCTTTCATTTAATAAAATAACTTTTAAAAAATAATAATAATACGTATGGAAAAATATTCATATTTTTATCAGTGGAAATGAAATTAATTATTTTATTTTTATTAATTATTTTCATTATTCAATATGAATTTCTCACAATGTTGTTTCAAATTATATTCACATAATGTATTAATTTTTATCTTTTGTTATATTTTTTTATCTCAATGAAATATTTTAATGGGTCATTTTAGTTTGGCATTGAGTGTATTGTATACTATTAATTACACAGTATTTAAATGAAGTGTAATACATGAAAAATATTTATGGGTGTTAAATTCTACCATCTAATAAAAAAATTTCACCCTTAGAATTTGATTTCTATGATGAAAAATATGGCATTTTTTACAAATAACATCTTTATGTTCCATGATCACTTTCTAAAACTTATTATTTATTGATATTAACTAGGAGACTAGTGTCATTTTCTGCTTAATTATCTCTAAGATCCAATATTTCTACCAGTTTTTACTCACATGTGAGATGATTTTATAACTGTTCAACCCCAATGTTTAGTACATGTGATTTATAAAGTATGTTCTTAGTCAAAAGTGATACATGGAACACACTATGAAATGAGGATATGTTTGGTGGAAGTTAAAGATGATAAGATATCATCCCTAAATAATCCTGTATTTTCAGAGGGAAAATATATCTAGTTCCCAACATCACCTTATTTTCATTTAACATAAACCTTTTCTATGTGGCTATTTGAAATAATAAAAAATAACAAAATTCAAAAACCACAAATCCCAATGATTACTATAAGTATTTTTCATTTATCAAATTCATTTAGTTTTAATATACATTTATATATATTTAATTTTTATTAATATCTGCTACGAAAAATTATATCTCATTAGATTACAGTATCCATCTTTATCACATCATGTTGGTGTTCTCTACCTCTTCCAATAATTATCTTCATAGCATGCCATTTAAGTTATATAATAGAACCGACTTTTACTTAAAAACCCAATCAGAGGAGTTGTTGATCTGAACCTTTATAGAAATCCATTGGATTGGAAGTTTATACATCCTCTAATATTTAATTGTTTCTTTAGAATGAATATTAGTATGAGGATGAAGTTTTTTGTTATTGAACTATTATATATTCAATTCTTATATAATACTTCTCCAAAATATCTTGTGAAACCTTATATATTGATCCCATATAGTGAAATATGGTACTCCATATAGAGTTAAAAATTCATTTATATACATCAAGAAAAGTTTGTTGTGAAATAAATATTCTCAAATATCAATTACATCTTCTAAATTTGTACGATGATCAACTAAAACCAAAATTTGATTAAATAATTTTTAAGAATTTGGATGTTATATGGAAAAATCCGTGGGAGTATTCTCAAATTTACATGAATGTTTTGGAAGTGATTACATCATCTAACATGAGTCATATAATTGAACCATATATTTATCGAATAATAAGAATCATGATATATAATATGAAAAATTTTAGTTCATTTTGCCTTGGACAAAACAATCATGGAGATATCTATACATGTTTTTTATTTTACGACGGACAGAGAAATATGGGACATATGCATCATGTAGTAGATCTATCATCAATATTGGTATTTATGTGACACACAATCATTTATTAGATCATTTATTTGAATAATTTTTATAGTTATAGAACATTACTTACATTCTTTTATAATTATTTATCCCCCTTATAAGCATCCTAGATATTCTCAGTGATGGTTAGTTGAGCATTGAATTAAGAAAAAAATTTATCCCCTTCAGTTATGATTTAAGGGTCATTTCATTTAAAATCCTGAATAATCGGGTATCATTCAGTCCTCTCTATAAGTAAAGTAACTTTAACCCTTATATAGAGACAATGACATAGATTTTTCTCTTTACCATGGTCGTATTGTGTTGAGTTTTTTTGTCTTTGATCTACTATAACCATCTCCTTTTCCCCTTGTTCAACTCCATTTTTTAATGATATACATTATGATTTTATAATTAGTCTATATTTCATAAAATTTAAAATAAAAATTATTCCTATATATTTTTAATGTAAATATTAGCATTATATTTTATAAATATCATTTCTTTTAATTTTTCTCATGAACCTTTAATAAAAAAGAGGCCTATCCTAGAACCATGCCATTTTTATGAGGATACTTCCCAATCCTATCATTTATGAACCACATTAAGAGGAAAATAATTCTACACAATAATTTAGTGTATTTTATGCCCACTAACCAAAATTTTATTAAGATTGTTATTTTTTTAGATTTTACTTTCCATAAGAACCTGATTTCATTCTAAGATAATGTGATTGGGGGATTTGACAAGTAATTTCTCATAAATAATTGATAGTATATTTATAATCTAGAAAAACTATCTGTTTAAATATTTGTGGTTAGTATTAGATATTATTATATTACCTATATATATGAAGTATCCACTTCAAAAATATCACTTGTGATTACATTACCCTTGAAGGACACTTTATGTAGATTGAATCCACACTTGATAAATTTTTCATGCATCATATACATTGTCTTTTTCTTCAAAAGAATTATAATACGATATTTATAGTATTTTTTAACATGGAATATATGAGAATAATATCTATAATGAATACCATAAATTGACATTAATAATATTTTAGGACAATATATATCTAATTCATGAAGACAATTGAGGAATTTTTTAGGATGAATGGTATCATGACGAACTAATAATTTTTATAACTTTTGTGGAAGGAAATAATTAGTATATCATCCAAAGTCACCATTAATTGATGATATAGAAATAAAATGAAAATATTTTAGTATTATTTATCCCCTAAAATTTTATTGAATAATTCATCAATTTTGGGTTGAGGATATATATTTATTACTATAATCATTTTATATTTATAATAATCAATGCATAGACATAATTATGGATTTTGTTTTTACACAATTGAAATATAAAATCACATGGTAAATATATATACAATATTAAAACATATCTATATTCCCTAGTTTTTTTATTCAATTCATATAATTATATATTAACCCCCCTTCATTTTTACTGCATACCTTTTCATTTTATTTTACAAAAAAAATGATCTTTAATGTTTAGTGTTGTAGAAATAAAGTAAATAATACATGAAAACATAAAAAAAATTATTATAATACAATTTAAAGGATTCATAATTTCATCGTCCCATGTAAAATTAATCCAACTCATAACCTATGTATGTACATCAAAGGAAAGGATGATAATAAAGCCCAGTATGGATAACAGGGGAAACAAATTACATTTTAACTTGAGAGATATCACTAAGAACATGAGGAATTTATTAAAGGAACGAGAAATATGGATATAATAATAATAATAACATCAATAATAACTTGAAAATGAGGATAAAACATTTACATTCATAAGCATATCACCATGGTCCATCCCCAAGGTGTCATAAAAATTAAAAGGTTATTCACTAAGGTATTATAAATCATGTCATATCTAATAATTAATTTCATTGCCGAAATCATATGAGAGTTATAAAAGAAAAATTTAATATATATTTATCATCATGTGATCCACATATATTATAATGAAAAGAATTCATAAATAACTAATATATAATAAAAGAAAAGGGTTTTATATCAAAATCATGGCGTTTTTAAAATGTTTCTAAAAAATTATCATCATATCATATATAACCCATGGAAAGTGAATATAGGTTTTATGTATGTATATTCCATAATAATTTTTTTCATGGTGAATATCCCTTGAAATTAAAGAGGTTTGGGTTTTCACATAATGAAAATAAAATATTTTCCTGAGTAAAATAGATATTTTGAGTCAAGAATTGTACATTATAACGAGTACAAAGAATAGTTTTATAAAACTTTAAAAAGAGTGGGTGAAAGTGTCTCCCATTCATAAAACAATCATAGTAATGTATATAGACTTGGTAAAATTGAAATAAGAACATGGTATTGAAATTTTAAACACAAACCAGATAAAAGAGAAAGTGAATGAAAAAGATATGTTGAGAATTCTCTTAACTTGAAGAGTAACTTATAATACTATAATATTTGGACCTTGGGGTATAAAAGACACATTGGTAGGACTCCTTGGGAGGTAATAATATCATATTTTAGATAGGGGAGGGTTTTGTAATGAAATTAAATGATGTGATGTGTGGGTATTTATAGTAAAAGATATGGATTTTTTTAATTTCTCTGGATACCTTATTAGTGGTATTTCCAAAACCATGGGCTTGCCCAAGGTATTTTACCTTGGTATTGGACACTTAGGCCACCTAATATAACATTATAATTTAAAATATTATACCATAATTTTAATTAAATATTACATAAATATGATTTCATCAAACATAGTGAAAACACAAAAGTGTATTTTTACTATTCATTAAAAACAAAACATTTTATAAAAATATCATAAATTCACCATAACCAAATATCCTCATTATGAATTCAAAAAATGAAATTTATTTTTTGATTATATATCTTTGAATATTATAAATTTAACTTTTCAATACAAAAAATAGGTAATTATTAAGAAATATAGCGGCCATAAAAAGCATAATAAAATACATAGTAAAATTTTTGAAACATGAAAAAATAATAATATTTTTTTATTTTTAATCAAATATGAGTGTTTTTATACCATTAATTAATTATAATAAACATTATTAACAAAATCATATTTTAATATGACAATTTATATCATTCTAAAGAGAACATTTTTACCTAAATAATCAATTTATCAAATTCTATCTCAATTTTTATGAAAAAAAATTCATCAATCAAGAATGATAGAATGAAAATTTTATTTTAAAAAAGGAATTAAAATGTAAGTAACCAAGGCCTTTTCACATAGACCCTTATAACAACTACACAAAAACTAAGGGTAAGGTGTGCGATGGTGATAGACTCGTGGGGAATCTCGGATAACATCACACGAGTGATAATCTACATTATCTATAACTTCTCTGGTATGTGATTTCATTCAAGAATAACATGATGTAGCATGGAATGGGATTGGTTAAGATAAATTTTAAGTGATGCTACCTCATTCCCAAGCTCTAAAAAATGGGCATTGTATGAACCGATTATACTATTTGAGGTCATGGACTCTTCCATCAACATTAATTGACAGTTATCATTTCTATTTTATTAACATAGTTTCCAATGTTTGTAGTGACCAATAGTCACATAAAGGTTGAAACCTAATGGTTATATTTAAATTTTACTCACTTCATTAATAAAGGTATATTGTGTTTTAGTACAAAATAATATAAAATAGATTTTTAGGAATAAAATATTATTCAAAATGTTCGGCTCATTACATTATTTCTCCCATAATAAATTTGTTCACAGGAATATAAACTCATACCCTAAGAAGAGAAAATGTGTGGGTAATTCTAGCACATAGAATCCTCTAGTTACCTCATGGATTATTCATATTTGTGTATCATCGATAACACATTAAAAAAGTGGGTAGTATTGTTGCATAGAACATTGTATCTGTGTTACAAGATATCCACTGGCTTCTCCTCATAAGAGAGGTCATCTTACAGTTGTACCACCTCCGGATTCAGTTCATATGAAGGGTTAGGCCTATACTTACTCAAGTGGGATATGTGGAATATATAATAAAAAGGAGATATATTTGGAGGAAGTGAAATCCGATATACCATTACTCATATGCGATCATGGATTTCATATGGTCCAATGTACTTTAGGCTAATTTTTCATTTCATTCCAAACTATATGAATCTATTCTAGGGAGAAATTTGAAGGAAGAATTTTTCAACAACATAAAACTCCACGTCACCTTGACGTATACCAGCAAATCTTTTCTACCAACTCGGAGTAGCCTTAATTTGATGTTGGATGGAATGAACCTTCTCTGTCATATATTTCACAATTTCATTCCCAATAAGATTTATCTCACCAGTTTTATCCCAACAAGTAGGATTACTTTATCCCTTCCCATATAGAGTTTCACAGGGTGCCATTTGAATGATATAATAGAAGTTTTTATTGTCAGAGAACTTAACTAATAGGATCTATTGATCCCATCAACCTTTAAATTCCATTGATCATGTTCTAAATATGTCCTTATGTTTTCTAATAGTCATTTTAGATTGACCATAATTTTGGGGTTGATAGACCGTACTGAAATTCATTTTGGTACTCAATTCATATTGAATACTTCTCTAGAATTATGATGTGAACCTCAGATCATGATATGATATGATAGGGAGTAGTACCCCATGTATCCTTACCACTTTCCTCATAGAAATATTTCTAAGTCAATCAAGAGTGAAATCTTCCTGAATAGATATTAAATGGGATGTTTGGGTTATATGGTCCACTATTACCCATATTTCATTATTTCTATTCGAATTTCTCATAAGACCAATGAAAGAGTCTATAGTGATATGGTCCCACTTCAATACCGGTGTGGGTAGTGGTTGTAATACCCCTTTTGAATGTTTCCTCTATTCCTTCACTTGAAAACTCACTAGCCATCATGTAGTGTAGTCGCAAATGTCTAATTTAAAGTTATCCCACAAAAAATGATCATGATGGACCCTACACATTTTAGTGCTTCTAGGATATATAGTGAATATAGAGCTACATGATTTATCTATCAACTCATTTTTTATTTCTAGAATAGATTTTACACATAGTCTTGTATAAAATTTCAGTACACCTTCTTAATCAATATGGAACTCATGAAACATCCCACCCTTTAGAGACTCAAAAAACTTCTTTAACAATGGATCTTCTTTATGATAATTCTTGATCATCTCAAGTAATGGAAGTTGGTAAATCATTTGGGATAGGGTTGACGGTGTCCCTTCCCTTAAAATTACCATGTCCAATTTCCCTAGGCCCTTGGTCAAGGGGTCTCCTTGAATTCTCATCATTTTTAGAATAACATACTATTTCCAACTTAATGTATCAGTGAATTTTTTTCTCTTTTAGTGTGATAATGAATTAAATAATCACAGTATTTAAGAATTTCCAACCACCTTATATATCTCATTTTAAATTAATTTGGTGTGAAAATATAATTTAATCTTTGATGGTCTATGTATATATAAAACTTCTCCCAAAAAAGATAGTACCTCTATATCTTTAGAGAATAAACAACCACAGACATCTCCAGATGATACATAAAATACTTTTTCTCATGAGGATTTAGCTGTTGAGATGATGAAAAAATCTACTTTTCATTTTTCATAAGGACTCAATAAATTCCTTTTTAGAGATTCATCTCTAAAATTAACCAAACCATCTTCAACCAAGGGAAGAGATAACATGGTTTTAGTAAAAAATACCTTCTTCGGCTCTTGGAAACATTCCTCACACTCATTTTTCTAGATAAAATTATCCGCTTTTTGATCTAAAATGGTTAAAGGATAACAATTTAATTAATGGTTTTTAAAAAACCTCATATAATATCCAGATAATCCAAGGAAACTACGAATCTTAGTTTCTATTATAGGATGAGGCCACTCGTCTATAACCTTTTTCTTTGCGGGGTCAAATAAGATTCCTTCATTGGTTATAATGTTCCCCATTAAAGTATCTTTTTGTAACCAAAATTTAATATTTTTTAACATTTTAAAAATCCTCTCCCTCTATAGAGTTTGAAAAATAACCCTTAGATGATCCCAATGCCCCTCATGAATTTTAGATTATATTAGAATATTGTCAATAAAAACTACAGAAATGTTATAAAGTTAGTCCTTAGTGAATCTATTCAACCATTCCATAAATATATATCACTAATTTTTCAAGATGAAGGACATCACAACAAAATAAATAAACACATATCTTGATCAGAAGGTGTTTTTTGGAATATATTTTTTCCTCACCCTCAATTTATGACAACCTGATTAAATTTCAATCATGGATAAGAATTAAGCCCCACAAAGATGATCAAATAAATCATCAATTCATGGAAGAAGGTATTTTTTCTTCACTGTGATACCATTTAGTTCTCTATAATCCAAACAAAGCCACATTGATCCATCCTTCTTCTCTAGAAGAAGAATATATGCTCCCCAAGGTGACACATTTGGTCAGATAAATCCATTCTCTAAAATATCACGGAGTTGTTTCATTAATTCCTATAGCTCCACATTTTACATTCTATCTGGGGTCTTTGATATTAGATGATATCCTGGTATGAGTTCAATGGAGAGCTCTACCTCTATTTCTAGAGAAGGACAAGGTAACTTCTCAAGAAATATGTCAATGTATTTCATAAAAATTGGTAAATTCTATATACTTATACTCTCATTTCTTTATTCTCCTTTAATGATCAACTCCAAAAAGAATGCAATAGGAAGTGATTTTAGACAACGATCTGGTTGAGATATCTCTCCTTGGAAGATAAATGTATGTAATCCATTCATGACTACTATGTTTTCATTGCTTTAGTATTTGATCTTATTATTATAGTTTGAGATCCTGTCTATACCTTGTATAATGATAAATTCAAAAATGGGAATGGCTACTAGATTTATGATAATATTGCGATCACTAACGTAAATATTAGAGTTTCTAGACATTGCTCATTGTTGGATAATCCCTATAGGAGTCATAATTGATTACTCTACTTTAACAGTTTAGGGACCGATTATATATTATTTGAAAACCTAGAAGATATAATGTATTGTGTAGAACTATAATCAGAAAAAGTATTTGATAGCTTTGAGAGAAAAAATAGAGTATCTGGAAACACATTATTTGGAGATTCAAATTTAGCTGTTGTGATAGAAAAAGAAAAAACTTTATCCCTTATCCTATGTTGAGGTTGATGTAGATTCCCCTCCACTACCCTCAGATTTAGAAACTGATTGGGAAAGTTCCTAAGATTTCCACACTTGAATCATTTGACTTCAAGTAAGGCCTACACAAAATTCCCTTTTTCGTTAGTGTTGGGAGTTTGAGGCTTCACCTCACTATGATAATTCCAAGTGATATGGCCATCCCTTCCACACTTGTAACACTTCCTGCTCCCAACCAAGCAGTTCCTCGAATACTTCTTCCCACATTTATTACACATGGTACTTTTCACTTTATTTACACCTCTTACATGATCAAAGATCATCCCCAAACATGGATCCATTGATATCTTCTTTTCATTAGATTTATGGGACCACTACGTCTCACCGAACTCCAGTTCGAATTTCAAAGAAAATAGTATGATCTTCTCATAGATTTTATTGTCCTAGTTGGCTATATTCTTCTATAGATGAGGTCTTATTCCACCTATGAATCTATCAACCTTCCCATTATGATCCATGAAGAAAATAAATGTGTAACTTGAATGCCTTGTGAATTAATCCCCTAACATTCCAAATATTCATTATCCTTATTCTTTAGCTCAATAAATTTGTTATCCATTTTCATTCTCATCAAATGAGGGAAATACTTATTGAATAATACCCCTCCGAACATTTCCAACAACATAACTTCTATCTCTCCTCTTGGAATCATTTTTAAACAGTTTCTGCAACTGATCAGCTTCTCCCTCTAACCGGTAAAAAGATAGGGTTACATTATCTAATCTAGAACTATGAATTATAGGAATAATCATTTCTATTAATATTATCCACTATTACTCCATCAATGGGTTTGTAGATCTACTAAATTTTAGTGGTCATTGAAACATAATGGGATCAATGGATTGTTGTTCCCTTATTGGTGGAATTTTTCTCTTAGCTTAATTCATGTTATTTACCATAACTTGAGTCAGGTGATTCATCATACTCATGAATTATTTAATTCTAGCTTCTATCGGAGGACAGTCATCACATGGTCCTTTTTAGTCACCATTTTCATGGTTCCTCATATTTTTCCATTTTAAAAAACATTAAAACCATATTGAGAAAAATTTTCACTTAAAAATACTATAAATCTAAATTATTTTTATATCTTAAAACATCATGCTTAAACAAATTTTTCATTATTATCATTTACAGTTTCTATAAATATTTTATAATAATTCATAAAAATATTGTGATCCAATCATATCTCCCAATAGTGTCAAACCAAGAGTGTAGCGAGGCCCATTTTCATGCACCAGTTCCCATTCAAGTACATCTTAAAGCAGTTTTTTCAGGTTTTACCTCTAGATACATTTATGCCCAAGCCACATCTAATGTTCGTATCAAGATACAGATTTTTTTGTTTGGAAACAACTTACTTACTATTTCTCTAAAAAATACTAGTATGTCTTCTAATTTTAAATTTTATGTAGGGTTCTTCCTAATGTTTTAAAATTTTAATTTCAAAAAATAACTATTCTATCCATTGACACAAACTATGGAATATCGCCATTTCATTAAAACATTTCAATAAATTTTACAAACATTGGATCTTTAATGTTTAGTGTCATGGATATAAGGTATGTGATATATAAAAATATAAAAACATTCTTCTAGTATATCAGATACGATACTTAATTTTTTCTTACTAATTACAATTATTCCAACTCATAACATGGGTATATACATCAAAGTAAAGGGTGAGCATAAGACCCAATAAAGGAAAATAAGGGAAAAAAATTTACATGTAATCTTAAGAGATATCAATAATAACATGAAGAATTTCATAAAGTCATGAGAAATTGGCATAAAATAATAATAAGAACATGAATAATAACATTTAAATGTGTCTAAATAATTAATTTATTCAATCATAAGCATATCTCCAGGTCCACCCCAAGGTGCTATAAAAATTACCAAGGTTATTCACCAAGGTATCGTAAAAATTTCATCTCTAGAGATTAAATTCTTTACAAAATGCATTAGAGTTATATTTTGGTAAAACCTTAATATGTATTTATTTTCATGTTATCCAATTGATCATAATCAAACACTTTGTAAATGACCCATAAGGAATAAATGAAATGGGTTTCATATCTAAATCATTGTGTTTTCTAAAAGTGCGTAAAACAAGATCATTACGCAGTTTATAACCTACATAAAGAGAATGATGGTTTTATGTATGTAAATTCATGAAAAAATAAATCATATTATTTGATAATGAATAACCCTAAAAATTAAAGATATTTTGGTATTATCATAATGAAAATAAAATAATTTCTTGAGAAAGAGAGATATTCGGAGTGGAAAAATCTACAAAAAATAGGTATGAATCATAGTTTAATATATATTAAAAAGAGAGTGTAAAATGATATCACATTAATAAAAGTATCATAATACAATGTAGGTATAGAATAAAATTTATATAATAACATAGTATGTAAATTTGAGTGACATTCTACATAAAAGAGAACATGAAAGGACAAGAGATGCTGAGAATTCCCTTACCATGAAAAGAAACATCTAAAACACTATGATTAGGACCTTGGGGGATCGAGGAAATATTAGGAGGACACCTTGGGAGGTAATAATATAATATATTATGGAGAAGTGTTATTGGAATGAAATTAAATGATGTAATCTGTGGGTATTTATAGTAAAAGATAGGGAGTTTTTTATTAATTTTTTAGGACACCTCATTAGTGGTATTTGAAAAACCATCGGCATGCCCATCATATTATCCCACAATATTAGCCACATGGGACACATAATATCATTCTTAAATTCAAAAGTTCTGATTATAATTTTAAATTACATATTTCATAATTATGATGTCATTAAACACACGGAAAACTGAAAACTGTATTTTTATTATTCACAAAAAAATAAAACATTTTATAATAATCTTATTAATTAACCATATCCTAATATAGAAATTATGAATTAAAAAAATGAATTTTATTTTATCATAATAAATATATAAATATGATTAATTTAACTTTTAACTATATTATTGAAAGAAATATCAGATAGAAATTCCCTAGTAAAATTTTCAACAATTGAAAAAATAATTATCATCTGTAATTAATAATTAGTGTTTTATAACACTATTTAATTATAATAAAAATCATTAATAAGTCCTAAATTTAAAAATAAAATTTATATATTTTTTAAATGTACAATTTATACTTGATAATTAATTTATCAAATTTCATCTTAATTTTTAAGAAAAACTATTCTTAAAACAAAAATGATGGAATGCAAATTTTATTTAAACAAAGGAATTACAATGTAAGTGACTAAGGCCTTGTAACATAACCCAACATAATACCCACATACTACCTAAGGGTAATGCGTTTGATAGTGATAGACTCTTGGGGTAGCTCAGATGACATCAACTAAGTGGTAATATCCACTGACTTTATCATCTCTTATAAGAGATTTCATTCAAGTTTAACATGTTGATGATTGGATTGGTCTTAGTTTAGAGAGAACCCAGGTGATGCTACCTCCTTCACAAGAAATATAAATTGGCCTTCATATGGCCTGATTATACTAGTTGAGTCGATGGAATTTTCTTCTGCATTAATTAACCATTATCATTTCTATTTATGAACATAGTTTCCAACAGTCATATTGAACAATGGTCATATTGATTAAAGGTCATAATCGGTCAAAAAAATAGTTACATTTAAATTTTACTCGCTTATTTTTCAAATTGATAAAGTTTTTTTGAGTACAAAATAATATAATACACATTTTTAGGAAATAAATATTATTAAAAAATGTCTAGTCATTACAAATAGTGTTAATTATATTAGGTTTTATTTATATAGTTATATCACCTGTATTAGTTCTATGGAAAAAGAAAACTCCTAACCTATATATGTTTAAGGGATTAAAATAAAAAATGATAAAAATATTCATTCATCAATTCCATATCCTCAATATTTTGTTGTTTCCCTACCATTTATTCTAAATACCCATTTTCATTAGGTATTGAGACCCATATAATGGGAGTTTTTTCCATATGGAGTTTATAGATATACAGGTACTTCTAGTTGTTCATAAGTATATTTTTGATAGTAAATGTGATCTTTTTATTCTATAAATAGACATGGGATCCATGTAATGAGTTTATATCTATTTAAAAAAACTCAATTTTGGATAAAGTGAAAATAAAGATATTTATCGAAAGAATATACCCATAATATGTTATCAAATAAGTTTTTAGACATGGGTTGAAATCATTGAACCATTAATATTTTTTACAAATAATTGACTAAATTTTGTCTCGAATATGAATTGGTTATCGTAGAAATATTTTCTAATATGAATGTGTGAGTATAATTAGAATCAAATTAGGCATTTTTATTTCATAATTAGATGATGATTTTAACTTTCACCACATAATTTTATTGACCCACTTCTATAGTTATGATTCTATATACCTTAACATTATCCCTTTTATTTAGAGGTTTCTAAAATAGGTTATCATCAATTACCCTTGGTTTTGTTCCCATTTTTCCATAATGTTTATAATAGATTAAATTTATCTAGTATTTTTCTATTGGTGTCTTAGGTTAAACATTAATTCCCTAAAATACATGAATTATACCTATTAAACCCTTCATAATTCATACATATTATGTCCCTCCTTTCCAAACATAATGACTTTACTTATCCAATTAATGTTATTTTTCTATTATAATTCGACATTTTTCAAACATAAAAAGATAATTTTTCATTTTTTCATTTTTTATGATTTTATTTTCCACTATAATTCATTTTACACTTCTTATCCAAAAAACAAGAGAATGCTGGGATTATACAATTTTTATTTCTATAGTGAGAGAAAATCATCCAATTTCATCAAATATATTAATGAACTATATATATAATGTTTTTAAAATCCTTTTTGATTCCAATTAATAAATGATACAGCTTTATTTCATTGTTAGTGATAAAACCATAATCATATTTTAAAAATCCAATGATGTTTTCTTCATAATTACTTTTAAATAAATTATATTTCTTACTTCAAATTATATAAATTCATCTCTATATTAGAGAAATGTGTTTGATGAATATATTTATAAAGAAAAATACACCTAAACACATCTCATTTGTTGGATTTTACTTCTCTAACAAGAATCATTTTCTTTATTAGAGTCTACCGTTTATCTAAATCACTATCGAATTGATCAATGGATAATATAACCATTGCATTCTATGAGAACTAGATAATAGAAAATATATTATATGTTGTATTTATAAACATTAAAACAATTAGTTTATAAAAAACAAATTCATGAAGTGAGGATTTCACCATATGAATTAATCAATGAATTTTTATTCGTTTTATAGTGCATTTAGAATATTTTTATGAATTTTTTATTCTTCATTAATTAAATAGTTATTATGTCATCAAAACCTGTTTTTTCTATCAATATCCCTTTCAATTTTTTTTCATTTATGGAAGAATTTAATTTCAATCACACTCATTGTTTATTTTATCCATCCTAATTAACACCATTTAAAATAATGTTTTTTTGGTATCAACAAAAAGTAATCTTTGAATGAAACCATATGATATGAAATATCAATATAATGTTTTTAAAAACTATGAAACCTTTATTTAAAACTATCATATTATATGTTTTATTATTCATCACTTTTGGTTCCACAAAATTAGTTTCTTATTTTATCCTATTATTGATCATAACCAAGTCCAAAATAATAACCCTTCAACACTCTAGAAATAACTTCGAAAACCGAACCATAACATTAATATATATTGAATGAATAACTATTACATTTCATTGTAAATGACCAGTAAGAAATAATAGGTTCAAAATCTTGAGAGTAAATTAATATACATCATATTTTATAAAACTGTGAACAATTATCTATTTTAACACCACACTAGATGTCATTAAAATAATATCATATTTTATGCACTTCTTTATATCCTCATGAATGAAAACCTAATAATGTGTTGAGTTAAGATGTTTAATATGGGTAATAATTTGATATTATAATAAAATATCATAATTAGATGTTTGGTGAAATTGTTTTTATGATATAATAATTAGGTTGAATGAATATAATGTAAAAAACTAATACCAAACAATACACAGATAATAAATTATGATTCTTGACATGATTATTTTACAATAGTATACATAATAAGTAATAAGAGTGTGTAAATATGAGTAAATAATCATTAGAAAATAAAAATATTTTCTTAAAAAACATAATAATGTAGTATAAACAAATTCATTGAAATAATTTTTTTAAAAAATTTATCCATTATGAAAATTATAGCATAATAAACTAGTCTGAACACTAACTAATAAAATTATAGACAAGGTATAACCACTGACAACACATAATAATTTTGAATCAGGCTAACCATTGATGTTATATATCTTTTAATAATTGGACTACCCCCTGAAATTTCAAAATCATTTTGACTTGGCCTAAGCACTCATGTATCGTCATTAATTCTTGAGAAATAAAACTATAACCAATTCATTGATATGGTATTACTAAACTACCAATTAAATAATAGAAAATGAAACATTTTTTTTATCAAATTGAATATAAAAACATTTATAATTCTATCATGACATAAATTAAAAAATGAAAAATAAATGAGTTTCATGAAAATTATCTCAAAACATTATTATACGACATTCATATAAATATGGAAAACATTATAATTAGAGAATATTCATAAAGATGAATAATAAACCCTAATGGATGCTGACATTGATAAAAAATTTATAAATTTATCCGAAGACTTCATTGAATTAAATGAAGAAATATCCATAACCTTTTGAAATAATAAAATTATTAAGGAAATAATTTATAACAAAATGAGAATAAAAATTACATTAGAATACCATTGAAACATGAAAAAGTAGTAACTATACATATAATTGGAATAGACTGAAAAATGTGGTTTTGCCGAAAATGATAAATGTGTTTTTTTCCAAACATTTTAACAGATTTAAAAAATATGAAAATAACCCATGTGGACAATGTTAAATATTAATTCCTTTAATTATTTTATAAATAATTTAATCTTCTAGAAATAATAAATGAAACTATATATTTATATATTAATTGATTAATAAAAAATATTGAATATGAATATAGAGTTGAAATATTTCTAACCAAAAACAAGAGATAATGTTGGCTCCACATATTAGAAACAAATTAGATAGAATGTGATTAAATGAAATTTAAAAGGATAAGAATATAATTAAAAACAAATCCATAACCATATTGAAGAAAGTAGACTATGTTATATAGATAAATAACATCAAATATTTGTATTATCTAAATAAGTTCACAGAAAATATCTAATTCAATAAGATATTGGAGAATAACCTTTAAAATTTTAGTAAAATCTGAATCAAAATATGATGAGATTTTGAATGATATATGAAAATTTAAATCCCAAAAATTTAGTGGAATTTATTTTAAAATACATTCATGGTTTGAATACACCATATGAATGTAAAAAAGTATTCAATATAAATAATATCTCAAAGAAGGGAAATTGAGATAAGAAACCCTTACTTCTACTTTCTTCATCAACAATCAATAAATAAAGTTGTGTAGAATAAATTTATTTTCATTATTGATATATAGAAAAAGATTTATTTAGATTTATTTTACTTGAAAGAATATTATATATTTTCTTATTACCAATTTATAATCTTTCTTTATTAAAATAATATGCAATTTTTAAATGCCTCATTATGTTACTACAAGCCTTATTTTGGTCATTAAAATAATTTCAAAATAATAATTTTTTTATCAAATCTATAGTTTTAATCATGTTTAATTATATGTGTTTTATATAGTTATAGAGTCCAAAGTTCAATTTATGGATGTTTTAATGATTCTCTATAAGGGGTTGTTAAAATATGTTTTTTGAATTTTTCTCCAATAATAATAATTAATTTGATTAATGATTACACATATATATTATAATTCCATAATTATGAAAAACATATCATATATATCCTTAATATATCATATTATGAATATTTAGGTTTTCTAATTTAATCAATGTGGAAGAATTGTCAGATCGTTTATGTTGTTCACAAAACATTCCCAAATAATAATGTGTTATTAATAATGAATGAGTAAGAGAAATTTTATTTGTTATGAAATTATAATTTTTATAGAATAATAATTTTTGATATATTAAAATATTATAAAATATAATTATATTTAGGTGCTTTATAGGTGATGAAAAATGAAAAAAAAAACAAAGAAATCGATATTTATGTTGATGGAATCACCCATTCTTGAACCAACTCCATCATAATGAATGAATTAGGCATCATTAAAGGGACTATAGGGTATTTAAAATTTGGGAATAAATTTGAACATAGAATTTGGTTATTATATTTCAAAAGAATAATGAATAAAAGGAGTTTGGAGTGAGTATAAGAGAGCACTTTCTCTTGGGGAAAATGCAGTACATTTCTTTGGAAATAAAATTTATATGAAGGGTTATGATGGGACCATAGGTGAGTTATTTTAGGTAGGTATGTAAATTTTACTATTAAATTTTGGATTTAATTCTAAAACTGTAAAAATGATATCTTGAATTTTGAAATATCATTTAAATTTTTAAATTCTGAAGGTATTTAAATTTACCTCAATTGACCATCTTTCTCTATGACTAAATTTTTATCATGGTAATTTTTTTTAATAAAAAGTAAAAAAGAACCATATTAATTAATTTTTACATGATTAATGAATGTAATTACTCAATTTATTAATATTTTAATTCCATTTTCGAAAAAAATTATTTACGAAATAATAAAAAATAATATTTAGGAAAAACTCTCATTATAGTGAAATAACATTTTAATTATTCTTCTTTTATTATTTTTTTTAATTGGAATTAAATATTAATATATGAGTATTAATAATATTTATATTTAATTAAAAAGTATTTAATAATAAAATTCCAATTTTAAAAAAATTAAAAACACATAAAAAATAATTTTTTTAGAAAAAAACATTTTAATGATTCAAAACACAATTCCATTTATTGTATAAATTAAATAAATTTAATTTTATATACTCATTTCTATTATAATAATTATTTGTATGAAATAATTTTCAAAAAAATAATATTATCTATTGAATAAAATAAAACATATTTATAGTAATAATTTTTTTCCTTTTTTATTTACTTGTGGTTTTATTTCACTTGTAGTTTTTAATGTATTATTAATATTACATTCTCATATTGGATTAATTTTTATCATGTATTATAATGTTTTATCAAAATAAAATATACCATTCATTATTTTATATTAGTTTTCTCTATTTTACCATCTTTCAAATGTAAATTATTTATTTTAATTTATATACATATATAAATTTCATTTTTTGAGGAATATGATACAAATATGTGAAAAATTATTATAGGGTGTGCAAACACTCTATTCTGATGTTTCAGGGACTATATACATGCTTTAATCTTGTGTGACTATGATAATGGAAAGTGTCAATATGACCTATCTGGATGAAAAATGACGTGAAACAAATCCCACTCATATTTATTTTATCAAGGAAAATATACCCAAATAGAATTTAGGTTAAATTTCAAAAGATACCTTGAAACTGGTGGAAGATGTATTGTGATACTCAAGTGGATATGAATTACCCTGGAAAATGATATATTAATTATTACTATTATTATATGTTTTTTACATTATGATAATGTCACTTTATAGAGAAATATGTATTTTGTTATATTTATTTTTGGGAATTATTATTGGGGGCCTACATATCTGTTCTCACACATCACCCAAGAACACTAATACCATATCACATTTTTTATTTCAGGATATATGTAAGTATGAGGTCCCTAATTTTGATGGATGAGCTATATAGATTTGTAGGATCTCTGATATGGGATTGAGAATTCACTTATGTCATATTATTTTTATCTCTTGTCTTTTAATTGTTTTTTATTAATGGAATATGATCCTCATAGTAGAAGTCTTGTATATTTTAATATGATTGTGCCACATTAATATAGCTCAATTTTGAATATAATGTGTGTTTTATTTACATATAATTGGAATTTATCTAAGATATAATTTTTTAAATTTTTTTTATAAGAACCAATAGTAATATTTCTCCCACTATGACCTATAGATACTTATTCTAAATTAGGTATAATCTTCTCACCTCATACATGTACTGTCATGACCCCCTCCCAAAAAAGTGTACCCCTCTTGGGCTGACAATGTGATAAGGGAGATAATGACCCCCCGAGTCCCGCCTCCAGTAGGCCCCAGGTTGGCGACTAGCACCGAGGGTATAATAAATGCACAAATGGGAGGCATTACCCTCTAATAGAACACATGTGGAAGAGAGAGATAAGATAGACACCAAAAAACTCCAATTCAGAGCTAAAATATAAAATAAAACCCAAATGAACATATGTAATGTAATGAAAATGTACTACAAATAGAAGGGGAAAACCGTAAGTACCCAAAAAAAAGAAAAACAGTATCAACCACAAGCCCGAACAGCTCCTACAACCATAAGCTAGTAGTAACCAATTTGTTCTTCATTCTGCTCCAAGTGACCTGAAAAATTGTTTGTATATACATAGGGACAGTATAACTGTATACTCAAGAGGATCCTCCCGGAAGCATCTCGATCAAAATTAAAGAAAGCATGATGAAGCATAGTGAAAAACAAGTGAAACAAAATCATCACCTAAATAGGTATACTAAGTTCCAAGCCTCACCATGTCTACTCTCACCAAGTAACTCATATAAGAATATATCATATAATAAAGAATATCAAGGGTACCCTGCTAATACTTCCCCACTAGTTTGCCTCTTTTCCCCAACATCGTACGTCCTAAGAATCTCTCTCCAAAAAGGATTTATTGCATTCATCTGGGTGAAGCACCACAATATACACCTCTTGCAACAAAACCACCACGTCCGCACACCAAAGAAACCAAGTTGTTACTAGGAGCCACCAAAGCTCTCATAATGTGTATCATACGTCGGGTATTATACCTCAAGCCATTACAGCCCATACACCGAGTAAGGATCTTCAATCCATCACAGTCTATACATGTTACACCTATAGTAGTCCATAGAATACTATATCCAGAATATATGTGTGTGAATAAGAACAAGACGTTCCAACCCTCTGCACACATATATGGGGAAAACTAACCAATGTGCCTACCAGCACAAGTAAATAGCAAGAGAAGAGAGCGGGGCCAAAGGGGGTAGTCAGCCATCTATCCTCCCACTAAAATGTTGGGGAAAACACCCCCAGGGATCAGAGTCCCTAGGGTGTCAGTTTCGCTTATTGACAGGGTGGAGTAGCATATAGAAACACAAAAAGTACATGATATACTATATTTTACAACCACACTATTGAAATAACTTATTTTTAGACCCAACTGCAACTAATGTCTCTCAGACTCTGGGATGCTACATCTATGACTAGGTATCCTATAAGAACACAACCATTTAAATAGCTTTATTAGATTACATCATTCCCTTTTTATCAGTTCCAATTTACGTTAATTAATTTTTTAAACATTAATTAACCATGTACAATTCCACATTAAATTTCATTAGCATCACACCCAAGTCCACTATTCCTTCAAAATTACAACCTCATCATTATGTTCTAGAAAACTCCAACCCCAGGGGTTAACACCATTTATTCAATGATTCATTACATAATTACCTTACCACATTACCAGACATTCTAGAAAAACATTTTGTGTTACTAAACACAATGGGACTCAACACAGTGAGTAGATGTACGACCTGTCGAGTCGTTGATGCTAATAGCAAGAGCATACACCCATACTACTTTGAGAAGCTAAACATGGAAGGAACATGGAATACCCCGCCTGTCTTCGCCTCTTTTAGAAGAAGGGTAAGTAAGACCATCTTCCTTGAGCAGTGGGAAAAGGTAAAGAAGATAAGAAACCATTAAGAATCAGCAAGCATCCAATAATCACATCCATCCCATTCCATCATCCCTAATGTCCTCCCCAACACCCATATATATAAACCGATGCATATATCTACTCTAGGAATCATCTGCTTCCACAAACAAAAGGTCTCTATGCCCCCACATATCCCAACCACCATCTAGGATCACATCAAAACACAATAAGTAGGAAAACAAACATCTTAACAATTGGGCTCTTGGACCATTTACAAACAAGAGGGTAACACAGAACCCTTCAAAGAATTATCAAAAAATAATCCATTTTTAATTAACCAATTTATTATACGAAGGTTCCACATTCGGTAAACCTAAACCGTAAGCTATCACAAATAAATTAAACATGCTTACTGCACCATTTTGATTAACATAAAAATTTCAACAAGAAGAACCAGATTCATTTACATGCCTCTTTATCTTTATCCAAACAGTTATCAATTAATACTAGTTTACATTCTTTAATGATTTCTATCAAGAACGAAAAACTATACAAAGCAAGCATATATATCACACTATCTAGAAAAAAAGAGGGAATAACATACGATCGATATCAATTTATTTATCTGGTTAAAATATTTATTATGTCAATTCCATTTTCATCCAGTGGGATTAAAAATTCTAACAATACAGTTTAACATAAAAAAAGAGAAGTAGAGAATGCCCTACCTCAAACAGTATTTGACATTCTTTATCCACACAACAGGTCACAATCCTCCTCTCGTGGCAACTACATCCACCTAAGGATGCCACAGTATGACTAAACCAACCAAAACCCAGGAAAACTCTATTATAAGTACAGAAATTTCATGATATAATATTGAAAGGATAAACATGAGAAGATGAACCCCAAAAGAACGATGATAAACATACCTTATATCAAAGATTGATCGATACAACTTGGTAGCATCAAAACGGAGCAGAACCAATCTGAGGAGGAAAGTTTTATTGTCTAAATACTATGATACGAAATGGGATGTTCAAGAACCTCTCACCAAAGAACAAGGAGGAAGAATTAGGGAGGAAGATATCCCATCCCTTTAGAATATTTAAGGGATCAGCTATTTAAGGGAAGCTGGATTTCCCTTTAAAATAGGATCGCATTAAACCACACGGTTTGACCAAGTAAAAACATCCCGTGCATTAGGAATAATTAATTTATGAGTTATGACCTTAGAATCAGCCTTAGTGTCCTTAAAATAAGTATTTAAATGTATTTTACGTCAAAGGAAATGTCAAAGGGGAAAAACTATATGAAGTTGGAAACACTGTTCACATACTCAAAATTTGTCAAAGGAAAAACATTGTTCATGAACCTCACCATTAGAACCTCACCATTATGGAAACATTATTCAGGAACTCAATATTTGACAATGTAAATATAGGTTATCGATAGAGGTTACTGATAGAGGTTACTGATAGACCTCACCATTATAGAAACATTGTAGACCTACTGTTCTGGAAACACTGTACACCTACCATTCTAGAACCACTATTAAACTACCGTTAGAGGTTACTGATATAGGTTACCCATAGAACTATCTGCTCTAGAAACTCTGTGCACCTATAGTTATAGGTTACCGATAGAGGTTATCGTTATACCTCACCATTCTAGAAACATTGTACGCCTACTGTTAGAGGTTACCAATAGAGGTTACTGTTAGAACACATCGTTCTGGAAACACTGTACACCTACCATTACAGGTAACTGTTTGACCTCACCATTTTGGAAACACTGTACACCTACCATTATAGGTTACCGATAGAGGTTACTGTTATAACTCACCATTCTAGAAACACTATACACCTACTATTAGAGGTTACCGATAGACCTCACCATTCTGGAAACACTATACACCTACTGCTAGAGGTTACTAATAGACCTCACCATTCTGGAAACACTGTACACCTACCATTAGAGGTTACCGATAGAACTGTTCACTGATAGAACTGTTCATAGAATAGAAAAGTTGGAAAAAGAAATAGAGGTTACCAATAGAGGTTACTGATAGAACTATTCACCGATGAAACTGTTCACAGAACTCAAAATTTGGAAAGGGAAGAGAGGTTACAACTACAGGTTACCGATAGAACTGTTCACTATGGAATTGTTCACAGAATTGGAAATTTTTCAACGGAAATAGAGGTTACTGATAGAACTGTTCACCGATGGAAGTGTTCACAGAACTCAAAATTTGGCAAAGAAAAGAAAGGTTACCAATGCTACTGTTCACCAAAAGGAAAAAATGGAATAGTGTTGGGGATGAGTGTCACCTTGATCTCCCGAAACACCTCAAACACCATATTTTCACAAAATAATAGACCAGATAGGTTCGGGCCATTACATCATATACCTCTCAAAACATTCCCGTCATCGAGAATTCAAAACCCACCTAAAGAAAAAGAAACTTGGTCTGAAAAACCACCCATCGAGATAGCTCTCAAAAGATATAAATCCACAAAAGAAACAAAAGAAATTCATAATAAAAACATGAAAGGCCTAACCACAAAAGGGACATAATTGTATGAAAAGAGTTAAATATCAAACAACTCTAGGCACTGAGCACATATCTGTGACTCACATTCCTAGGTACTCTCCTCCATTCCACCGTGTCGCTACAAGACATGAACCAAGGGGATAGAATGACCACAGAAAACCTTCTCTTTGTGTTCTTGGATCCCTACAGGTCTCTCCTCAAAGGTCGCATCATCATCAACATCGATCTCTCCACAATTGATGATGTAAGAGTCATCATGAAGATAACGATAGAGCTTTGATACATGGAAAACATCTTATATCTGACTCATTTGTGGGGGAAGTGCAACTCGATACACCACATCTCCAAAATAAGCTAACACCTCGAAAGGCCTAACAAACCAGGGAGAAAGCTTACTCCCACGACCCAACCTTCGCTACCCACGATGGGGAGTCACCTTCAGAAACACATGATCTCTAACATTAAACTCTAAGGGTCTCCTTCTTTTATCAACATATGATTTCTAATGATCTTTAATTGTCTTTATCCTCTCACAAACAACCTAAACCATCTTTGTTTAATTCTACACTAGTTCAGGTTCAAGAATTGATGACTCTCTGACCCCAGTCTAGCACAACGAAGAATAGCAAGGCTGACCATACAAGGCATCAAATGGTGCCATACCGATGGTGGAGTGAAAACTATTATTATAAGATAACTCTACCAAGGGTAAGTGCCTCATCCATGAACCTCCAAAAACAAGAACACAAGAGCATAACATGTTTTCAAGAGTCGAGATGGTTCGCTCTGTCTGACCATCCATTTGAGGATGAAAAGTAGTTCTAAGGCATAGATGAGAACAAAAAGAATGTTGGAGACCTCTCCACACCCTGGAGGTAAAAAGAGGATCATGATTAGAAAGTATCATCCTTGGGACTCCATGAAGTCTCACCACCTCCACTAGATACTACCTCGACATAAATTCTATGGATCTTGACTCTTTAATCGCTATTAAGTGGGATGATTTTGTTAAACGATCCACTACCATTCAAATAGCATCATGTCCTCCTAGAGCTCGAGGTAGACCAGTAACAAAGCCCATTAAGATGTACTCCCACTTCCACTGAGGAATCTCTAATGGCTGTAGTAAACCACAAGGGCCACGATGTTCGGCCTTCACCTTCTGGCAGACCAAACATCGAGATACAAAATCTTCAACCGCATGCTTCATCTCAGGCCCCCAAAAATTACTCCTCAAGGCTTGGTACATCTTTGTCATGCCAGGATGCACCAATAAAGGAGAACTATGGAACTCTCTGAGAACCTTCTCACGCTTCGTCAAAGAAAAAAAAATCCTTCCATGATACAACACTCGGTGTTGTTCATCCTCAGTCCAACCATCAAGGGCCTCACCAAAAATAACTCAGTCTCTCCAAAACTCAACCTCTAGATCCCCCAAATGGGACTCTTACACCATCTACATCAGGGATGACCATACCGTCATCTTAAAAAGTCATCCTCTACCCCCAACACCTCCCATATCAAGATTTAATGATGAAAGTTCTTCCATTACTCTCCAGAAATCACCATATTCAAGCACAGTATCACTATGTGACTTTTGAATCAGCTCATCAGCTACAACATTCTCTTTTCTAAGTGTATAAAATATTCGTAAGTCATATTACTATAAGAACTCCATACACCAACGTTGTCGTAAGTTTAAGTAACACTGGGAGAAAACATACCTCAAACTCTTATGATTAGTGAAAACCATGAAGCACTCGCCAATGAGGTAATATCTACACAAATTTAGAGAAAACACCATATATTCCAACTCAGAATCATGGGTGGCATAGTTACATTCACAAGGACACAACTATCGAGACCCATAAGAAACAACTGACCTCTACTGTATAAGAACACAATATAACCCTAGATGTGAAGCATTGTAGAAAACATCAAACTGAACTCCCTCTGCTAGAAGACAATGAACTGGATCACTTACTAGATTTTCCTTTAGAAACTCGAAAGCTTCCTGACACTAATATGTTCATATGAATGCCAGATACTTCCCGATCAAAGCTATCAGAGGAGTCAAAACTTTTGAGAAATTCGCTAAGAACCTCCTGTAGTAGCCTACGAGACCAAGAATACTTTGCACCTATGACACTGTCTTGGGGTCTTCCCAAGACACAAATTCTTCTATTGTTGATGTATCCACAACTACTCCCTAATGGGTCACAACATTCCCCAAGAAACAGACATCTCAAGCACAAAACTCACACTTTGACAATTTCCCAAACAGCTGATGTGGAAGAAGAACTCCCAAAACAGCATGTATATGCTCTGCATGCTCCTCCTCAGATGTGGAGTACACCAGGATGTCATCGATGAAAACTACCATGAACTATTCCATGAAATCATGGAACATAGAATTAATCAATATTATGAATACAGATAGAGCATTCGTCACGCCAAACGACATTACAATGAACTCATAATTTCCATGACGTCAACGGAAAGCAGTCTTCGAGATATCCTCATCCTTCACACACATTTGATGATATCCCAAACGCAACTCTATCTTTGAGAACCAAGTTGAACCCTTTAGTTGATTGAATAAATCTTCAATCCTTGGAAGAGGATAGTGATTCTTTATTTTCACTTTGTTTATGCGACGATAATATACACACAACCGAAAACTATTGTTAGCCTTTTTCATGAACAAAATTGGTGCACATTATGGAGACACACGTGGCCAAACAAAACCACATTGTAACAGACCATCAAGCTATATAGGTAGCTCTAGTAACTCGTAAGGGTCTATCCTATATAGATACATAGAGATAGGATATTCTCCTAGTTGTAGCTCGATCCCAATCTTGATCTCTTGTCGAGGGGGTAGTGCTACAACCTCTTCTGGAAAGACATCAGGGTACTCTTCTATAACCCTAGGAAACACCATATGCTGAACCTCTAAAGAAATCAGCATCATCTCAGCCATCATGTATGATAAGGATGGAATATTCCTATGACGCATCCGAGGATCTCTCTCACCAACAAACACCACTGGGTCTCCATCCACACCAATGAAAATGAACTTCTTCCTAAAGAAATCCATGATTTCCTGCACCAAATACAACCATTCCATACTAAGGATGACCTCATATGGTTGTATTCGTAAACATAAGAAATCTCCCCAAGTGTGGTGTTTCCCCAACACTAGCTCACAGTCTCTACATACTTCAAACAAGTCAGCTTGACCACCAACTAGCATAGTCAACGCCGAGGGAACTGGAAGCCTCTTTACCTAAAGTCCCAAAGCATGGACAGGGGTATGTGATATGAAGGAGTGGGTCACTCCAAAATCAAAAAGGCATAAACCAAGGTAGAAAACAAGGAAAGGGTACCTAGAATGATGTTTGGCATACTTGGAGCTGGAAATGCTAGAGCATGAAGCTGACCATGACCTCCTCCATGGCCTCTCTGACCCTGATGATGACCAACACCACGGCTGCGCTCTGCTCTCTGAGGAAGGGGAGTGTCATGGGACTGTCATTTTCTTGCCCTATCTACCCTCTACTGATCTAAATCTAGTGTAACCAGCTACTGTTACTACCTTGGCTGGAACTACCTCAACGGAGGAACCTCGAGCGTAGAACCTGGTGCAAGATGATTGATTTGAAAGGTCGGGCACTCCTGTTACTGATTACCATGACCACCACAAGAAAAACAAGTGCCTGATCTCTTGGCATAGGCCTGAGATTTTCTGTCTCTGGAGAAACGAGATGTAAAGGGCTGAGACCTACCCCCGGCTAAATAGAAACTCTAATGACATGATAATCGGGAACCCCAGACCACATCTCTGATTCATGAGGAATAATGAAAATTCCCCTCTCATGATGATCCAGTCCTGGAAAAAGTCCTCTCGACAATCTCTAGCCTTTCCAGCACCTCAAGATATGTCTTCAACATAAATGGGGTGACCTGGCACTAGATCCTTGGGCACAAAGCCTCTTCAAAATGTCTCACCCTGGCCTCCTCATCTGGAAACAGGTCCAAAGCTTATTGTAAAATGTTCTTGAAATGGATTCCAAACTCTCGAACACTGGAGCTCCCCTGTCGAAGGGTAAGATGCTCTTGGTGACTGGAAGCCTTCATGGTCGAATAAAAAAACTCTACTCGAAACTTGTCTCAGAACTCCTCCCATGAGATCGCTGACTCCTCACGCTCCCTGAGGAACAAGAACAACTGCTGCCTCACTGCTCCACATAGAATCATCACAACCATGGACACCCAGTGCTCCTTCCGAGCACAGATTGAACTGAAGCCGATCTTAACCTCCTCTTACCAGTCTTCTATGACTGCATATGAAACAGAGCCCTAGTACTTCTAAAAATTATGGCACTGAAACTCTAGAAGTGTCTTCCTCCAAGTGTCATCGTCGTCAACCTCTAACCTACATCGATATGATGGAATAACCTGCTAGACATTTTCTGCACAAACCTGATGAGGACATCGATCTGGAGCCATACCTATAAAATAAAATAATATTAGAGCTCTTAAACCTTGAATATGGAAGATTCAACATTAATTAATTATTTTTTTTCTTTAATTTATTTTAGGTTAACCTATCCCATGGTCTACCCATTCAAACACAGGCACAAAGAATAATGATGTATGATCTTTTCATAGGTCTCAACCATGAAACTGGTATCACCTTGTTTAGTAGCAATTGTAAACATAAAGGTCTTTACATCAGATCATAAGGGTCCCTAAACGCATATGTCTCGGCCGATCTCCTATGTTTACATAACTTGCTAAACATGAATTACATCATTTCCCTACCAACCCATGCAACATTTCTTGTTCCTAACACCAATATCCATCATATCCCTCAACCTGACCTCTAATAAAACTCTGTCATGACCCCCTCCCCACAATGTGTACCCCTCCTGGGCCGACAATGTGAGAAGGGAGATAATGACACCCGAGTCCCACCTCTAGTAGGCCCTAGGTTGGCGACTAGCACATAGGGTATTGTAAACGCACAAATGGGAGGCATTACCCTCTAAGAGAACACATGCGGAAGAGAGAGATAAGATAGAAATCAACGAACTCCAACTCAAAACTAAAATATAAAAGAAAACCCAAGTTAACAAAGTTAATGTCATGAAAAAGTACTACAACTAGAAGGGGAAAACCACAAGTACCCAAAATAAAGTAAAACAACAGCAACCACAAGCCCGAACAGCTCCTACAACCACAAGATAATAGTAATAAGCCTGATCTTCAACCTTCTCCAAGTGACCTAAAAAAAGTTTTTATATACATATGTTGAGTATAACAATATACTGAGTAAGATCCTCCCCAAAGCCTCTCGTGAAAATGTAAAGAAATAATGCTAAAGCACAGTGAACAACAAGTGAAACTAACTCTTCACCTAAACAGGTATACTAGGTTTCCAACATCACCATGGATACTCTCACCAAGAAATGAATACAAGAATATATAATATAATAAAAAATATCAAGGGTACCGCATTACTACTTCCCCACTGGTTTTCCACTTTTACCCAATATCGTATGTCCTAAGCATCTATCTCAAAAAAGGATTGCCCACAGACACCTGGGAAAAGCACCAAAATATGCACCTCCTGCAACTAAACCACCACGTCCACACACCAATGTAACCAAGTACTTTTCCGGATCCACCATAGCTCGCATAATGTGTATCATACGTCGGGCATTATACCTCAAGCCATTTCAGCCCATACACTGAGTAAGGATCCTCAAGCCATCATAGCCTATACACGTTACACCTATAGTAGTCCATAGAAAACTATATCCAAAATATGTGTGTGTGAATAAACAGAATCCATTACAGCCCTCTACACATATATATGGGAAAAAATAACCAATGTTTCTTCTAGAATAAGTAACTACTAAGAGAAGAGAGCATGGCCAAAGGGGGAAGTCAACCATCCATCCTCCCAACGGAATGTTGGGAAAAACACCCCCAGGGAAAAAATCCCTAGGGTGTCAGTTTCACTTACTGATAGGGTGGAGTAGGGTATAGAAACACAAAAAGTACTAGATATACTATATATCACAACCACACCATGGGCATAACCTAGCCTTAGACACAACTTCAGCTAACATCTCTCAGACTCTGGGCTACTACTTTTAAGACTATGTATCTTATAAGTACACAACCATTTAAAGAGATTTTTTAGATTTCTTCCTTTTCTTATTATCAGTTCCACTTAACATTAATTAATTATTTAAACATTACTTAACCATAAAAAATTACCCATTAAATTTCCTTAGCATCACACCCAAGTCCAATGTTCCTTCAAAATTATAACCTCAAAATTATGTTCTATCAAACTCCAACCCCATGGGATGACACCATTTATTAAATTATTCATTACAGAACTGCTTTCCCACATTCCAAGGCATTCTAGAAATACATTCTATGCTACTAAACACAAGGGGGATCAACACGGTGAGTAGATGTACTACCCGTCGAGTCTTTGCTGCTTATAGCAATATCATAAACTCATCCTCCCTTGAGAAGGTAAACACAGAAAGCACGTGGAATACCGCACATGTCTTCGCCACTTTCGGAAGAAGGGTATGTAAGACCAGCTACCTTGAGCAGTGGGGAAAATTAAAGCATACAAACAACCAATAAAAATCAGAAAGCATCCAACAATCACATCCATCCCATTCCATCATATTGGTGTCCTTCCTGACACCACATGCATAAACCGATGCATCTCGCCACTCTAGGCATCTTCTACTTCCAAAACCAAAAGGTCTCCATGACCCCACATATCACAACACCCATCTAGGATCACATCACATCACAAGAACTAGAAAAAAAACATCTTAACAATTTGGTCTTGGCCCTTTTACAAACAAGAGGGTAACTCATAACCCTTTACGGAATTATCAACAAATAATATGTTTTTAATTAACCAATTTATTATACATAGGTTGGACATTCAGGAAATATAAACAGTAAGCTACGAAAAATAAATCATATATACTTACTGCACCATTTTGATTAACATAAAAATTACAACAAGAAGTACCAGATTCACTTACATACCTCTTTATCATTATACAAACAATTATCAATTAATCCCAGTTTATTTTCTTTACCAATTTCTGTCAAGAACGAACAGCTATACGAAGAAAGCATAGATATCTCACTATCTAGAAAAACAAGAGGCAATAACATATGATCGATATCAATTTCTTTATTCAGTTAAAATATTTATTATGTCAATTCCATTGTCATCTAGTGGTATTAAACAAGATAAAAATATAGTTGCACATAAAAGAAATGAGAAGTAGCGAATCCCCTAGCTCAATTAGTTCTTGATGTTCTTTATCCACATAACGGGTCAAGATCTTCCTCTCGTGACAACTACATCCACCTGAGGATGCCACGGTACAACCACACCAAAAAAATCCCAAGAAAATTATATTATAAGTATGGATATTTCATTATATAATATGGAAAGGATGAATAGGAGAATATGCTCCCCAAAAGAATGACGATAAAGATACCTTATATCAAAGATTGATCGATACAGCTTGGTTGCATCAAAACAGAGTGGAACCAATCTGAGGAGGAAAGGATGATTTTGAAACTACTATGAGAAGGAATGGGATGTTCGAGTGCCTCACACCCAATAACAAGGAGGACGAATTAAGGAGGAAGATATCCCATCACTTTAGAAGATTTAATGGAGCGACAGTTTAAGGTAAGCCAGATTTCTCGTTAAAAGCGGATCGTATTAAACCATGCAGTTTGACCAAGTGAAAACATCACGAGACTTAGGAAATAATTAATTTAGGAGTTATGGCCTTTTAATAGGCCTTATAGTCCTTAAAATAAGTCTTTAATTTATTTTACATAAATGGAAACGTCAAAGTGGTGAAACTGTAGGAAGCTGGAAACACAGTTCACATACTCAAAATTTGGAAAAGGAAAAACACTGTTCATGAACCTCACCATTAGAACCTCACCATTCTAGAAACTTTATTAATGAACTCAAAATTTGGAAATAAGAATATAGGTTACCGATAGAGGTTACCGATGGAGGTTACTGATAGAGGTTACCAATAGACCTCACTGTTCTAGAAACACTGTAGTCCTCCCATTCTAGAAACATTGTACACCTACCTTTCTGGAAACACTGTACACCTACCGTTTGAGGTTACTAATAGAGGTTATCAATAGAGCTCACCATTCTAGAAACATTGTACACCTGCCATTAAAGGTTACCGATAGAGGTTAATGTTAGACCTCACCGTTCTGGAAACATTGTACACCTACCATTAGAGGTTACCGTTAGACCTCACCGTTCTGGAAACACTTTAAACCTACCATCAGCGGTTAACGATAGAGGTTACCATTTGACCTCACCATTCTAGAAACACTATACACCTACCGCTAAATAATATGATTTAACCATATAAATTATCTCAATGGGAAAAACTATTTTCAATTAAAATTTAGAGTATTTTTACAATCCATCAAAACATGATAGTTATCATAAAAATATCAAAAATTCATCCAAAGTGAAATTTGATTTCCCTCATATAAATAAGAAGTTTTTTTCCAATAGAACATATAAACGTGTCAAAAACAAAATTTAACATGGGTTCTCCATCAAAAGGAGGTAAAATTATATTTTTTGAAAAATACTTCTTTTATCCAAAAAATAGAATTTGTTCTTAAATCATATTTAGAAAAAATATAATATGAATTTAAAACAGTATATAGAACATATAAATTATATTTTTCATTAAAAAATTCATAATGAGTGATATGATTTTATAAACAAAATTATTCTCTTTTTAAAAATGTTTTCCTAAAAACACATCCTTTATATTCAATAGGTTTTTATTACCATTTCTAGTAAATTTAGTACCCAAAAAAATCATTATTTAAACAATTGAAAAATATATTTTCATAATTTTGTTGATACAATTTATTCCTTCTATTCGAAATACTAGGTTATAATTGTAACATGTAATTAATAATATTTAGTTGTTTGTTCAAGATCGATGTAGTGTATCATTTTTTCTATTGATCATAGTGGTTCTATCATAAAACATGGGATGTTATATAATTCCTCAATTTTGGAAATTTTATCCTCTAAATTCTAATATTTGTCTCAGTATGTTCATTGAAAATCCCACATTGGAAAAATTGTCTAAAAACTATCACTTTAAAATATAGAAGGAGAATCACAAAGGTCACCCAATATAACACATACTAGGATTACATGTAGGAGAACATCAATATGGAGGAAAAAATAACAATTTTTATCTTATGGAGAGTGAAAAAAACAAGATCAGAAGAAAGTTATCAATCTAAAAACAAAAAACATGTGATGGGTTAAATAGTCTTTGATTCAATACTATGAGAACTAAACAGACAATGTTTTTATTTTAAGGTCATGTTCATAAAGTTGAGTAATTTATTTATGAGCATATCAATGAACAAAAAGAAACATACATACCTGTCAATTAGATTTACATCCTTTAATAAATATCTTCCACAAACACATATTTTCTTCCAAAAGATGAGTATTCAAGATGACATGGTCAAACCTGAATTTATAGAATCAAATTCAAGATAATAATATAATCCAAAAAAGATGAAAACTATATTTCACTTATCTTTAGATGTTAACAAATTCAAAAATGGTTAGTACAAGATCAGATAATTCCCTAAAAATAAGAATCCTTAATAAAAAATTTTGACTCTTAATATCCAAAATTCAACAAACAAGGCCCCAATGCTCAAAAATGACAATTCAACAAATAAATGTCCATATAATTCCTCAAAAATAGTAATCCAAACTAAAATAGAAACCAAAAATTCAGAACTATTTGATCATATTGTATTCCATGATAAATCTTAACATTTATATCCAAATAAAATATACTACTCTTAAAGTATCATACAAAAAATTAATTAACCTCATTATATATTCTCCAGATACGTTAATCATTTATATAAATATTCCAAATCCCCATATATTTACAATAAAAACATATATTATTCCAAAATAAAATTCAACCATTACTCCCCAAATGATATCCCATAGTATTCTATTTTTCAAAGGCATATAGTCTTCCCAAAAGAGCGAAATTCTACCAAAATAACATTTATAAAATAATCAGCAAATAATTTTCCTATACATGTATATACATTTGATAAAACATAATTTCTGAAGATAAACATATTTTTGATTCATAGAATAATTCTACTAAAATAAATAAGTCACAATAATCTTGGACTTCATGCTGGCCAGTGGTACGAAATACTCCTTTGATTCCCTTCTGTTCTGGGCTCGATTCCAACCGCATTCCAGATTTGATTGGTCATCACCCATCCTACGAGTTACCCTTTTTCTAAAAAACATTAATTATTATAACATTACTGATATGAGATTAAATAATCAAAAATAACCATAACATATTTTAACCTAAATGGTTTCCTTATAGATGTCATTACCACAACATCATAATTCAAGAATTCTTATATATATTGACATTTTATATTCCTCAATATGATAAAAGAAAACTATTACCAATAGAATGAACATTATACCTTGATCATGGGATCAACATGGTTTCATCGTCATCTTGTTCACGTAAATAGACGTTCTATGGATTTCCAAAATTATTTAGAGATACTTTAAAATAATATTATACTTTTATCAAAAAAATACCTTTTACAAAAAGGGTCATATAGGTGTTAGAAGATAATTAGTTTTGGAAAATCATTACGTATGACATATAATTTCAAAATATATGATAAAACATGTTTTTTTATAAAACAGTCTGACCATGTTTGAGTTGAATATTTATTAAATGGCCCTTTTAAAATACCATAATTATGTGTTGAATGAATGTATTTTAAATTAAAATATAAATAGGTTGCGCAAGGGTCTCCTTCATCAACACCTATTTCTAAAACATAATATTCATTACAATCTTCTGATATGGTAAAATATTTAAAAATTACTAGATAATAATTTACACTCTTGAAAATATTATAATAATTATAAAATTGGATTACATTAAATACAAACCATGATCTACAATGGTATCAAGTTATAGTGGAGGTTTTTTATATATCAAAAAATTTCTTGCAAGAGAGTTATATGCTAGAAAAAGTTTCACAATCAACTAAAATAGACTTTGCAATAATTATTGCAAGAATTTCATCAAGAATAATTAGGAATGTTTTTTAGATCATCATCCTTCCATTTGTAACCAAATTTCCTTTATCTAAAAAGATATAAAACAAGGATTTAACTAAAATAATAGACAGAGCGACATACCATGTGGTTATCCAAAACACATAATCCCAAAATATATCTAAACCTTTCCTTTGATACCAAATATATGGCCCCAACAATAAACCTTATATAATTTTGAGTTTTGATCAATAATTTACATTTATTCACATTGAGGATCTTTTAGGGTTTAGAGATTTAGAAAATTAAGCCATGATTATTACATCACATCTCAAAAATAAAAAATCAAACACTTATACTCTATCCAATTTTTTTCACAATAATAAAACACATTGAATAAATAAAGAATTATTTTCATGATAAAAATATTCTTGAATTATTCCTTTCTATTTTCTGTCCTTATCACCTATGAAAAACATTTAAAAAACATTGTATGACTATAAGAATATTAGTAAGGAATAAAACTGTTAGTCAATGATTTTTAAAACAAATGAAAACATTTTCATAAAGTTATACTTTTGACCCCAAGAAAATAAACTAATTAGCATACATCATGTAATCAAAAGATTCATAAAAAACATTACACAAATCATAAAACATAAAGGCAACTTATTGCATCCATATCATACATAGAATATAGATTTCATATCTACATAGGGAAAAACCTTCATGGTTATGTTTGGAATACCCATCACAATATATTACCTAATCTCTTAGGAGAAACATTATCATTTACATTCTTCACGTTACCCAATGCATTAGAGAAATATCGTGGGATCACCCTCCCTCAGTTTATCATGGTACCACCCATATACATAACCAGTTCCCCAGAACCATAACAAATTTATAACACATAAACAAGTAAAAATAACATTTCCACATTGAAATCACAAGATATCATTACAAGATATTTATATAATAAATTAATTTAAAACATTAAAAAAGTAGTGTTCAGAATAAAAGTGTACCATAACACTATGAATCATTAGAAGTAAATTTACACTTTAAAAGACTCATGTCTATATAAATAAATACTTAAAACCATTTTTAGAACATGGACTTTAATGAGGATGATTTAGAACAATAAATATTTAAACATTTAAAATGTTATTTTAGTTAAAGAGTACCCAGCATCTTTTGAAAATACATGAATAAAAATAATTTAATGATAAAACTAAAAAAAACTTATAATATCATGATGAAAAAGAAGATTCATGATATAATATGTCAATGGGGAGTTTATAAACAATATAAAAGGAACAAGGTTCATAACATTACCATATGGCTCAATAAAAATAAATTCAGAAAAATCACTTACAATGATCATATCCTTAGATTAATGATAAATAAATGAAATAATATGTGTGAAAAATAAAAATATACCAACTATAAGTGGATATTCAGTTTAAAACAATAAGAGGATAGTCACACATATTCTTATCAAAACAAAATCAATGATATAGATATTAAACTCAATGAATTGAGATTGAGTTAAGATTTCCCTTATAAAGATCATTTTTTTAATACAATATATTGATTATGTTTATTAACTATAAATAAAAATAAAGAAATTATAAATAAAATATTGTATATAAATATTTACTTCTCACATAATCATAGCATTACATAATCATGAAATAGAATATTAACCCAAATAATTGAAATTTGGTTAAGACGTTACCTTACCTTTAATCTAACCTGTCTTGTTCCTTAAATATATTCCAAAATAATAAATATAGTTTAATTTATACCTAATTCAGAACCATTTTATATTTTCTTATTCATTTTATATTAATTATTATCATGTTATACAAATTATTTAATTATTTATGTTCATATGAGTCGTCTTGTCAATATTCAGAACTTCAGTCGAATGTAAACTCATTTTGAAGTAAAGTTTCCTTGTAGTAAAAATTACATCATCTCTAAAATATTACAAATGATTAAAATATCATATATATTCATTATATATTTATTTAAAATTTCCATAATATTTTGTGATATGAAATGAAATTTCCCATTCATGGAGACAGTATGTCGTACGTACACATGAACACTACTTTCATTTCATTTTCATATTAAAAGATTAATAATAGAATGATATAAATATATATTGTAATACCAGAATAATATTTATGTCTTTTATTTCACATATTTTTAATAAAACCATCTTTTATATGTTCCATATATTGCATAAATGAGTCGTATCACTTTGATGGGCTAGTAGTCCACACTTCCTCGCATAAAATTATCATATTTACACATCATAGAAAACATAAAGATATGGTATAAGTAAAAATTATAGAAGAAAACATATATATATTATAATATTTAATAAATTTCTATTATAATAGCCACCATGAGACGTGGTAGGAGAAAATTGAACAATCATTGTTTCGTTAAGTAGTTATTTTTATACATATAAACAGTAAGTTCTTATCCATTAGATAGAGGTGTGTGTAAGTATAGATCTAATACTTCTCATAAAAATAATATTATATTGAATATATTGGTTTTTTATGTAATTAATTAATAATAATATCATAGGTAGTGGAGATGGAAAATAAAAGAAAGGAAATTGAGAGAATATGTCACCTAAAAATCATGTAACTTGTATTAATTTGAGTTAAAAGGCATTTTGAATTGTGTTATACCCAATTTAAGGATTCTAGGAGGAAATGAAGGATTTTGGGAGATTATTTAAGAATAATTTAGATGATACAAGGAGTTTGGGAGGTTTGAGTAAGTGGGTATAGTTGGTGGAGTTTTATAAGAGGGAGAAACGGTACTTTAGGAATGTATAGAAATATTGATTTATGATAAATTTATTTTATAATTATAATAGTTAAAAGTGATATATTTCAATGAAAATATGACTATGTGTCAAAATACTCTTATCTGATAGTTTTTATAGAAGTTTATATCAAGAAATTAACCTTATCATATAGCTATAACCCTTAGTTAAAAATATTAACTCTTACCATGTATTCTTGTATTTTCAGAATATATGCTTACTATAGTTACTATAAAATTCCCAGATAAACAAAATAAGATAATTAATGACATTTGAAACATTATATAAGTCAATTTTCTCAATAATATATTTTTAGGTCTATTTTATCATCTAATAATATAGTTTGTGTTTTAAAAACACTTTTTTGTCATTTTCGACACTATTTAGTAATTATTATTTTTAAAGTCATAAAAACATTATTCCTTAAAAAAATGAATTAAATAAATTATAAAATTTTATAAAAATCCATAAAGTTCTTTTATGACATAAAGATGTTCCAATTATATTTATTTTAATATTTATTATATCATTTATTTTAATCATTCATTAATAAGGTAATCAATGTAGTATCATTATGTCGTAAATAAATTTATTTATTTAATATAAAAATAATATAAATAATATACCATGATTTGGGAAATATTTTTAGTTTTATACTGACATGATTATAATCAAGGCAATAAATTTTTAACCCCACCTTAAAATTGTTTTTGTAAAAGATACATGTTTATGTTATATTTCCCTTTTCATTAAATTAAAAATTACAAAATGCCATTTTAACACCCATGTGGAACCCAATTGCCTAATATTTGGCACAAGGGTGCTAATGGATGTAAATATATAATCCAATAATATTATTACACGTTTTAGGGATGTTTTATATTATTATAATATTATTTTTTTACCCTTACTTACCTGATTTACACTTTAACCACTGTAAAAAACATTTCTGATGTTACTATTCATAATGTCCAAAAATATAAGGTAAATATTAAATAATATTAGAATTTATGATTCCATATATTGAATTATTTTTTACAAATTCATAACACATAAATTACAATAATTAATTTAATATTAATTCATGTTGTCCAAAACATACAGCTGGATTTTAAGATGTAAAAACATTAAAAATATTGACTTCTGTTTCTCTCAACATTAAAAGTGAAATTTCATCCAATGACCAAAATTGAATTAAATGATAAAAAATTATTCCATTGATACTTTAAAACCATTAAATTATTTTATTTAACCATATAAATTATCTCGATGGAAAATGTATTTTTCAATAAAAATTTAACATAGTTTTACTATATATGAAAACATGATAGTTATCTAGAAATTATATAAAATTAATAAAAAGTAAATTTTGATGTCCCTTTTCAAATAAAGGGTTTATATATTCAGATAGAACATATAAAGGTGTCAAAAAATAAATTTAAAAAGGGTTTATAGACAAAAGGCAGTAAAACTACATTTTTAGAAAAATACTTCTTTTATATGAAAAAGAGAATTAATTTTTATATAAAATCTAGAAAAAATATAATATGAATTTTAAAAATTAAATTTAATATATTACATATAATTTTCAATAAATAAAAATCCATAAAGAGTGATATGATTTTATAAACACAATTATTCTCTTTTTAAATAGGTTTCATATAAACACATCCTTTATACTCAATTGGTTTTTATTTGCATTTATAATAAATTTGGTAACAAATGTGTGACACCCATGAACTTTTTTTAAATTAATTATTCATTTAATTTCCATTCCTGATTTGTTTTGGGGGTTTACCACTCATTTTGGTGAAAATGGTGGGTTTTGAAAATTTGGGCCAAACCGTGAGCCCAATTCCAGATTTAAAAACAAATTTCGTTTCTTATATAACTCCTTCAATTTTTACTATTTTATACCCATTAAAATTACCAATTGTCATACCCTGATATATTAAAATCACCATATCCATTTGGACCGCATAGAAATCCAAAATCATGATGGATTTGAGTTTTTGATTAAGGTAATGGGCATGCCCGTAAGCCCATTTCCTACTTTAAGTTGTTTTTTTGAATTTTCCATATCTCATTAATTTTTATCTCTTTTTCCTTGATTCTACCTCCCTCTTAACACCAATATCCCATGGATCACCCACATTATCTTTTTCGCAATTTTGGAGCTCAGGTTAACCAAGAATTAGGGAGATCTTTCATACTCTTTCTCAAATCAACAAGATTTAACAAGGTAAAATTAATATTTCATAACTCCTTCAATTTTCATCATTTTCCCCCCATTTCAGTGGCCAAATGACCTAATATGACTCCTTAGAACCTCTATACCATTTTTGGGTACTTGTCAATTCATAGTTTAGTGGATTTAGGGAGATCTCTTCAATATTTCTGCAAGTAAGTATTTCTCTATTTGATTTCTCCTCTTTTCTTAGTGTTTCATATGTCTTTCATGATGTTAAAAAGTGTACAAAACATAGGGTTCGTACCTAGGGATTAACCATGAGTCCTTTTGGTGAAAATATGTGGTCTAGGGCTGGATTTTTAATCCTTGTAGTGCCAGGTTTGTGCGGTTGATGTTTTACACAATGTTTTGAGGGATTCGACAATTTCGGTAGGTGATTCCGTGAGAAACCATTTAATGATGAGTTAGTTTTCTTGATTAAATAATATTTCATGTGACTTATATTCTGTGAATTATGAAAAAACCATTTTTTGTAGCAATAGTAAAGAATTTGGTGTTAAAGTTACATTTTTATTTGAAGGGTGTATTTTCAAATGTATTTCATGTGTTATCTCTTGTGGTAGTTTTGTAAAATTTGGAAGTGATTTATTAGTTGTTGAAAGGGGATACCAATTTTAGTTTGGGAATTATATAGTGTCATGTGGGCCTAAAAAGGGGGGTATTTGAATGGATTTTATGTGCATAACCTTGTTATACTCTTTGAAAGTGTTTTATGGATTTGTGTGTTCTCATGTGTATCTTTTGTGATATTGTTCAAGGTGACTATATAACTTTTGAAAGTATATTATTACATGTTTATTGGGCTGAAAATTCTATTTTTGTAGAGTTTTGGTTTCCTTTTGGTTTAAAAAGAGGTTTTTGAAATGGGTTTTATATGCAAAGCTTGGGTATACTCCTTATAATTGTTTTATGAAAGTTTGGAATGGTTTATTGAGTTGTGTAAGTGGTGAAACTATATCAGAAAACTATTTTGGTAGGTGTATATTTTTAAAAGGTCTATTTCAATTTTGAAATGGCTGTTATGTCATATGTATCATCTTGGAAATATTTTATTAAATTGAATGAAGGAGATATTGAGGTGTTAAAGTGATGTGAATGTGATGTGGACTGTTTTGTGTGAGTGTTATGTGAAAAATTAAAATTTTTCTTATGAAAGGAGCGTTATGTGCCATGTGTGTGGGTTATTATATGAGTTACGATATCATATAATTGTTTTATAAAATTTTTTAATGGTTTTGTGGAAGTTTTGAAGAAATGTGAAATGTGATGTGAGTTATTTTGGTGTGAGTCAGATTTCAAAATCATTTTGAATGAAAAATGGACTTTTGTGACTTGTGTGGTATACATATGGGATGTTGAGTGGATTTGTGATGTGGAGAAGATATTTTTATGTTCAATATATATTTCATGACTTGTTGAACTTTCTTGAGCACAAGCGGAAAACCTGGGTATCTCGTTGGGTGGACGTGTACTAGTATGCTAGTGAATCTGTGGGGTTTGGCCTCAGTTTCACTTAGAAAGATTGTTTCTTACAACTCTAACTAAAATATGATGATGATGATTGGGGACCACTAGGTTATGGGTATGTTCCCTACTAGTGTCTCATGCATGGGAATGGATATTTGTGATGGTTACTCTCACCGAGATACGAGGTACCTGAGACCCATAGCTAGCTAGTGCCTAGGAGTTATTTCCAATTGCTTGTGCTCATTAGTTACCTTATACTTATCGTCAGCATACGGTAAATTTGACTGGAAAATTCAGTATCTTTGGTGTTTATTTTAAAAGTGTTAATCCTTTAAAATATCCCACTTGAAAACTGTTCTTATTCAAATTTTTATCTTATAGAAATTGTAACTAGCTTTTCATGTTTTTGAAAACTTGTATGCTTTTCATCTTTAAATGTTTATCATATGGAATCTTTTAGTGGTGGTATCCTACTCAGATTTGGATCACACCCTACTTAGATCATTGGGTGTAAGTAGACTTTCTTATTTAGTGTCACAAGTTTGGGTATAGGTTTTATGCCATTTGTTCAGGTTTTTAGCTGTCTATCGGGATGCAATGTCATGGAGATGGATTGAGGGAGGTGCCTCTCTCCATGTGGAGGTTATTGGGCTGTCATTTCATGAGTTTTTACCTTTGTAATGGTCTCAAAACATTGTTTAAAATTTTGTAATTTAGTTCTGAATTTTAGTGAAATATGTTTTCGTTTGAAAAATCAATATTTGATTTCTTGGATTCATTTGTTGTTTTAAGAATACAAACTCGGGTAAATCATTCCCAATTTTCAGTTTTTTGATACCTAGGAACTTGTGCCATCCCATGGGGATTGGGAATGACCTTTGAGACTTGCCACGGGCCGGGTTGGGTGCTGGTTTTAGCGGCGACCAGATTCTGTTCGTGATAAAATGGAATCAAAGGAGGTTTGCTCTATTTGAGTCATGTTATTTGGGAAATAGTCAGGACAGTCTGGAGTTAAGATTGCCAGAACATGAAGTTCCGGTTATGGGTAGTGTGCTTAATCACCACACCTCATGTCAGGATTCAAGTCGCCAGGGGAAGTCGGGATTTATCTATGTCTGTTGGTTTTCTTGGTTTGATGATGATTAGGGGAAATGAAAAGAGAGTTGGGTTAATGGTCTTAGTGAGCTCGCAGGGTCTGCAAGCCATGCAGAGTCAGGGATATTCCCTAGAACACTCTCTGTGATGGTAATGTTATTAGAATATTGCTTCCAACCATATGTCCAAGTCACACATTAAATCTAGTTTCCTCTCACATTTTTTTGTGCTTTAGTTTTGAAATCGTGGAACTTTGGTTTTAAAGTGACTTGTTTTTACGAAGCATAAAGTTTTTGTGAAATTTTTTTTCCAATAAAGAGAGAATGGTTTGATTTATGAAATGGTGGAACTGAATTTTCAGAATTGTTTTGAAATGGAAGATAGTGTGCATACAACTTTTTTGAAACCAGAAACTATATTGATGTTGGTTTTCAAAAGTGTTTCCAATATAGTTTTCTAAACATTTAAAGGGTGTTTTAATGGGATGATATGTTTTCAAATTGATGTGAATAACTTGAAGGTGAGTTCTTTTCTAAATGGTTGTGTCCTTATGAAAGGTATTGTAATATGTGAATTGGGATTTTGATATCATTGTTTTGAATTTTGGGAAAAAGTATGGGTTGGTTGACCGTATTGTGTTTGAAAAGTGGAAAGAATTTAAGTTTTATCCTATGGTATTTCAGTGATAGAATGCATGCATGGGGTTATATGGGATTATGGATGGTTGATGGCATGATTGGATGAGTGCCGGGACGAATATGAGGAGAGTGCCCAGTGTGGCACAAAAACATGCATGTCTGAGGCCCATGGGGTACCATTGGTGGATATGCTAACCACTGAACCGTTGGTTTTCAATGAAATGTTTTAAAAGAAAAATATGATATCTTGATTAATTGTTTGGAATGGTGTATATTGTGTGTTTTTGGAAAATGTTGATGTTGTGTGATGTTTTGAGTCCAAGAACCCCTTCTGTTTGAATTGTGTTTTGGGTTTGTGTTTGGTCGGTTAGGTGGGTAGAATGACCAGTTAATAGTCTCCTATGAGATATGTTTCCAGAAACCTTTATGGTGGTTCCATTAATGAGTATGGATATATTTTGTGGAATGTTTTTACCAATGGAACAGCTAGGTTGGGTCCTTGGGTTCTCCTGTTGGATATGGTACGCCCCCATTAAGGGTTAGTGCACAACTAAAGTGCAACCAGAATTGTTTCACCATTGGAAAATACTCCAGTTGATCAATGTAAGGAATCTTTTCATGAGCTTTGGAGAATGAGTCTTCACCATTTACATTCTTGGTTTTTTTTCGGATCCTCTTATTGTGGAAGAGTGCTCGTGGATGGTTGAAAGAGACCATAGTTTCTTAAGATATCAGATTCGTCAAAGGTGGAAGTTGTCCGGGGTTGTCAGTATAGATAGTGTCTAAGCGGGCCTCTGAGCCCTTCATAGTCTCTTCGAAGAAGGGGTTTATGTTAGACCACCTGTGTGGGAAATATGGCCATGAGAGGCTGTTATGGACACTTTCTGGAATGCTGGGATATTTGGGGATGTTGTATAAGTTCCCCTCCTTGTATTATTTCTATGAGTCACTTTGGTCAAGTTCAGTGATATGTTGTGATGTCGCATGCTCATTTGATTTTAAAGGTGAAATTGTACAATATTTTGTGAGTGTTTTTTTAGAAGTGTTTCTTCTTTAGGGAGATCTTGAAATCCTCTATTTTAGAGGAAGGTGTTTATATGTGTCCTTTATTTCTATTGTTTCTCACCCGAAGAAACAAGGTGTGATGTGATTGCATCCTCTAAACCCTTATTTCAGTGAAATACCATGTTAGGGTAAAGTGAGTTCTGGAGTGTGTTATTTTTTGGTGAACCCATCTGGGATATCATTTAGCTGTTTGTAGCATCAAATGAAGAAATTATATTTAGGGGTTTCTAAATCCTAACTGCGAGGCTGAAGATGCTTCAATCATTCCAGCTCTAGCCATAGGTCCTGGAGAGAAGCTGGCACGTAGTCAGAGGAAATCCCAGTGTAGTTTTTAACCTTGTACAAAGAACTGTTCTTAGTATGAGATATGGGAATAGTTTAAACATTTTGTGTTTTCATCTTGCTTCTTTTGTTCCCGTTCGGTGGAAAGAGGTGGAGGGCCCCATCCACATGTTATCTCCCAATGACTTTCTTTTCCCCTTTGGTTTCCTTTAGGTTCAGGGGAAAGGTTTTAGATTTTTCTAGACATGTTGAGTGAACATTTAGTATTAACCATTCCCCAAATAACCATATAGGTATATGGATCCACACGGTTAGCCCACAGTTTCCCAAACTGTGCGGGCTAACCGTGTGGTCGTCCCAACTCTTTAAGTTTTGGGGTTTTTCTGTGCTAGCCCAAATTGGTCAGTTAAGATGGTTGGATCTTATGGTGGGGAGACCCACTATGAGTCTCATGTATATTATTTGTAAAATTCCTAATGCGATTCTACCCCTTGTACCGGGGAGTTTGTTTGGGGCTCCCCTATTAGTGTCTTGATTCTGTCTCAGAAAAAAATTTAAGTTGTCTCTTATGGTTGGGGAGCCCATTTGTGTATCCTTGTACCAGTAACTCACTTTTGTACTTAGTCTTGGCTTGGAAGTGGGTAGTATCATTTGGAGATATATAACCACCTATATCTTCCTTGGGTAAATATTGGGATTGGAGAGTTCCTAATGGTTTAGTCGTATCAAGGTAAGTGTAACCTTGTTTGATGTTCTTGTTTGTTTGGGTAAATTGCTTGAGCCTTGTTCAGATATTATTTGAGGAGTTTTATTTTAGGATAAATCCTGAATGTGCTTGATCATTTCAGTAAATAGGTGTATTTTTTGGTTGTAATGTATTCCTTCCTTAATTGATCACTGGAGGTGTTTTTGCCTTTGGCGGAGAAGTTTAGCAAATTAGTCCATTTCTGCCTTTTGGTTGGGTTTAGTTTTTTCTTTGTCCTTGATGTGGATTTATCAGGGTGGAAAGTTTTATTGTGGGGAGAATTGGCACACCCATGAATTTTTTTTAAATTCATTATTCATTTAATTTCCATTCCTGATTTGTTTTGGGGGTTTACCACTCATTTTGGTGAATATTGTGGGTTTTGAAAATTTGGGACAAACCATGAGCCCGATTCTAGATTTAAAAACAAATTTCCTTTCTTCTATAACTCCTTCAATTTTTACTATTTTATACCCATTACACTTACCAATTAGCATTCCCTGATATATTAAAATCACCATATCCCTTTTGACCGCATAGAAATCCAAAATCATGATAGATTTGAGTTTTTGATTAAGGTAATAGGCCTGCCCGTAAGCCCATTTCCCTCTTTAAAATGTTTTATTAAATTTTCCATATCCCATTCATTTTTTACTTTTTCCCCATAATTACACCTCCCTATAAAATCCAATATCCCATGGATCACCCCCATTATTTTTTTCACAATTTTGGAGCTCAGGTGAATTGTGAATTATGGCGATCTTTCATACTCTTTCTTAAATCGACCAGATTTGACAAGGTAAAATGAATCTTTTGTAACTACTTCAATTTGTATATTTTTTCCCTTATTTAAAACTCCACATGACCTAATATGACTCCTTCGAACCTCTATACCAGTTTTGGGTACTTAGAGATTCATATTTGGTGGATTTAGGGCAATCTCTTCAATATTTTTGCAAGTAGGTGTTTCTCTATTTGATTTCTTCTCTTTTATTAGGCTTTCATCCCTCTTTCTTGATGTTCCAAAGTGTACATAACCTATGGATCGTTCCTAGGGTTTAACCATGAGTCTTTTTGGTGAAAATATGTTGTATAAGGCTGGATTTATCATCCTTGTGGTGCCGGTTTGGTGCGGTTGAGGTTTCACACCATGTTTTGAGGGATTAGACAATTTCGGTAGGTGATTCTGTGGGTAACCATTTAATGATGAGTTATTTTGCTTGATTAAATAATATTTCATGTTCCTTATATTCTTTGATTTATGAAAATACCATTTTTGGTAGCAACAATAAAGAATTTGGTATTAAAGATACATTTTTGTTTGAAGTGTGTATTTTTCAAATGCATTTCATGTGTTATCTCTTGTGGTAGTTTTGTAAAATGTGGAAGTGATTTATTAGTTGTTGAAAGGGGCTTCCAATTTTAGTTGGGTAATGATATAGTGTCATGTGGGCCTAAAAATGGGGCTATTTGAATGGATTTTATGTGTATAACCTTGTTATACTCCTTGAAAGTGTTTTATGGATGTGTGTGTTCTCATGGGTATCTTTTGTGATATTGTTCAAGGTGACTATATAACATTTGAAAGTAGATTATTACATTTTGATTGGGATACCAATTCTTTTTTGGTAGAGGGTTGGTGTGATTTTGGTCTAAAAAGAGTATTTTGAAATGGGTTTTATGTGCAAAGCTTGGGTATACTCCTTATAATTGTTTTATGAAAGTTTTGAATGGTTTATTGAGTTGTGTAAGTGGTGAAACTATATCAGCAAACTGTTTTGGTAGGATTATATCTTTAAAAGGTCCATTTTTTTTTGAAAAGGCTATTATGTCATATGTATCATCTTGGAAATATTTTATTAAATTGTTTGAAGGAGATATTGAGGTTTTAAAGTGATGCGAATGTGATGTGGACGGTTTTGTGTGAGTGTGATGTGAAAAATTAAAATTTTTATTATGAAAGGAGTGTTATATGCCATGTGTGTGGGATGTTATATGAGTTGCAATATCGTATAATTGTTTTATAAAATTGTTTAATGGTTTTGTGGATGTGTTGAAGAAATGTGAAATGTGTTGTGGGTTATTTTGGTGTGAGTCGGATTTCAAAATCATTTTGAATGAAAAATGGACTTTTGTAACTTTTGTGGTATATATATGGGCTATTGGGTGAATTTGTGAAGTGGAAATGATATTTTTATTTTCTAATGTATATTTATTGACTTGTTTAACTTGGTTGAGCATAAGGGGAAAACCTGGGTATCTAGGTGGGTGGACGTGTACTAGTATGCTAGTGAATCCATGTGGTTTGGACTCAGTTTCACATAGCAAGATTGACGCTTAAAACTCTAACTAAACTATGATTATGATGTGTGGGGACTACTAGGTTATGGTTATTTTCCCTACTAGTGGCTCGTGCACGGGAATGGATATTTGTGATGGTTACTCTCACCGAGATACGAGGTACCTGGGACCCATAGCTAGCTAGTGCCTAGGGGTTATTTCCTATTGCTTGTGCTCATTAGTTACCTTATACTTACCGTCGGCATATGGTGCATTTGGCTGAAAAATTTAGTAGCTTTGGTGTTTATTTTAAAAGTGTTAATCCTTTTAAATAGCCCACTAGAAAACTGTTCTTATTCAAAGTTTCATAATTTAAAAATTGTAACTATCTTTTCATGTTTTTGAAAACTTGCATGCTTTTTGTCTTTAAATGTTTATCATATGGAATATCTTAGTGGTGGTATCCTACTGGGATTTGGCTCACACCCGACTTACACCATTGGGTATTAGTAGACTTTCTTATTTTGTCTCACAAGTTTGGGTACATGTTTTATGCCATTGGTTCGGGTTTTTAGTGGTCTATCGGGATGCAGTGTTGTGGAGATGGATTGAGGGTGGCCCCTCTTTCCATGTGGAGGTTCTTGGGCTGTCATTTCATGAGTTTGTATCTTTTTAATGGTCTCCAAATATTGTTTAAAATTGTGTAATTCAGATCTTAATTTCATTAAAAGATGTTTCGGTTTGAAAAATCCATATTTGATTTCATGGATTTGTTTGTTGTTTTAAGTATACAAAATAGGGTAAATCATTCCCAATTTTCAGTTTTTGATACCCAGGCCCTTGTGCCAGTCCATGGGGATCGTGAATGCCCTTCGAGACTTGCCACGAGCCGGGTCGGGTGTCGGTTTTGGCGGCAACCGGATTCTGTTCGTGAAAAAATGAATCATTATTTAAAAACATTTAAAACATATTTTTATAATTTAGTTGTTACTATTAATTCCTCCATTCTAATGACTAGGTTATAATAGTAAAATTTAAATAATAATATTCAGTTGTTTGTTTAAACTTGATGTAGCATATCATGTATGCTATCGATCGTAGTGTTTCTTTCTTAAAGCTCTGGATGTTTAATTTTTTGTTAGGTTATATAAAATTGCATAATCATAAATAATAAGGCATAATGAATAACTAAAAGTACACATTCCATTAAAACATAATCACGAGCATAATATTGTAGGAATAAAATCTATGTAAATATTGACATTATAAAACATTACCATGGATATTATAATATTTGAAAAATCATATGGAATTAAAATATCTATATTCCTAATGATGGAATTCAGAATTCTAGAAATCTTAATCATACTGTCTAGGGCTTAGTCAAGACCCCATACAAAATGGTTAAAAACCCAGGATACTTTGTCTCATGAGACCTACCGATGCATATACAGGCTACAACAGGCCCCACCCATAACTTTATATGCCCGATTAATTACTCATATAAATTTATATAATCACTAAAAACACAAAAATCCATATTTAAGCTAACATTAGAAATGTAAACAACTTTTTCCAATCATTAAACGCAAACACTAACCATTTAGAGTAATATGGGGAATGGTAGCAAGATAACACATCCATAGAGAAACTAATCATAAACCATTAAATAAAATATGTAAGTTGATATAATAAAATATTAATCCCAATTAAACATAATAATCAATAAGAGTTGTGAAATAGATCAAAATACTCTCAGAAAATCAGAGAGTGATTCATGGGATAAATACTCATTTAATTTTTTTAAAAAGAGTTCATTTGGAAAAATACCTATATAAAACTAGAAGTGTACTAATATAGTTTTTTTAAATAAAATAATTGATGTTAGATAAAAATTGGTTTCTTAAAAAATAATATAGAGTGCACTAGAAAATACATAGAATTCAAGAAGTTCCCTTGAGTTGGGTTGCTTTATTCGGAATAATTTGAGAAAGATCCCTTTAAAACATGTAACTCCCTAAAAAAGAAAAAAGGATTATGACCTGTAAATATACATAGAGAATTCAAAATGAATTTATGAATATTATATAAGAATAATTATCAATTTCAGTATGGTAAATAGTGAAATTGAATAACCTGAAAGGAAATGGAGGTTTTGGTACAAAACACTTACCTTATGTCCAAATATGTTATACACATGACCATAATGTTTTGGATAATCAAATAAAATAAAATAAAATATTTAGTTATTAACTATATATATGAGAATTTGATTTATTATAATTTTATTATTTTCATTTATGGCTTTTTGGATAAGTTATAAGATACAAATTTATCACTCAGGAGAGTTTGTTTCCTTGGTTTTCACGATCAATATACTTGTATATGAGTATTGAAGTTCATGTGGAATGGATATAATTCTACCAAATTTATTTTATATATTAATAATGACCAACTATAAGTATAAATGGTTATATATATGATTTGGTTACATTTTATGAGCAAGAATCATTATATACTACATTTAGTGATAATCATTTAGATTTTTAGGGTGGTTTAACGATCACAATGAACTAATTTTGTTCTATTTATTAATATCATGTATATAGGATTGTTGTAGAATAATTAAAAAGAAATAATAAATATTTAATACTTTGATTAAACTATTAAAATGGTTTTAGTACAATAATTAAATTAGAAATTGAAGAACGAAGGATTGTTGTTCAGGAATGTTGTAAATCGGGACCTCCTAGATGAAAATTTCGTCTTTATAATAAAAGAGGGAGATAGATATGGTAGTTTGAGGTATAATATTCCATTAACATAAAATAATTCTAGTATATATATGATAATTTATTAATCATGTTCACTTTTACATATTATGTGAGTAGATGATAAGAAAAGAAAAGAAATTGAAAATGAAATTAAATGAAAAAGGAAGATGATTTACTTCTTAAATTATCCTCATTGAGAACCTCCTTTAAAAAAGTTGTTTTGGTATTTTTGTAAGACCATGATCTCCTGGAATTTGGGAGAGACTAGGTAATAATATTTTAACATAACAACGACAAGATTCAATTCCTAGTGGAGTGAGGAGATGGGGGAGTGAGGGGTGGTTTTTATAGTAGAGGAGAGAGTTGATATGTTCATTATATTACTCATTATTTTATTATTTTTCTCAATAAAAGAAATAGTTTTAATTATTGTTTACAGAAATATTAATAAGATCATGTATGATTGAACCATGCATTCTTACACCATCCATACATCACCTAGGACTCAATTAGTCATGTATTTTTCATTTATCGTAAATTTTCATATTTTATTATTCACAAAAATTCAAGTATTATAGAATAATCCCAAAAATTCCCCCTAACCATTTTTTAATGTGTTGAATTCAAAAAAATGGACTCCATTTTATCAAAATAATTTTCTAAATACATGAAATTAAATTATTTAATTAAATAATTATTTACACAAAAATACATATTTTAAATTAAAACTAATTTTATAACACTTTGAAATAAATTACTAAGGTATCATAAAATTATACTAAAATAATAATAAATCATGGTATTGATTTATGAATCATTTTTATGGAAGTGAAATTATATTTTAAATACTTCTATTAATTAATAAAATTTAATTAAATATTTATGTCTCACAAAATTATCAACACTTAATTATGAATTATTAAAATATTTATTTTCTTATACTATGATATAATTATATCATACATTCACTTATGAGATTCATAAATATTATTTAAAATTACATGGGTGTGGTCTCTATTCATTATATTGATTTACTATCTTAAGGTTTATATTACTGTTCCAAAGAGAATGTTTCTATTTCATTAGTTTCTTAACCTTGATAAATTTCTTTTATTTCATTAATTCTTCTTTTATAATGTTTTTATTGTGTTCTAGAAGGTATTTTATATTATCTATACTATATGAAATAAACATAATAAGTGAAATCACATTGATATAATTCTTGGTCATTATATAATATTTGTTTCTAATGATTTATTACCATACTTATTCTATTTAGCGCTGGTGATTATGGCTAACTATTTTTATTATATTTTTATGACTCATGTATACTCATGCATATTTTTTGCGCACACATGCTTATTTGATTAGGATAATTATTATATTGTGTAATATCAATGTGATCATTACACCCAAGATTGATAAGTTTTTTCAAGATAAATATATATATTGAAATTTTTTATTCAGATATATTTGATGGAGTTGTAGCTGGATTGGAGTTTGTAGTTTCTCATTCATTTTTTCTCATGATGATGAAAATTTGATATTCAATTATAATTTTCACTATGGGTTTTTTTACTATATTTACATATATGTGATGATTTTTTTGTTGTTATTTATTCCATCTCTGGATCCAGCTTATATTATTTAGGGTAATGTGTGTCATTCATATGACTTATATACCACTAGTGTTAGTTATGAACTCATTGAAAATTCAAGGCAATTATTTGGATTCATTATCTCCCTTTCATAATTTACATCCCATGAGCGGTAACATAGGAGAGAGGTAGTAAACATAAACCTTAAAATATCCTAAAAAATCATTATGGGTTTGATCATAAGAATGTAATAAAATATGATGTGGTGAAAATATCTTATTAATAATAACATGAAATAATAATAATTCCTCAAAAGTAAAAAGAAATAGAAATTTTATCTCAATTAAAAAATAATATACCATGGAAAAAGTGTTTGGAAAAAAATGATCTATGGAGCATAATCATAGGAATATGATCTAATAATATGGAATAAGTATAAGCATGTGAAATAATAAAATTTTGAATAATGATAAGAGATGAAATTTTTAGAACAATCTATTTAAAACATAAATAATGGTCATGTCCTTATAAAATCATGTAAAAAGGTTATACGTGATCATGTCCTTGTACCATCATGTGGATAGATCTATTTTTAATCCTGAATATGCACTATCTTGCGAAAAATTTGTAACATGATCATGTCTACACATTTTTTTTGAAATAATCATAATTAGATCATGTTAAGGAACAACATGGTGAACAACTAATAATAAAATTTTCTCCACTCACAATCATTTAGTTAAATAATAATGGGTTAATTTCCAAGAATAAAATTTTGAACAAATCATTACACTATCAGGATAACTCAAATCCATTTGATGAAATCATAATGTGATTAGGACCACACATGATTACATCCATTCACATCCATGTGAAGAAAAGATAATGTAATCATCTACAAGAAAAACATTAGGACCAAATCATAACACAATCATTTCCACTCACCAATATATGAAGAAATCATAATTTGATCTTTTCAAATCAACAAACATTTTAACAAATCTTAATGTGATCATGTTCACACACACAAATGTGAATAAATCAATACTCTAACATTTCCCTTAAAATATTTGTTAAAAAAATCATAACATGGTCATAAACATGAACACCATACTTATATCAGGAGATATAAAACCACATTTATTGTACTAGAGGGTGGTCAAGGATCCCCTCCATCATTATAAATACTTTTTTACAACTTTATATCAATTATTCAATATATCTCTATAACCCATTGGAAACAATTGGATTCATTTTATTTTCAAATAATATTGCATAACATGATATCCAAAGTTGACTAGAGAATATGAAAATTTCAATCACCCAAAAGAATTACTTCACCAAGTCATTTATATGGTTATTCATGAAATATAACTCTATATGAGTAATGGAATTAAAATAGGAAAATTAATCTGAAATGATGATAAGTATATTCCATGAAAAACTTCATAACAACATCGTAAAGGAAAAAAATTGAATATCTTTCCAAATATCATTTATAAAAATGTATCAAGAAAAAAATTACAGAACCACGTTAAATGAAATCTAAATTATAGTCCCTAATAAAATAAAGATATATTTTTCATATTAAATCTGTATTGGTATAAAAAACAAGAACATGAATGGGAAATACCTTTTTATTGTTTGAAAATACAATTATAAAAAAATACATTATAAAAAGGGCTAAATATCAAAATTTTAAAAATGGGTAATTTTAATTTAAAAATCACTTAAAATAAAAAATATTTTAATATTAAACTAAAGAAGGATAACAATAATGGGGTAAGTGATTAAGTATATGAAATAAAAGGAGATCATTTTAGGAGAATGGGAAATATTCATAGTAGTATCAAATTTCCCAAAGATATAAATCCATTGACGTAATTCATTAAAAAACAAGTAGGAATGGAATTTTAATATAGTCATTTAAAATAATTGATCCATATTGTAAAAAATATTCAAATAATAATTATTATGACTTCTAAAAATATGTTGACTCATGGAAACCCAATAATTTTTAATTTTGGATTCTACAAATTATATTTATTAAACTATATTAAAAAATAATCACATTAAAACCCCATTAAATAGCCTTATTTATATATATTATCTTTTAAAAAAATAATATTTTATCATTTAATACATATATTTGATAGTCATGTTGTATTTTTATTATCATTTTTTTAGAAATGTTAATAGTTTTATACATGATTTTAATCGTTAATGTTAATTATCATTCTCTAGTAACATGTTATGAATTCATAGATTATAGAATGGACTAGCATTGATTTTATATAATATTTTATAAACTATAATTCTATTCAATGATAATATTAATCATCATTAGAGAAGAAAAAAAATCGTTATTGATGTTGTATTAGAATTTTTTATGAAAATTTGTTCTTATGGTAGAATTTTTTAAACTATTAGAATAACATTATATGACAATAATAAATTTGAATTTTTTTTATTTTTGTTCATTATATTATTTATTAATAACATATATGTAAGGTGGTGATGAAATAATAAATAATTAGTTCTATATAAGTTGTAGTCTTGTGTACACATGGCCAAAATTTTCAATTTCTTTAGAATGAGTGAAGAGATTAAAATAGATTAAATTTTCAAGACCATAAAATTTTTATAAATATCTTATTTATTCATTAAATTACCTTTTATAACCTTAAAAATAAGGTAGTTTATTAAAAATCAGATATATTTTTTTGTGGATCATGAAATCCAGATGAACACATAAATGATGTCCTAATTTTTATAAGAAAAAAGAAGAATTTTGGGTAATAATTACTCACTAAAAGTAATAAAATTCTGTATAAAATCAATAAAAAATAATTATATTTGATTTATGAAAATATATATAAAATATAATGTAATAATATTAATATGATTATCAAATTATAGGTACTCAAATTTATTAAAATTTCTTTTTCTTAGATGAACATCATGAAAATTGAGGAGTTAGAGATTTCACTTAGATCAAAAGGATACCAAACTCTGAAAACTGATCTATTAGATATAAAAATGGAATAATATTGAGAGTAATTTGAAATTAGGGTGGCATTTAAGGGGTTGTGGAATTATTTTTTTATAAGTGAGGCATGTGGGTTTTTTATAATAACGTAAAACGAAATTAACCTATCAAGGGTCAAATGGATCCAATAAAGAAAAATAACAGAGAAGAGGATGATTTACTGTATATAATACCTTAATAATTCATATTTATAAATGTTATATTTTTTTATTTTATTTCCTCCCATATTATTCTTTTTTACCTTTTTTTACCACGGTAATTAATTTTACACCTAAGTAATATTTTTAAGAAAATAAAATAAATGGGGCTTGTTAAATTTTATTAAATTATTCATTCAAAATATGTAAATTATTTTATCAAATAAAATTTGAAATAACATGAAATTTTAATTTTAATTATAGATCATATATCATGTAGAAACTATATTTCAGGACAAAATATTTTTATGTGTAAAAATATGACTTGGAATCCATTACAAATGATTATTATTTTCAAGGAAAAAATTATTTTATTATTATTTAAATAATATTTGTGAAGATTTTATTATTACAGAATATATAAATCCACCTTATGAAAATGTAATGAAATGAAAATACCAAAAGAAATTTTAATTGAAAAAATATTATGTGTTCTCTAAAATGTTAATCATTGTTTTTCTAAATTAAACATAATATATTAAATTTATAATTTTATATTTTAAACCTATATATGAATAGGAAAATATTTTCATAAATGTTAATGTTTTTATTATATATAATATTTTTCACAAATGTCCCGGTTTTCTAGATAATGATGTCTTTCACTATTCACTAAAAAATTAATCATTTTGAAAAAATCCCAAAAATTTCTTCTATGATTATATTTTTATTTTGAATCAAAAAAATAATGTTCATTTTTAACAAATTTAATTTTATAATGTTATGAAGTTTTCTTCTAAAGGGAAATATAATCTATTAGGGAAATATGGTTTAAATTAGAAAATAATTTCTTAGATATTAATTTTTATTATTTTTAATTCTAAATAATTTCAAATTTTATTAGGATAAACATATTTTATCATTAAACCATACGATATTCAGTTTCATAAAATTATAATACATACTTCCGAATAAGTTAATTTCTTAGGAAACTGCATTTTTTATCATAAAATGATATAATTAGTAACTTTTTTATAATAGGTTAGTTTTATAAGTGTATTTTTATTATCAATGACTACTTTCTCATATATATATATATATATATATACAATTTTACTTTTTTATTTCTAATAATTCAATGAAGAATATATTTACTACAAAAACTTTTATTATAACATAATTCAAGACAATTTTATTTCAGTTCAACAGTACATTTTATGTATGTTGTCAAACAAGTTTGATTTATTTAATGAAATGATATATGTTAAAATATGTGGGTTTTATAATAAATTTTCCTTTAAATTTATATGAATCATAAATGATGAAGAAATAAAATTATTTTTAGTGAAATAGATGATACATTATTTCGTATCAACTACTATAAGGGTTGGAAATTGATTTTGGAATATGATACATTACATAATAATTCAAAAATTATTTGCTTTTACGTTTTGGAATTTAATAAATTTCATCATATCATGTTTAATTGAAAAAAAATTTATATTTTCCATTCAACTTTGAAATTAGTGTCATGGATTTTTATAATTAAATTAATGAGATAATGGTTCACAAAAATGGAGGATAATTTTTAATATTTATATTTTAAATTTATTGGGTGGGTTTTTTGGTTGGTCACATTACAAAAGAGGACCCTAGGGAATGAAATTTTGGAATATATAAAGTGACCCTAACTTGAAAACATCCTTGAGAAGTATGCAATTAGACCATGTACTATTTTTAAAAAAAATAACAAATGTTGTTGGATGGATTTTAAAATGTACATGGCTTCAAAATTTGATAAAATATAGTCATAGTTTATTTATAGTTTATTAAACCATGTATTATATAAAATATGGAATTTTAGTTTGAAATTATCACTATCTATCTAATTTCATCTCAACCTCCCTCTCAAGGAGGATAAATTATATTTCCCTCCATTTTCTTTTAGAAAGTGATCCTTGGAGGCTAAAACAATCTTATTTCTATAACTTATCAATGTTAATAACATAATTATCTTCAATTTTATCCTTATCTTCATTAGTTTTTAATTTAAATAGTTTATCATGGGTGTTGAGAAAATATTTTATCAGAATCCAATAGAAATCATTTGAAAAAATTTGGAATTTTAATATGATGTCTAGAGTAGTATTTAACGATTATAACACATGTTGTTTAATTAATCTAGGGATTTTTTAAATGAATGAAATTTTTTAACAATATTTCTTTCTTTTAATATTTTTTATTTGTATATTTTTTTATATTTTTAAGGGTTTTAGTAATAAATAATCATATGTTGAATTTATTGATCTCTGAATAATCTATCCAATTTATAACAGATATTTAGGGTATGTTTCCATTAACATTTTTTTTGATTTATGATAAATATCTTTTAAATTGATTTACCTTAAAATTAAATATTATTATTTTATTATATTTTTATTATTGAGAAGAAAAATACTAATATTTAGATATTAATGGGGATTTATTAATTATAAACATCAAACATATGAAAAGTGATTATTTCACTGTAATAAATTATATTGTAATGGTTATGAAATATGGTGTTGTGACCTAGATAAATCATTTTAATAAGTATTAAAACCGTCCAACTTCTTGTTTTTTATAAATTATTTTGATAATTTATTTCTATAATATTTTATATTCTTTCATGGAATATTTATTTCCATGTAGATGAAATATCATAGATATAGTTTTATTATATGATATATGGTATATGTTTTGAAAAAAATATATTCCATTTTTTTATTTTATTATAATTATTTTCTACATTGAATTCATTAGAAAATAATGTTGTCTTGATTTTATAAAGTAAATGATCCTCTAAGATACTTTACTTTTCCATTAAATGATATTTGGTGGCTCTAGAGAGTATTTTTATATTTTATAAATAGTATTGAAATGGTTTTAATGTTTTTTGGATATAATTTTTAAATAATTATATTAATTTATAAGTAAATATTGAGTATTAAAAATATTAAAAAAATCCATTTAATAATTTTTATTAATATTTTGAAGTCCCTCTTTTATTATTAAAATGTTTATTTTATTGAAATTTAATGGTAAAAATACTTTTCTGTAAAGATTCGAATTTTAAATTTAATTTTTTAAATTATATGTAATTACTACGAGTCTGTGAAAATTAACAGCGAGTTATTACAGGGCCCGATGTGCCCGAAATGTAATTCTGAACATTTTTTTGGTATGTTAAGTAAACCCACGAGAGGCATTTGGTAAGTTTTGAACCGGTGCATGGAATTGAAATATGAGGACACCATTGAACTTGCAGCATCGATTTTTTCTTAAGAGAGTCTTCACCTCGACTGCTGTAGGTCGAGAGTGGAAGATGGATTTTCGGTTTTCCGCGGGAGAGTTAAAAATATAAAACAATCAACTTTTGTTTTATTTATTTCAAACCTCTCATTTGAATCTTGGTGGTGGGGAACACCCACCCATGAACCGCTTTTTTAATATGATATAACTCTTAGAACCTCCCAAACTAATGAGCCAACATTAATTGATCTAGTAATTAACTTGAACTTAATTATGTTGGCTCCTCAACTCTTGTTTTTGGGAATCATTGGCAAAGAAGGGATTTGGGAGAGCCATTGGAGAACGCTTGAAGGAAGAACATATTCCAATGAAGAACGAACCTCCAAAACAAGAATGAGGAAGAAATGCTTGAGCTTGAATCATAAGTGTGTTGCATGAGCAATGAACATCGATGACTTCATCTCCTTCTTCACTCCATCTCCAACGATCAAACAATGTAGGGAGATTGTTCTTATCATTCTTCATGATAACTTTTTGTTTTGAATTTATGAAATTCCTACTATCGATCGAACTCAGAGAGTGCGGTCTGATAGATCATGGCTCGAACCCTTCGCTACTTTATTGTTGATATGTTCTTTTAGGGAGGATCGTCGGGTTGAGCAAAATCCGACCACGTCACCGGCGACCAACACCGGAAGGGTATAGGCGACAGTCGACACATCGGCCAATCACGATGGCAGTGGCGGAATAACCACTTCACGGAAGGAGGCCACGGCCCGTTGGACACATTAGAGGAGGGCGGCAGCCGGCATGCTGGCTGGTCATGTGGAACCGGGGCGATGCGCGCCCGCACTGTGTGTCGAGGAGGAGTACACCATGGCTTAGCCGCGATGTTACACCTAGAGGGTGACCGACACCTGACCGGATATGGAGGAAATAGTAGTGAACACCAGCGCCATTGAAAGGAGAGCCGACTAAATCTCCGACTGGCTGCGTCTCGCCGAGCGGGACCACCTTGGTGGTTCCCGCCTTCTAGTCGGTGGCGCCACATGGCGTCACCAGGTTGGCCAAATCCGAACAATCCATTTGACTGTATAGAATTCCAGGGGGTGCCACCCCCAGGTTGTGGCTAGGGCGGGCCAAACCATGGCGTACGACACCCATCACAGGCCAGGTCAGCCCAGTTCGTGTTGGGTAGGGGCGGTCCGGGAAGGGTCGGGCCGGACCAAGGCCGATCTGGACCCAGATAAGCCGTTTTGGCCATATATTGTGAACTGGGTGTCCGTTTCAAAAACCATCTACGACACTGGATTCCTTGGATCGAGATGGTCCTTTTTGTATACTCCACTATAGTTTTAGATAAAGTTGGAGTATGACTGGGAGGGATTGAACCTAAATCCAACAAGTCCCTCGAAATAGAGATGCTAATAACTTACACACAAGATGTCTGATTGAAGCGCCGTCTATTGCGTAGGAACCCTTACGACATTGCAGTCATTTGAGATACTTCTTCGTGGGACTTATTGGTAGTTGATGTATCAACCGATGGATTGAAAATAGGATCCTCTCAGAATCAAGCGTGCTTATTGTGAAAACCCTATAGCTGGATGTATTTGAAGAATCTAAAAATCCTACGTGGGTCATCATTAGATCCTATGTGGGTCATCTTTAGATCCCATGTGGGTCATCTTTAGATCCTATGTGGGCCATCTTCGGATCCTATGTGGGTCAGCATCTTCAGATCCTATGTGGGTCATCTTCAGATACTTTGTGGGATATCTATGATCTTGTGTGGGTCAACAACTGAGCTTCTCGATGAAGTAATATAATCTAGTGATACATCTAATCATCTATACTTCCGCACTTAATTTATACCAGGTGTGAGCTAAGACTTTACCTTTGTGTTACACTACTCTGTGGTGATACCTTGTGGTATTATTCTATGTGATGTTACCTTTGTGGTACTTACCTTCGTGGTGTTACATGTGTGGCACTTCTATCTTTACAGTGTTACCTATGTGGTACTTTTACCCTCGCGGTGTTACCTTTGTGGTACCTCATTTTTCGTGGTGTTACCTGTGTGGTACTTGTTCCTTTGTGGTGTTACCATTGTGGTATTTTTCCTTCACATTTGAGATGAGTATATATTGATAACATATGTATATTTATGGGAATATACCAAAGTATTGTTGATGAATATTTCCTCATAATTTGAGATTGAGGTATTCCTTTTTGGATTTTCCTTTGAGGATTATGAGAGACCTTCGGGGGTCTTGGGGTCCCTATTGAGTATTGTTATACTCAACCCTACACGGGCTACACCCACACCTTTCTATTTCTTGTGCACATGATGGGAAGTATTGATCTAGGTTGAGGGTGCCCAGATTGGAGGCTACTAAGAGGTGAACTATTAAACAAGATGCTCCGTAGAGACGACTGTCTGAGAGTTGTACCTACCCTTCAGGTAGGATCTTTGGCTGGTGTTCATAGGAGTGGTTTTTAGTTTTACTTGTACTATCTTTTTGGGCTTGTATTCTGGACCCCTTTACTTACTATACACACCCTATTTCCTATATAGTTTACCTTGTGCTCGTATCTTGTTGTGTGCTTGGATTGTGTGAGCTTACAGGTTAAAAGGAAATTCCTTCTCCATTTTAGGGATATGCCTTTCTGTTGCTAGTCGATAGCCCCTGGCCTATAGAATTTGGGATTGGGGTAGTCACGACATGGACCCCGGTGGATGATTCTTGACAAATTGGTATCAAAGGAGTTAGTTCTACCAAAGAATGTAGACTCTGATATTTTAATCAACAATAGTGTTAATATTTATTTGTGTGGTTATCAGTTTGTGGAATCTAGTGATGTTAGCGGCCGACATATCCATAAACCAGGACCCTTACCTTTGATTTCTGACTCAGCGAATCAAAACAATTATTGTGTGTGTGTTTTTTTGAAAAGTTTTCTTTGTGATCACTTTGAATCAGCTCACTAGGTATAACTTTTTTTTACTATTGAACACCTATTTATTTGCAGGATGCCTCCATGTGTACAACCATCCAGGGTTCTTGGATGAGTATGTGATTACAGACCACCGAGGGATGAGGATTCGGTGCAAGGCCCCCATTCGGTAGTTGTACCATCGGGTGGTGCACCAGCAGCACCACTACCCATTGGGCAGCCGATGCCACCAGCCCCAATAAAAAAGGGTGCACACTGATTGAGTGCATTTAACGAGTTCTAGTGCCAGAGGCCATTGAGGATCCAAGGAAAAATGGATTCATAGGTGGATGAGGACTAGCTGGAGGTCGTGGTTAGAGTTTTTGGACTGGTAGGGACACCGACTAATCTCATGGTGATCCTTGATGCCGGTATTCTTTAGGCAGTAGCGGGTAGATGGTGGAGATTGATGCTCCAGGTTTATTATGAGGTGACTATTAACTGGGGGGGACTTAGAGAGCCTTTTTAAGACAGAGTTCATCTTGGATACCTTACGCTCAGTGAATATACAAATGTTTCTCCACTGATATCCAAACAACAAGACTGTGGATTAGTATTCAGTGAGGTTAACCGAACTCTCATGCCACTCCACTCACATGGTGAGGGACACTTTAAATAGGGCCCAAATCTTAGATTAGGGGCTTAGATGGGATATTAGAGCTTCAATGATTTCTCTCAGCATCCAGATGTTGGCGGGGGTATTAGTGAAAGAACTCTTAGTGGAGATCTTCCTTGCTGAGCAGTCACCAGCAGCGAGACCCACCATTGGACAGTATGTAGAAGATCCATCTACAACTGATAGCAGATTAATTATGTAGAGGTCCAAGAGGACCAGACATATAGGTGGATGACCGCAGGTCATAGGGTTGGTTGTGCGGGGCTCTCGAGATAGAGTAGGATATGCATGGAGCATGCAATGTTACTTGTGCAGTGGGAAGGGTAACATGGCTCGCGACTTCCCTACCCTCCGTACATATGACCAGAAGACAGTATAAGAACCACCTGGGCAGAGGTAAATATTCTATCGAGGAGGTCTGCAAGAAGCATCAAGACGTGGTAGAGGAGCGGGCTGTGTAGCAGGCAGTGGGAATCGATTCATGGTTCTACCGCCAACACCTCCAGGTGGTCCACCCTAACCACAGAGAGTAGGTGGACAGGGACAAGCTCAGCTCCAGGAATCTAAGTCCTTTTACCATTATGATTTGGATAGTTATAGTACTTATAGTAAAAGTTTCCAGTGACTCTTTTATTGTCATGACCATCGTTCAGAGCTTGAAGATTTTGGTGGAGCCTTTGGCTTTATCCTTATGGCTACATACTTCTACGGGAGAGGATTCGACAATTAAAAGCTAGTGTTGGTAGTGTGAGCTTACTCTAGTAGGTGAGATCTTCAGCTAGGATCTTTGAGTAGCAGCTTCAAGGCATTAAGATGTCATATTGGGTATGGATTGGTTATCTAAAGTCCATGATCAGATCGACTATATTAGGCTCAAAGTGTGGTGTGTCTATGAAGATGGGACCAAGTTGTCCTTCACTTTTGAGAAGGAAACCTTTTCAGCATAGGGTGGACTTACCCGGAGGAGGGTGTAGCCGATCGTATATTAGTTGGCTAGCCTTACCCTCAGAGTGGTTGATGTTGAAAGTCCAGTCTATCTTGTAGTGGTGGACCTGTACACTGATGTTTTCCCTGATGATGTTCCAGACCTACCTCCTGGTAGAGAGGAAGACTTTTATATTGACTTGTACCCTAGGATGACACTGATTTCTACACCAGCATATCAGATGAATCCTGTGGAGATTCTAGAGCTGTGAGTATATATGGGGGAATTACAGAGTATAGGGTTGATTAGGCCCCGTGTTTCCCCTTGGGCAGCCCCAATTTTGTTTTCCAAAAAGGAGAAGTGGAGTTTGATACTCTATGTGGAATTTCAATGCCTGAACAAAGTGACCATGAAGAACAAGTACCCACTCTCGAGGATTGATGATCTTTTTGATCAGCTAAAGAGAGCACAGTGGTTTTCAAAGATAGACCTCAGATGAGGCTTTCACTAGCTCAGGGAATGAGATGAGGATGTGCAAGATACGACCTTCATATGTTGGTATGGACACTATGAGTTCTTGGTTATGCCATTCGGTGTGACCAATGCCCCAACAATGTTCATGAGACTCATGAACTTGATCTTCCATCCATACCTCAATTGCTTTTTTGTATTCTTCATCGACAACATCCTGATATACTCAACTATAGAGGAGGAGAACTACTATCATCTACAGATAGTTCTAGACACACTCCGAGAGCACGAACTTTATGGTAAACTCTACAAGTGCCAATTATAAATACGAGAGGTCCAATTTCTGGGACACTTTATCTCAGAGGCTGGAGTTGCAGTGGATAGAGAAAAGATTGAGGCTATTCTTTCTTGTGAGCCACCCAGGATTGTGATGGAGGTGTGGAGTTTCTTGAGTTTGGACAGATACTTCTGAAGGTTTGTGCGTGACTTTTCTAGAGTTATGACACCCTTATAAGCATTAACGAAGAAGGGTAAACCCTTCATGTGGTTGGATAAATGCCAGTGGAGTTTCCAAGAGCTGAGGTAGAGATTGATGAGTTCCCCCATCTTGAGGTCATTGGAGGAGGGAGTTGGGTACATAGTTCACAACGACACATCATGGACCAAGTTTGGATGTTTACTGATGTTGGAGAGATTATTGATTGAGTATGGTTCTTGATAGCTGAGACATCATGAGTAGAACTACAATACCCATGACTTCGAGTTAGCATCACTATTCTTCTACTTGAAGATGTGGCGACATTACATGATGGCAAAACATTTTATAGACTACTATGACCACAATAGTCTCAGGTATATCTTTTCTCGGAAGTACCTAAACCCAAGACAACGACATTGTATTCAGTTCCCCTAGGATTATGACTTCGAAATAGTCTATAATTCTGGGAAGGGGAATGTAGTCGCAGTTGCACTTAGTGGGAGATCTGGTATATAGTTGGTGAGTAAGGTGACGAAGTAGCTAGTCACTTTGTTGATATCCTAGGTGGATCAAGATGGATCATCTTATCTTCAGTCTCTGGCAGTCACTCCCCCACTCCTTCAGCTAGTTAGGGAGGTACTTCTTGGGGACACTGACTACGAGGAATGAAGATGTACCAAGACCTTTGGTATCAACACTGGTGGCCAGGAATGAAGAAAGTAGTGGAAGACCTTGTCTCATGGTGCCTCACTTGTTAGCAAGTGAAGGCTGAGTATTAGGTTTCAGCGGGCTTAGTTCAGCCACTAGAGGTTCCAGATTGGAAGTGGAATTCAATTTAAATGGGCTTTGTGATAGGACATCCATGCACGTCTAGGGGTCCGGATTCTATCTAGGTGATCATTGAACGACTCACCATGTCGACCCACTTCTTACCTATCAGAGAGTAGGGATCCGTAGAGTGCTTTGGACACCTCTAACCACATGAGATTATTTGGCTTCATGGGGTTCCATCTACAATTGTTTTCGATCGTGATTCATTTTTTTCTTCTCGGTTATGGAAGAGGTTGTAGGAGGCATTCTGGACTCAGCTTCGATTTAGAATCACCTTTCATCCTCAGATAGATGGTCAGACATAGCTTACCATTCAGAACCTTGAGGACATGTTGCGTTCCTGCATCCTTGATTTCAGCTGAAGTTGGGAGGATCACTTGCCCTTAGTGGAGTACAAGTACAATAATAGTTATCACTCCACCATCGGTATGGCACCATTCTAGGAATTATATGGTTGACCTTGCAGATCACCTCTGTGTTGGATTGACCCCGGGGAGTATGCACTCATGGGACCAGAGATGGTACAAGCTACCACAGAGAAGGTGCAGATCATCCAAGAGTGGATCAAGACTGAACAAAGCAGGAAGAAGTCTTATTATGAAAGGAGATGAGGACCACTAGAGTTCCAGGATGGTAACTATGCCTTTCTATATGTCACATCTCGATGAGTTTTGTGGTGATATGGCCAGGGTGACAAGTTATCTCTTACATTCATCGGACCCTTCTAGGTCCTCAACAGAGTGGGGGAGGTGGTGTACCACTTATCTCTTCCCCATCAGTTTCACTAGGTGCACGATGTTTTCCATGTATCCCAGCTGATGAGATATATACACGATCCCTCACACATCATTGACTAGGGCGAGCTAGAAATTGATGATGTGGAGAATTTTTTGGAGGTTCCATTAGAGATTGAGGATTGACAGGAGAGAGTACATCATAGGTGATTGATACCTCTAGTTCTTGTACATTGGCATCATTGGAACCTCTAGCAGAGAACATGGGAGCAGGAGGCTCGGATTCATGATCTATACCCCCACTGGTTTCCCTAATTTGTGTTGTGGATTTGGGGGATGAAAAGCCCTGAGGTGGGGAGAATGTAAAGACTCAAATATTCCTTGTAATTTTTTTAATTATATGGAATTATTATGAGTCTGAAAAAATTAATGGCGTGTGATTCTGAGGGACGATGTGTCCAGAATAATATTTTTAATTTTTTTAGGTACGTTCAGAAAACGCGCGAGCAGCATTTTGTATCTTTTGAACCATTACTCGGAATTGAAATCGGAGGACACCGATAAAATCACAGTGCTAATTTTCTCTTAAGAGAGTCTTCACCTTGACTGTAGTAGGTCGAGGTTAGAAGTTGGATTTTCAGTTTTTCTTGGGAGAGTTAAAAAAACAATAAACTTTTATTTTATTTATTTGAAACCTCTCATTTGAATATCAGTGGTGGGGACCACCCAACCTTGAACCCCCCAATTAATATGATGTAACTTTTGGAACCTCCCCAATTAATGAGCCAACATTAATTGACCATGTAATTAACTTGAACTTAATTAAGTTGGATCCTCACCTCTTGTGGTTGGAAATCGTTCGCAAAGAGGGGATTTGGGAGAGCCGTTAGAGGAAGCATGGTGAAAGATCATCCTCTAACGAAGAGCGGTCCTCCAAAACAAGAACGAGGAACCAATGCACAAGCTTGGATCAGAAGCGCGTAACAGGAGTGATGAACATTGGTGACTTCATCTTCTTCCTCACTCCATCTCCAACGATCAAAAGAGGTAGGGAGATTGTAATTATCGTTATTCATGATAAATTGTTGTTTTCAATTTATGAACCACCTGCTTTCGATCTAACGCAGAGAGTGCGGGCCAGAAAAACCTGGAATGAACCCTCTGCTACTTTACTATTGACATTTTCTTCACGGGCGGATCTTTAGGTTGACCAGAATCTTACTACATCTTCGGCGACCAACGCCGGTAGGGTATAGGAGGCAGTCACCACACATGCTGGCCGCGATAGCTATGGCGGCACAATCTCACCACCAAAAGAGGTCGTGGCCTATCAGTCGCAGCGAAGGGGGGAGGAGGCCGGCATGCCGGATGACCATGTGGAATCAGGGCGGGGCGCATCCGCGCTGCTGATCGAAGAGTAGGTCGCTGTTGGTGAGCCATAGTGGTGCACCTGGAGGGAGGCTGGCATCGGGCCAGCCGCGGAGCCAGCATGGGCGCATGCCGGTTCCATTAGAATGACATCCAGTCGGCCGCGTCCCACCAAGCATGATCGCTCTGGTAGGTCCCACGTGCCAGAAGGCGGTGCCACAAGGTGCCATCGGGTTATCCAAAGCCTAACAGTCCATTGGACCATTAAGAATATCAGGGGTCGCCTCCCCCCAGGTAGCGGCTAGGGTGGGCCCCGCCATGACCGACCGCACCCAGCAGAGCGGGACAAGCCCCATGGGCTGCGCGTTGCATGCTATGGCTAGCGGGCTGGGCCACCCCCATTGTGGGTCGGGCTAGACCCAAGATGTGTCGGGTCAACCCGAACTGGGTCGGGTCGGCCCAGGCCAGGTTGGATCGGTTTGGTCTGACCGGGTCAGACCATACCCAAGCCCAGGTGGACCCCGATACGTCTTTTTGGCCATATCTTGAGAATCAAGCATATGTTTGATGAACCGTCTACTACACTGGATTCCTTCGATTGGGATGGTCCTTTTGGTATACTCCAATTGAGTTTTGGATAACGTTGGAGTTAGTCTTGGTTGGATTGACCCCGAATCCAATCGGGCCCTCAGAAGAGAAACACTAATAACTTACAGACTAGGCGTTCGATTGACGCACCGTCTATTGTTTTGGAACCCTTATGACATGACAATCCTTTGAGATACTTCTTTGAAGTACATAATGATAGTTTATGTGCCGAACGATGGCTTGAGAATCAGATCCTCTCATAATCAAGTACGTTTAGTGTGGGTACCCAGTGGCTAGCTATATTTGAAGAATATATAGATCTTGTGTGGGTCATCTTCAGATCCTGTGTGGGCCATCTTCAGGTCATTTATGGGTCATCTTCAGATCCTATGTGGTTCATCTTCAGATACTATTTGGGTTTTCATCTTCTGATCCTGTGTGGGTCATCTTTATATCCTGTGTGGGTTATCTACGATCTTTTGTGGGTCTGTAGAAGAGTTTCTCAAAGAATAAGATGATCTAGTGATACAACTAATCATCTATAATTCCACACTTAAGTTATACCTAATGTGAGCTGAGTCTTTAACTTTTTGGTACACTACAGTGTAGTGATAACTTCATGGTATTATTTTGTGTGGCATTATATTTGTGGTACTTACCTTCTTGGTGTTACTTGTGTGGTACTTCTATCTTCATGGTGTTACCAGTGTGGTATTTCTACCTTCGTGGTGTTACCTGTGTGGTACTTCTATCTTCATGGTGTTAACTCTGTGGAACCTCTTTCTTCTTGGTGTTACCATTGTGGTATTTTACCCTGACGTTTGAGATGTGTATATATTGATAACATAGGTATATGTATAGGAATATACCCAAGTAGTGTTGATGACTATTGCTTCAGGATTTCAGATTGAGGTATTGCATTGTGGTTTATCCTTTGTGGATTCTGAGAGACCTTCGGGGGTGTCAGAGTCCCTACTGAGTATTATTATACTAACCCATACATGGGAAACACCCGCACCTTGTTGTGTCTTGTGCAGACAATGGACATCATTGATCAAGGCTGGGCTTTCCAAGACTGAAGGCTACTCGGAGGTGGGCCATTAGATGTGACATTCTGTAGAGATGATGATTTTAGAGTTTTACCTACCCTTCAGGTAGGATCCTTAGTGTGTGTTCACAAGAGAATTTTTTAGTTTTACATGTACTTTCTAGTTGACCTTTTATTTGGACCCCGTTAATTACTGTACCCACCCTATTTATTATATAGTTTATCTTATGCATGTATTTTGATGTGTGCTTGGATTCTGTGAGAATTTAGGTTAAAAGGCAGTGCCTTCAATGTTTTAGAGATATGCCTTTTCGATGTAGTTGTCAGCTGCTGGCTTATGGAAGGTGGGCTTGGGGTAGTCACAGTACGGGCCCCGGGGGATGGGTCGTAACATTTTCTTACCCTTATGTTGGGACCCAAAATTTCATGATGGTAAATAATATTTTAAATTTACTATGTAAAAATAAATCATGTATTGGATGGGGTATAAAATTTTGATGTAGTTTTGAACTACTACTTCAGGGTGGTTTTTATTACATAAGGATAATACATAATATTTATCTGCTGTGAAAGGGAAATGTCTAGTTACATAAGAGTAATCAGAATATTTTATTACATACATGATGGTAGTTGAATCTCATGAGAAGTTAGTTTCCTTCGTAATATCGGGGTAGACAAAATTTTTCATTCACCATGTAAGGGTACTATGTCTATAGGAGGGTAAAAATGAACATTCTATAATACATGAAATATTCCATGCCTTCCATGATGGTATGATTGAACATACCGGTATTAATGATAGTTGTCATTTAATTCATTTAACAATGAAATAATACCCTTACGTTGATAATTTTCCATTAATATAATATGTTTTTGTGATATTACCCCTAAACATATAACTTCTCATGTATGTTGGTACCAAAAATGTTCATTTTTTATTGTTCCATCAATTAATGATCATAAACATTATTTTATGAAGAAAATAGGTTCATTAAGTTAAACATCATGGGTAATGTGCATAGAAAATAATGGAATAAAATTATTACTATTTAAATAAATAATTTTTAAGGATTTAAAAATTGATTAAGAACTAAATGTTTGGAGAATGAAAAATATGCAATTATTCTTACAAAATAGTCATTAGATATATATATTTTGTTTTCCTTTTTTGGTTGGGGTAATTTATAACATTGAATGAATATTATAATGTAAAAATTTGAGTCATCTCATTCCTCACATTATTTTTATCAAATTGAAAGGGTATATTGAGCCTCTCTGAAATTTAATTTCCATACGTGAACTCTCTCTCTCTCTCTCTCATAAATTCAATTATTCCTTTTGTTTCTCCATTAGGTGTTTTGTAACCAGATCCACACCCTAATATTTTGGGGGTGTTTATGATCTAGTTTCACCCTTCAACCTCTAGATTTCACTCACTTGTATATACATGAGAATAACTGGACAAAAATAAACTTTCTTTCCCATTTAACTCTCATTTATATCTTGTTACAAGTACAATTTCAAGGCAAGGGTTATATTATCTATCTTTTTATTTAAGTGCATTTCAAATTGTATCCTTCCTAATCATTAATAAATGAATTGATGATACTAACCTCATAAAATAATTATATGAAATAAATTAATGGAAGGATATAATGATGCAGTTTCATGTAAATTATATTATAATAATAATTATTGTTACTTATTTTTCACATTGTGTAAAAACAAAGTATAGTGTAATTTTTATGATTTCATGGATTCTACATGTGTTATAAAGAATATAAAATTTATTGTTTTAAAATAAGTTATATTATGAATTGAGTAAAATATAATTAATTAAATTACATGACATAATAAGTGATCATTTGAGCATGTTAATTGAAGAAATATTTCCAGTTTAACAATGGTTTAATATATTTATCATTATGGTAAATTGAATATAATGAATTTATTAATTCAATTCCCTAAATAGAAATTAATGTTTTTACAAGGAAATTTTTATATATATGTAAACCCAATTAAGATTTCTTTATTCCGAAATGAATTATATTTATTTCTTTAGATGTTGAAGAATGTTTTATTAAAATTATAATTTTTCCATGTATTTAACTAATAGAGCCATTATTTTGGTTTTATTATGAACAAGATGTGGTTTGTTTTCATTTATTTTTAGGATAGATTGCAAAGTTTGTTGTAGTCAATGAGGTATGGTGAATAAAATCCCGATTGGTAGTGAAGGTTATGAGCGGGGAATATATACTAACTTGGTTCTGAAGTGGTGGATGTCAGGTGTGATATTTTTTGTAGAGTATATGAAGATAAATGATTTGTAATTTTAAATGAAATATGAATTAACCGATGGAAAAGGTTTTGATGATTCAATAGATTTGTAAATAAAAATAAAGTGATACATTAGATATATTGTTAAAAATTATAATGAAATTTTGTAATTCAAATGGTAATGAATGTAATATCATTAACATTGTGTGATTATAGAATTTTTTCAGAAGAATATATGAACATTTAATAAAATAGGAATTATTAGATTAAAAATTGTTTAGAATGAGGAACCACTTGTTGTTGTATTATTAAATCACTATCATTTTATTCATTGAAATAGAAGCATGGATGTCATGTTGGACTATATCTATTTCTCGAGTCTAGGGTAGGTTGTTTCTCATAGTGTGGTTATGTGATATTTATTACATTACATTATATTATTTATTATGATCTACCAATAATTTCAATTAGTGTGGGTAAAAACCATTATGGATTTCATTTCTTGGGTTTTCAAGACTTATAGGTTGTTAGAGGTTCATGTTCTTGAATGTATCCCCTATATCTATCTCCATACCGACTATAATTTTTTGAAATACCCAGGATGTGATGTAAAACCATTATTTTTTTTCTCTCATATATTTTGTGATGGATATTATATACATAGTACATATATATGGTAGATGTGGTGGATTATGATTACAAAAAAGAAACATGCAATTATTCTATAATAGTTATGGTTATTGTTTGAATATTAATTCACAAGAAGTAATGGAATAATGTATAGTGTAGGGTAAACATGTTGTGGAGTCATGATAACATGATGATTGGTTATGTGATATGATGACTTTGTTGATGTGATACATTAATGAGGCATATGATGTAATGTTTTCATTGATATATGGTCTTCTGCTAACAAGAGACACTCAACCATTCATGGGACTAGGGTAGGTAGGGTTACTGTGTGACCCAAATCATTTGAAACCATAGAATGATATGGGAGAACCAAAACACAATTCGTTTGGGTCTAGGGTGATGGGTTGGATTAGAAAATAGTATAGGGGTACACTCATATAAATATATATATATATATATGCTTCTGTTATGGTTTTACAATCTTTTTATAGGATTATTACATATTTTCATGAGATGTTTTATGTAGTATCCTACATAGTATACTTTTATTTATACCTTACATACATAAAAATTTATAAAAGTAGGTGAGTGTGAGTGATCTTGTGGATAATAGTAGCTCTTGTGGTTGTCCAAGAGCTTCTAGGGTTTGTGGGCACTACCAGAAGTTTCATTCATTATTTTAAATATACTATTTTGTTTATATATAACATATCATATTATATAGTAGTATTTTTTGGATATAATCATTATTAATATAATTAAGTATGTCTGTGTATGTTGAATTTATTCCCTTGTTTATTGAGGGTAATGCATTCCATTTTTACATATGATACCATTGATTGTAGTCACAAAACAATGTCTTACCGGAGGCATTATTTGGGATATCATTACCCAGATTACATATAATCTAGGTGGTGGAACATGTGGGAAGGTTAATGACAATATGTAATTAGTGATTTTGGCTGAGAGATATAATAGAGTATCGTGTCAGGAGTTATTCAAGATTTAATGATCCGGTAAGGAAATTGTATTGGCTAAATAGTGTATGTGAGGTAAGAAATGTACATCAACTTGAAAATTATATTTTAGGTCCCCATGAGATCCAATGTATTAAAGATAATTATATTTAATATACTATGTGAATTAATTCTACTAACAAGGTAGATACATAAGTAAGGATAACATATCATGTTGTATGTGCCAATGATTGAATCAAGAAATTATCGGGACATATATTCATTGTTAATTTATTAACAGTAATGATCAATAATATGGATGTCAGAACAATCTAATAGTTTTAAATTTTAATGGTATGGCTAGTTTTCGATGTCCTATTTAGTTTCATGTGAATGATGATTATCATGACACCTAAGAAGAAAACAAAATATTATGGATCGATGTTGGTGATTCATAGAGTAAGATTGTCTGACTGTGTTATCAGTAGTTCTTTCTATTATATAAGAGATCCCGCAAAATCTAGAGACCTCAAATTTATTATAAATAGAGAATATTACATATAGTAATATTAATTATATGAAAGAAAATTATGTTACATTCAATCAGAGAATGATTCACGGGGAAACCCAACAGGTGTGTTTATTGTAACTTAGTGACTACGAAGAGTCAGCTATCTCCTAAGAGATTTTTAAACTAGTTTTAGGATTTTACTATTTTGTTGAATTAAAGGAGGCTTGTTAATAGGGGACCAATAATCCCAAAAAACAGAGTTATAGTGTTCTAGAGTCTAGTATCTATTTAATTAATATTCTTATGTATACTTCAGATCTTTTTTTGGGATGATTTAACCAAGTAAGAAAATCTCAAGGAGGAATTGAGTTATGATATCCATCATCAGGTCACCATATCTATTTTTGTGACATATCATGATGTGTAAATCATGGTAGAGATTATGGAGAGAATACTAAATAATATTGAATCATCATAAAAGGGGACTCATTAGTAATCTTTATAGTTTAAATATGTCACTAAAGATTCTCAGTTTCCCTGTAGGTTGATGTTTCATACCGTAAGGACATAGTTACATCCTTCTTCATACCATTTACCTAAGGGAGGAGGTTATTAGACCCATATAAGAGTATCATTAATGGGTTATATCCAATATTTAGGTCATTTTAATTAATAGATAAATTATCTAGCCTTTTATTATTGTCAGTTTAATCTTCCGAGATCATAAGAGAACATTATGTTCAAAAACATATGTGATTGACAAAACCAAGATCTAACGACCCCAAAATATTTTTATTTAAATATTATTTTTCTAAACTTGTCACTAAATTAGAAGGTATTAATATTTTTAAATACATTATTAAATATAAAAAGGGTCAAACTGAATAGAAATGTATTGATAAATACTTAAGAAATAAGAACCATATTTTTAGTAAATAAATATTACTCAAAATTTGTTTTTACTAATTATTTTGAGTGAATAATAAAATTAATCATTATAATATGTTGAAATTAATTTTATAAAAAGTTAATATTATTTTAAATTATCCTAAGAATATTTTTTACGCATATATTTTTCAATTCTTTTGAAAATATTATCTTTTCATTGAATAGTCGAAAATATTAATTTATAAAATGTTTTATTTTATAGCCACATATTTACAGAGTAACATTATGTTTTAATTTTTTTAATTTTTTAATTTAAATTTAAAAATCAAATTAATTTCATTAGAATCAACAATGTTTAAATTTACATATAAAAACATTTTTATATTTAAAATGTTTTTTTAAATCGTTATTTATCTCATCTTTAGGATTATTATAATAGTAATTTTTGAAAGTTATAAGGATTGAATATGATAAAATTCATTATATGTTTGGAATAATAATTTAAACCTTTTAAATAGTTCAAATTCAGTTTTGACAAATATGAATGGGACTAATGGTTAATGTTTTCAACCTCAGAACGGGTAAATATTGTAAATAATGATAAAATTAATATTATAAGGCATAAATATTCTATATAAAACAAAATCATTTATATTTTAACATATTAGTTTTAAAATTATTTAGAATATTAAGAAAATGTGTGATTTTGGAGCCATTTTTCCCTAATAATGAAAATTATATTATTTTAAATTAAGAAGAAATATAAAATTTCATATTCTTTATTTTAATAACTATAATAATCTTATATACAGATAATATGATATATTACTATTTATTTTAAATATAAAGTAATTTTTAATAATTTGTATTTATTTTTAATTTTTTTTATAGTACAATTACATAAATTCTTATGCAAAACTGATATAATGCTTGTGAAAAATGTAGAAAAATCATGTAAATGATTTTAAAACCCGATAATTAAATAGTTTTCTGCATGTTTTATGGTGTTACATGAACATTTATGATAAATATAAAGTATTACGGATGTTTTAAAATTTTATATTATGACTACATTTCAATATATTTACTTTTTAGTGAAAAGTTATATAACTGGTTACAAAAATAACATTAAATTTAAATAATATTTTAATAAATGATTTAATTTTACTAAAAACACTATATTTGTAAAATTTAATGGTAGACGGTTTATAATATCATCCTTTTCGAGTTATTTTTCACTTTTAATTTTTATTTAACCTTTTTCCCCAAAATTGAAAATAAATATTGTTTTCATGTTCATTTTTAAAAGGGTAAACATCAGATTAAAAACTAAGAGGTAAGATTTAAAAAATCAACTGTACTTCTCTACATTTTATTGAATGAGTCGATTTAGACTTATCCCTATTTTATCTAAGAAATGTATCTATTAATCGACACATGAACCATAAAATTTATTTATATTAATTTAATACATTATGTAATTATAGGGATACCACTCCCCTCACTTATAATGATCCACCAACTCTCATATCTTCCCCACACTTCATAAGACACTTTTTTGATGTCTTGATCCCAGTTCATAGACACATGGTTGGTCTAGTTATACAAAATTAATCAATCATAAATCACTATACAATACAAGATGTCATCTAGTATTGACAGTGTATGATGGTATTTTAGGGAGACTAAACTATCTTTACTAGATTGAAATATAGTAGAAAAATAATGAATAATATTAGAATAATAATAAATTAGTTGAAATAATCTATTCAAATTTTAAAAAATATATATAAGACTTAAAAAATATCATACAAAATGTTGTTAGTGAGATACAAAATATAACATAGGAAATAAAGGGGAGGAGGAAATAAAATTGAACTAGTTTATAGAAAGGGAAAACCTCCACGAATAGTTACCTTCATTAGAAACCCATGAATTGGCTTAGTCATCCACTCATCCATAAAAGAGATCCATCATATATAATTGGGTTCTTTTCTTTATCCATACCTGATTCAAAGAAATCATCCTATGTACCAAATGTTGGCTCAAATAGGGTGGGAGTAAAACTTAGTAGGCCACCACCAATGTTGTCTAATATAAATCTAGTCTATGAATATAAAATTTCATTTTATAAATGTATTAAAAATAATAATCTATAGACTAAAATAAATCATGTTGGGATCATGATCTTCCTGGGATACCAAGAAGACCCTACCTTCTTCATCCTAGGATAGATATCTCTTAGAATATGACCTCTTATTTTAAAATGGTAACTGAGGAATGTGTCAACAGAATTGTAGATAAAAACCACATTGTTTCCATAAGTTATCCATGGAATCAATGAATTTTTAATATGTAGAACACTCAGAGTGATCAACTATGATGTTATAATATTTGGCATTGAGTGTAATCTAAGGGATGAACCTATATAATTTCAATCCAAAAGGTTTAGAACCATGACCGAAGAGAAAGTAAAAGGGAGTCTCAGGATTGACATTGCCAGAATCTGAGGATATAATCCAAGGAATTGAACATCTAAGGACATCGTGCCGAATCTTTGTAGATCATCCAATGTATTCTACTTTCAATTGTTTTATGTAAAATCTTCATTATCATCCCAGGGAATTCACCAAATAAAGAAATTGATTGCATCCATGTTGGTTGTGAAACATCGAATTAAAATCCATTTATTAGGTGTCATCCAACAAATTCATCTATGGTTTTTAATGTTTGGAATATAAGTAATTCTCATGGAAAGATACACCTATAAAACTTAGATCAAGAACTATCATATCTTAAAAGAAGATAATAGTAAATAATAAAAATTCCAGGCATAGTATCAATTAGATTTAGAAATTCATCTAATTCAATTTGGTTATTCCTTTTATATGTAAAAATTGAAACACATATGTGTGGGGTTTTAGTTAATAAAATAGTATTGTTCTTACAATCATATTAACAAACAAAAAAAGGGGTTGTTCAAATTGGTGTCATCAAACTCAAATAGTTTCAAGGGTCTCATGTAAAATATCAATTATGGCCTATGTGGCTAACTAAATAAGTCACACATTTCAGTGAAAATGCATGGAATTTATAGTGTGCAGTGCAACATAAAAAATTATAAAAATTAATTCATTTAGTGAAAAGTAAAAGACAACCTATAATAGCTATGTAAAAGAATCCTCATCCAGTATCAACCTTATTTTTTGGATGTAATTATAGAAATTGGTTAACCATGTAGAAGAACTGAAAATGAGGTATAATCATTAGACATGGAGGAAGAGCTTCAGAAGGAAATATAAAGAGGGAAAGGAAGTTAATTGACTATTAGCTTTACTGAAGGTAATTCCACTCTATAGAGGGAATTTTAAATTTAGGTATGATGAGGGATATCCATAAAAAATTAAAAAAGGGAGGAATGTGATCTACAACCATTTTTTAAACGGAGAATAAATGTTTAGTTATAATTTTATATATAATTGGGGAAAATTATATCTTTTAATACATATAATAGGTCACAATATTTGGCCAAATTTTTTTCCAAAAAATTCACCTAATGTGTCCACATACACTCCATGTTCACTACACTTGCATGGTTGAGGCACCTGATTTGACAAACCAAGTGGAAACTGTGAGTGGTAAACCTGTAATTAATTATGGAGGATACATAAATTATAGGCCATAATCACATAGTTAAACTAACTATTATCCTCTCTTTTCTATGCTACACAGTTTAGATTACCCGTTATCTAAATAGTTAACTAACTATGAACCTCATATAGTTTCTCCAAAAACATTCACTCTTGGCCCATGAAAGATTTTGAACACTCATGATACCTCTACTACCCCAGAGAGGACTTCCTTTATAGTGAAACAAAAGGTATGAATGAAATAAAAAGGGGTATGTACCTTACATAGAACCCAAGATCATATAACCAACCATACATGAGGAATCATGTCCCAAAGTTTCACATTAAATAGTGGCTGAGATGTATATGAGGATAATTTTATCCAATGAGATTTGACATTGAAGACATGTTCCCATGGTTACTCTTATATATTATTGTGGTTCGATATCACCTGGAGAAGTGGAACCATCATTCCATGGGATTCCTTATTCTATGATTGAAAATAAAAAATCCATACCGCAAAAAAGAAGAATCAACATTCAATCAAAAACCTCAGTATCAAAAAGATGAGATAGTTAAGACTATTAATGTCAGAGTTAAGAAATAAAGAATACATAATTTACAACCTTTTGATAAAAATGGAGATTTATTATAAATGATACTATCCCAACACTTACTAACATCTCAAATGTCATGATGAATTTTGGTGCCAACTTACCCTATCTTGAAATTCATTGATGAACCGATCTTGGAAAATCATGCAAGAAGAATCAATCTCCTACATCACAATCAGATGGATGGATAAAATGATCATCATATGACATCTGTTAAGGAAAATTAGTATCCATTATCTTCTTGTTTCTTATAGAAATGGGGATGACCTCATTTGTTTAAGGTTCAAACTTTTCCAATCAGTTTCTAACAGGTTTATTCGTAGAACCAGAAACATCCAACGATTATATATCCATTTGGACCTAATTTCCAAAGGTAGGTGCTCAATAGTTGTGGAATGATGAGGCTTAAGAATTTTCATTGGTCGAGAGGATGGGAGGTCTGACTCATCACACCTTTTTGAGGGGGGGGGGGAATTATTGTCTACTCTGGGACTCTCTTATAGATTTAAGTTATGTTCACGAATCCTTATTAAATTACCAAGTATAAAAAATGAGTTTTCCTTTAGACTTTTCAATCAATGATTGATATGTATGTGATTTAGAGAATCGTTTATATTTATTTTTGTTTCTTTATCGATGGATAATCATCTGTATTTATTGGATATTCTTACTCAATGGTATCCTTCAATACATTATATAGAAATCTCTTGGTCATTATCATAACTATACTGGTTTTAAAGACACTTAGTTGGGCACTTGATGTTTAATGTCATTCAGATGGACAGAGATTATTTCAGAGTTGTGATCGTACCTACAAATGGGATACCTACGAATCCTTTTTAGAAAAAGAATCAGAACCCATGTAGTTCGGGAATTAATAAATAGTTTAACGTCATATGGGACAGATGAGAATTAATTGGTGATGGGCTTGAACCTTAGAAAGGTTTCCTACATACACTACATTTAAGGCAGAGATCAAAGTCTATGTAGTTCTATTAATAATTGTGGGGCTTACGTATGATTAACGAACCAAAGAGAGGTGTCATTATTACTTTTACATTATAATCTCATGTGAGTCATGCTCGGTGTAAGAAACAAGAGGTATTAGTAAGACCCAACAGTTTTTGGAATGAAATATGTGGTCATAAGGATTGATATGGGGCTTATGTATGTGTGACTACCAAGGTAGATGAAGACTAGGATTTACTTATGGAAAGAAGCCTAGGAACAAGGTCCATAAAGCTATTTGTGATTTATAGAGATTTGGATACTCTGGCTTGGGGATTACTCCTAAGAAGGATGCCCATATTATGGGGGGAATTATGATTGGGGCTTATTCCTGAGAAGAAGGCCCAGAATTAGAGAAATTATAACTAAGGATTACTCTTGAAAAGGAGGCCTAGGTTAAGGGAACTTGAGAATTGGGGCTTACTCCTAGAAAGGATGCCCATTAATAGGGTCAATAAAGGTATTTGTGCTTTATGGAGATTTAGATTCTTAATTTGGGGCTGCCTCCTAATGAAGATGGCCAGATTAAAGGGGGATTTGACTTATGATTGGGACTCACTCCTAAGGAGGATGCCCCGATTAATGGAGATTTGTAACTTGTGGATTATTCCTAATAAGGAGGCCCAAAGTTAAAGAAGACTTGGGACTTACTCATAAGAAGGATGACCATTAATAGTGTCCATAAATATATTTGTTCTTTATGGAGATTTAGATTCTTTATTTGGGTCTTACTACTAAAGAGGATGCCCATATTAAAGGGGGACTTGATTTATGATTGAGGATTTTTCTTGAGAAAGATACCCAATTCAAAGAATCTCTCATCTTAAGGGATGAGGTTGAATAAAGGGAACATCTAACCATAGTGATATAAAGTTATATAAATCATAAGGTTTTGAGATATGTTCCACAGAATTCATTTTATATAAGAAAGCCAACAAGTAATCATGCCATTAGTGGCTTTGGAGAAGGTTTTGAAGGCTATATCTTGAAAAGGAAAGGTGAATTTGAAGAAAAGAAGTGAATAGGCAGGAGGGGAATCCAAAAAGAGTCAGGCGTGCAAGTCCTGGTCGCGCAAGTATACTTGCACGACATGAGTTCACTTGGGAGACAAAGAACCTGTAGGGTAATACTTGGGAAAAACTTGGCTCAAGCCCTTAGTATTATCTATAGATGTTTTCAGAAGGGTGGTGCGCAAGTTTCCATGAGAGGACAAGGCGACGCGCATGTGTATCCATTTACCTTAAGGTTTTTACAATTAGGTGCGCACATGTTGATGAGTTCTAACACTTAGGCCTTATTTTTCCTCTTTAGATCTTTCATTATAGGTAAGAATTACCTTAAAAGTGTTCGGGAGACTTCAAGCAGAGACTAGGGAGACCAGATCTTAAATATGTGTTTTGGATTTTTCATCCTTGAAATGGGGGGCCCACAGGGGGAATTTATTTTCTATTAAGGACCTTGGGAGAAAAAAGGATAGGGTGTAAAAGTCACTTGCACGACCCATATGTGGCGCACAAGTATACTTGCATGACCATCATAAAACTTGCAAGACCCATGCTTAAAGGGTTCTTGGTTCATTCCTTTTCCAATTTTTGATTTTCTTCAAAGGACGACTCTCTTTTTGTTTAAGGTATTCCCCTTTTCCATTCATTAAACTCTATGATGGAAAGGAGTGTCAAAAAAATTCCACCCACAGAGTTGGATCCGAAAAATGAGGGAGGATTTGAATCTGAGGAAAATGGGAAATAAGGAGTTGTGGCACGCAAGTAGTAGGTGAACAAGTATGCTTCTGGCACGTAGGGTCCGACACGCGGGGGTACGACCTTGCCTATAAATAAGGGTGCCACATTCGAGCAAATCACCTAGCTTTCAAGCACTTATTACTCTCTTCATGTAAGTGAGTTTTCATTCTCACAGGTGACTTAGATTTCCGCTTGTACGCGCTTCTATTCTTGTCCCTCTTTTGTAATGTGTTTCTGAATTGTGTGCCTGTACTAGCGCGGTAAAACTTGCACAACCAATTTTTACTTGCGCGCCAATATGAGAATTGCGCACCTTAATGCCTTAGCCATTTTTTTCGAATATCTTCACAAATTTTATGAAAAATCAACTTACTTAATTTGTTAATTATCTGATGTTTGTGCAGATTCAATGGCTCCCAAAAGAATCAGATTGGCTGATGAGTTGGCTAGCAAGCGTATTGATGACATGATGAACATCATTGGCCACGATTACTATAATATCAGCAATAGTACTCTCCCATATTTGGCCAAGTACTTGAAGAAATATCATGTCTTGCTGCCGGTTGGTAGAGATAAGACTATCATTATATTAGAACAATATTTGAAAAGATTACTATATCCAATTGCCTCTTTACTTCCAATGCTCCATTGTCAAATCCATGTATCCATCATCCAAGCCTCTTGGACAGAAACAAAGTCACTGTTTGATCGGTAACAAATTTTCTCAAACCACACTCATGAACATTCTTTTAAAATTGTTCGAAGAAGAGCCGGTATCACTGTGTCTCTTATAGTATCTAGTTGAATGAATGAATTCCAGGTGGCTTCTGATGATGCTCGGGATTCCATAAATCAAATTAAGAGTTATGTTGAAAGCCCCTTGTAATTATTCAAAAAGAGAAGAGACTCCAATCTGTGGATGTCTTTCTAACTCTTGTGCCTCAATGAAAAACACTTTCATCTTTAATCATTTGGTGCCTGGATTCTTTTTCTACCTGCTTTAAATAATTTTACCCAAGCCAACGGGCCTAGTAAGCATAGTTTTATTTTTCCTAAGATTATAAGAATAAACTTATAAACTTTGAATCTTTTTATTGCTCAATATTACCTAAATAATACAAAATGTATGTTTAGTGAGCTGTAACATTACTTTTGTTCATATTTACCTTGTATTTTGTGGTTAGTTTAATGTCATGCACATCAGACATGAAAAGGCTAATGTTTAAGGTCAAATATCTTTGACCAAATGGATTAAAAATTTACTCAATTCATTGATAATTGGTTTGAAAACATATTTCCACATTCATGTATGGAGGGGAAAATTGTAAACCGAGACATTAGAAATTTTTTATATGAGGAATGACATGGGAAAAAGGGCTAACAGGCATTAGAGAAAGTATTTATGTAACAGCCCAAGATTTTATAAAAAAATATTCTTTTTAATTTTATTAAAGTCTTGTGTTGTACGCTACACCAAAAGGAGCTTGCACAACACGCATCCTTGACTTGCCTTGCATTACACGCAATCACGACCTTCCTCGATAGCGTGTGTAATACGCAATACCGAGTTTCACTAAACAACGATATGCTATTAAAATATTATTAAAACTAGCCGGTATGAATAGTAATAACCACTTTTTAAAATTCTGTAAATCTTATTTTTCAAAATGAACTTCATTTTTGGATTCGGAGTATCGAATTTAGCCTAAGGTGAAATTTTGGTACTTTTCGGATAACTTTCATATTCTGATGAATAGTGAAAATTACTAAATTATAATTAAAAACAACTTTTTTTAATCGAAATAATTAATAGTAATAAATTATTAATTTGAGTGGTTTTAAAGTATATTTAGAATATATTTTTAAAATTTAATACAATGTTGGTCATTGGATGTAATTTCACATTTAAACCAGACATAATCAAGTGTCAATCTTTTGATAGATATTGTTTCTTAAAAACACGCTATTTGTTTTAACAGCGGGATTTAATTATAAAATTAATTAATGCAAATTCTATGATATGAATTTGGTAAAATAGACTTCATTTTTGAATTTGGAATATGAAATATAGCTTAGGATGAAATTTTGGCATTGTTCTGAAAAACATCAATTTTTGATGAATAGTGAAACTACTAAGTGGTAGTTAAAAAAATTAATTTCTTCATAAATCTTAATTTTACCGCTTCTGTTAATGGAATTTCAAAAATCCGAGAGACACGGTTGATGTCAGTAAGTAAAATGTGGTTCAATGAGATGAAAATAATTTTTGGTGAATAGTAACTTTTTACTTTTTTTTACCACGGTTAATAGTAAATAGGGTAACTAAGGGTAAATGTGATATTACTATTACCCTAACACATGTCCTAATTCTGTTGGATAGGTGTAATTAGACCAAAAACAACCTTATGAATATAATATGACCATTTAGGTCCACTTGGATTAGATTATGACATTTAATATTATATTATTTAATGAATAGTTAAAAAAGTTAAAATCAAAGTTTAATAACTAAAACATTTTTAATATGGGGTTATACATAAGTTAATTCAATTGTAAATATTCATTAGAAACCTAAACAAATTTCCTACATGATGATATTTTATTTGTAATTTTTAGACATCACATAATTTAATTTATTTATGACACAAAGATGATGCAGTAATTATCTTATTAATGAAATATTGACAAAATTGATAATATAAATACCAAAATAAATGTAATTTAAGACTTTTTATGAATTCCACTAATTTTCTAGGTTACTATGATATATTAATGTTGATTTAATCAACTTGGTTCGAACATATAATTCTGTTATGACTTTAACAAAAATCATATATCAAAATTGACACAAAATAGTTTTTAAATCAAATATTATATTATTAATTGTTATTTTATTCCTAAAAATCTAAGGTTCGGCCAAATGACTTAGATAAGGATATATTTATTAATAATATACAATTTGGGGTTCGTTTGGAATGTTATAGTAAGTGTATTAACCATATAGTGAAAGAAAACAAAAAGACACGGTAAAAGTTAAATTATTTAACTTAGAGTTAAATCTAATTGATAAGGTTAAAATAATAACCTAAACTTGTCTAAATCCTATTGGTTGATAGGATTTCGACCCATCCCCACTTTATCTTAGAAATAAGACCATTTGGAACCATTATAAACCGATTTTGAATTTAATATAAAATAATATTTTGAGATATTCCTAAGGTGCCCCTCTCCTCCCTTATAAAAGGACACCTCCTCCCCCTCCTCCTCACACCAATTTGAGCACTCAAGCTCGGCCAACCCCTGCCAAAATCTCTTCTCCACTTCCCTAGAAACATCCTAGAGGTTCTGGTCTTCCTCAAAGACCAATTTTAGTGCCCTAAGAGGAGGTCTCAAAGAGGCGCTTCAAAGAAGAGGTAATTACCGTTACCAATTCTTTCATCTTTATTTCTTCTTCCACTTCTTCTTCTTAGGTTGTTTCATTATCAGTATCACTCATATAATGATATGTTATTATAAGTATGAAACAACCCTATTTCACCATCTATCCATCATATGGAAAAAGAAATCACCGCTCGTGCGTACGTACGGAATACCGTCTCCACGCCGTGGTGTAATCTATTTTCCACCACCACCTTACATGGATGGGTATAATGGTGTAAATAATAACTATACATAGTTATTACAACATCATATAGATTCTGATATATTGTATAATCCACTCCAATTCAATTCAATATTTATGGAAATGATATCATCGCTCGTGCGTACGTACGGAATACCGTCTCCACGACGCGATGAGATTCATTCTCCATGTTAACCATTTAAGAATGATTATAATATATATATAAGAAATAATAATGAAATATATGACATTATAAAGCTACTGGATTTATGTATATATATACATATTTATGTCATCTACTTACTTCCATTTCAAGACAATAAGGAAAGGAAAACAGCGTTCATGCGTACGTACGGACTACCGTCTCCATGAACGGTGTTTTTCATTTTATTTATCTATCTATTATATATATATATATATATACTGAATATATATGATATATAAATCATATTTTATATTCTGGAAGTAAGTAAATCATGATATAAGTAATAATAATGTCAAGAACAACAAGTCAAAACACCTACGATAAAAGAAACGATTTTACCCAAAACGCTTCTTTAACATGGAATTTACAAAATAACGGGTAATATAATGTCATAAGTGAACCATATATGATATCATAACAATGAATATGATTCTGTAATAAGTCAATGACATTATTTAAACCATTATACAGGAGCTTCGGACACGTACAAAGCAAATCGGACCTAAGGTAAGGGAAATATCACAATCTCATTTTTATCCGAGATTGTTTATACTTTGGTATTTACTGGGGTGTATTTTATCATCCACATCCATGTTTCTTCAATATGTAATATTATTTCCATCCACCTACAATTTTTTTTAAATCCAATTTTACCCTTCGGTGAGTTTTTAGTAATACGTATGAAAGGAATCTTTTGTCGTTTTTCGTACGAGGTACTTTTTGACTTTTCCGACAAAAGTACGAAGAATGTTTTTTTTAACTTATACGGCATGAATGGATTTTTAAAACATTATTTCTAAGAAGCTTCCTTTACAAGTTTTCAAGTTTATTTTTAATCAACTTCTTTTATTTTAATGTTGTCTGACATGTTATGAAAGGAAAAATGTTTTTGAAGAAGAAAGGATATTTTCCTCAAGAATGGAGTTCAAGCGTTTTATCAAAATTATTTTCCATCTAAGATAATAAAGGGTTCTATTTTTATCCCTATTATTACATTGATTTGATCATGTTGTGATGGAATTATTTTTATGAATTCCTTTATCTTATATGAATTGATTTATGATGTCATGATGTTTCAAGAATCCCATTTTTGTTACATGTGTTATGCGATGATGTATGATTTATGATTATGTGGCACACATAAGAAAGGATTCATTATAAGATGGGTGGGACCTATATCTCCCTCCAATGCATTGGGTAAAGATTTTATATCTCATGAGATAGACATGGCTGGAACGGAAGGTTATTTCGGTTCAGTGATACAGGACTGAAACGAGGAGTGAACTCGGTTCAGAAGGGGACTTTGTCCACTAAGATAGTCTTGGCAATGAGTCATGACTAACAAGAAATGATTTTCCATGATTATGTGTGCATGCCACAAAGTTCAAGTTTTAAGTTATGATTATTGGGATCTCATTTTCAATTCTATGATTTATCCCATGTTATGATATTATGAGCTCTTTTGCAGGTCAAGATTATCCAAAAGCTACGTTCTTATGTATATGATGTGATTGATATTTCTTTTGTTTACCCTTACTGAGCATTTGAGCTCACCCTTTTTTGTTTTTCTTTCCCCAGGATATAAAGAAAGGTTTTAGGTAAAAAAAAGGGGAAGATCTTTATGGGAGATATTGAAGATCTTTCACCACGTTTAGAAGATTACGTTCCGAGTTTCCAAAGACACTAAACTATTACGGTCCTTATGTGTGTGTTTTTGTAATGTACTAAGTATTCCGCAAAAGTAATGTAATGTCAATGTACGTCAAGATACGGGTCTCTACAGTTGGTATCAGAGGAAAGGTTTAGTCAACCTTTGGAAACTAGGACGTGAAAACGTTAGTGAGATCCCTAGAGATATTTCTAAGGTATGTCTAGGATGTCCTTAAGGATAAGTATACGTATAGGATATAGTTCTAGAACTACGGTAACGATCTTAGAATTTAACCTAAGATGTTAGATATTGAGGGTGCTCCCCCTTTACTATGTTGTCTTCCCTATCATGATTTTGCCTCTCACAAAATTCTTTTTTGTGTTTTAGTTAATGGAGGGAACCAGAAAGAATTCGGTTAACATTGAATCCAATGGACAAATTGGTAAATATGAGCAACAAAATTGTGTAATGCCTAGAGATAAAGATATTGTGATTATGCCGAATCAGTCATCGCGATAAACGATTAACAAGGTGAAATTTAGTGGTATGACTAATTCATCAAAGAAGAGGAAGATAAACTATTATGCATTTTCGCTTGTTGAGGAGCATAAAGAAAGGAAGATTGAGATTTCTAAAGAAGGGAAGAAGAACCTTGAGGAATACCTCAAATGGAGGGACCGATGTTATCTGTGTGGAGAAAAGGGTCATAGAGTGACAGATTTTTATGGAGTTCAATGTCTTATTTGTGGAGAACATGGGCATTACCCAACTCAATGCCCTGACCTAAAAAGATACTTCTAAATCAAGGAAGGACTTATTCCAGGACAGTCATTGAAGTGGATGGACTGAAGTGTTTATGTATTGGTATTCAAGAATAATGTTGTTGAGGTACTTTTATGGTGTATTGGAATATCTATGTATTGGTCTAATGTGGTATTCTAAGTGATTGAGGTATTTTTGGAAAAAATGATGATATGCGCATAATGAAGGGAAAATGAGAAAATGAAATATTTGACAGTATTCATGAGCTCATGATTGATATAAGGACTAAGTGATATCATGGTTTGAGTATATAGAATTTTGAGGATTTTGGTATGTGGAAAGTGTTAACTTTAAACTGAATTCATGTTTTCACTAAGGTATTCAAGAGAATACATGATTAAGGCCTTTGAATGTTTGGAGCGTGACCAACAAGACATATATATGGGGATCGATGATGGTGTTAAATCTCTGGTAATCATTTTCACTATATTATGAGAGTCGACTGCAGTATTATGGATAAGCCTAAAAGATTGGAATGGATTATGTTGGACATAAGTTAGTATTGTTTGTTTTTATTGATATTATTGATGGGATGTTATATAATTTTGGAAAAAGGACAACCTGCAGGACGGGCGACAGCCCATCGCTTCGGACAAGGCTGTGGGAATCGAACCCACAACCGAAGTGTGACTGGCCTTTATCGCCTACCACTGGCCTACAGGAAGTCCCTGTTTAGTAGAAACTAGTTTTATTATATTATGCAGTATGATATATGAAGTATAAGTCCATTTTAGGAACCATATGTGATTAATCTCACTATAGATCAACTTATGTATATAATTTTTGCTAACCTTTTGTTTGAGACAGATGGAATGACCCGTCATTCTATCACATGATCTGCTAACACTTCACGAATAACAAATTCAACTTCATTTATATAAGAAATTAAGTGGAAATTGTTCAAGGCATGAACAACAGTGAGATTGTACCAAAATAAAGTAAGTATTTATTCTAATTCAAATTCTTCAACTTTAGGGAAATGATCTTGAAAAACAAAAATGTTGTCCTAGTGATCTTATACCTGATGAATCAGATGGTACCTTAGATCGTCACAAATTTATGGATTTGTGATTACTAGATTTTCCATAGCCATGTTCTCTACCACTCTCCATCAGAACATGATGGTTAGATTTCTCTTCCATATCCATATTTTCACCTATGTGGAAACCCAATGATTAGTTTATTTGGGTAACCGTTACGTTTCATACTTTTGTTTTTAAAGATTGGTTTTGATATTCCTTTTTACGATGTGGGTTTCTATTAAAGAAACTTTCGAATCGTAAACCATTTATAACCCCGACGAATTTCGAGGGCGAAATTCATTTTAAGGGGGGTAGAATGTAACAGCCCAAGATTTTATAAAAAAATATTCTTTTTAATTTTATTAAAGTCTTGTGTTGTACGCTACACCAAAAGGATCTTGCACAACACGCATCCTTGACTTGCCTTGCATTACACGCAATCGCGACCTTCCTCGATAGCGTGTGTAATACGCAATACCGAGTTTCACAAAACAACGATATGCTATTAAAATATTATTAAAACTAGCCGGTATGAATAGTAATAACCACTTTTTAAAATTCTGTAAATCTTATTTTTCAAAATGAACTTCATTTTTGGATTCGGAGTATCGAATTTAGCCTAAGGTGAAATTTTGGTACTTTTCGGATAACTTTCATATTCTGATGAATAGTGAAAATTACTAAATTATAATTAAAAACAACTTTTTTTATTCGAAATAATTAATAGTGATAAATTATTAATTTGAGTGGTTTTAAAGTATATTTAGAATATATTTTTACAATTTAATACAATGTTGGTCATTGGATGTAATTTCACATTTAAACCAGACATAATCAAGTGTCAATCTTTTGATAGATATTGTTTCTTAAAAACACGCTATTTGTTTTAACAGCGGGATTTAATTATAAAATTAATTAATGAAAATTCTATGATATGAATTTGGTAAAATAGACTTCATTTTTGAATTCGGAATATGAAATATTGCTTAGGATGAAATTTTGGCATTGTTCTGAAAAACATCAATTTTTGATGAATAGTGAAACTACTAAGTGGTAGTTAAAAAAATTAATTTCTTCATAAATCTTAATTTTACCGCTTCTGTGAATGGAATTTCAAAAATCCGAGAGACACGGTTGATGTCAGTAAGTAAAATGTGGTTCAATGAGATGAAAATAATTTTTGGTGAATAGTAACTTTTTACTTTTTTTTACCACGGTTAATAGTAAATAGGGTAACTAAGGTTAAATATGATATTACTATTACCCTAACACATGTCCTAATTCTATTGGATAGGTGTAATTCGACCAAAAACAACCTTATGAATATAATATGACCATTTAGGTCCACTTGGATTAGATTATGACATTTAATATTATATTATTTAATGAATAGTTAAAAAAGTTAAAATCAAAGTTTAATAACTAAAACATTTTTAATATGGGGTTATACATAAGATAAATTCAATTGTAAATATTCATTAGAAAGCTAAACAAATTTCCTACATGATGATATTTTATTTGTAATTTTTAGACATCATATAATTTAATTTATTTATGACACAAAGATGATACAGTAATTATCTTATTAATGAAATATTGACAAAATTGATAATATAAATACAAAAATAAATGTAATTTAAGACTTTTTATGAATTCCACTAATTTTCTAGGTTACTATGATATATTAATGTTGATTTAATCAACTTGGTTCGAACATATAATTCTGTTATGACTTTCACAAAAATCATATATCAAAATTGACACAAAATAGTTTTTAAATCAAATATTATATTATTAATTGTTATTTTATTCCTAAAAATCTAAGGTTCGGCCAAATGACTTAGATAAGGATATATTTATTAATAATATACAATTTGGGGTTCGTTTGGCATGTTATAGTAAGTGTATTAACCATATAGTGAAAGAAAACAAAAAGACACGGTAAAAGTTAAATTATTTAACTTAGAGTTAAATCTAATTGATAAGGTTAAAATAATAACCTAAACTTGTCTAAATCCTATTGGTTGATAGGATTTCGACCCATACCCACTTTATCTTCTAAATAAGACCCTTTGGAACCATTATAAACCGATTTTGAATTTAATATAAAATAATATTTTGAGATATTCCTAAGGTGCCCCTCTCCTCCCTTATAAAAGGACACCTCCTCCCCCTCCTCCTCACACCAATTTGAGCACTCAAGCTCGGCCAACCCCTGCCAAAATCTCTTCTCCACTTCCCTAGAAACATCCTAGAGGTTCTGGTCTTCCTCAAAGACCAATTTTAGTGCCCTAAGAGGAGGTCTCAAAGAGGCGCTTCAAAGAAGAGGTAATTACCGTTACCAATTCTTTCATCTTTATTTCTTCTTCCACTTCTTCTTCTTAGGTTGTTTCATTATCAGTATCACTCATATACTGATATGTTATTATAAGTATGAAACAACCCTATTTCACCATCTATCCATCATATGGAAAAAGAAATCACCGCGCGTGCGTACGTACGGAATACCGTCTCCACGCCGTGGTGTAATCTATTTTCCACCACCACCTTACATGGATGGGTATAATGGTGTAAAGAATAACTATACATAGTTATTAAAACATCATATAGATTCTGATATATTGTATAATCCACTCAAATTCAATTCAATATTTATGGAAATGATATCATCGCTCGTGCGTACGTACGGAATACCGTCTCCACGACGCGATGAGATTCATTCTCCATGTTAACCATTTAAGAATGATTATAATGTATATATAAGAAATAATAATGAAATATATGACATTATAAAGCTACTGGATTTATGTATATATATACATATGTATGTCATCTACTTACTTCCATTTCAAGACAATAAGGAAAGGAAAACAGCGTTCATGCGTACGTACGGACTACCGTCTCCATGAACGGTGTTTTTCATTTTATTTATCTATCTATTATATATATATATATATATACTGAATATATATGATATATAAATCATATTTTATATTCTGGAAGTAAGTAAATCATGATATAAGTAATAATAATGTCAAGAACAACAAGTCAAAACACCTACGATAAAAGAAACGATTTTACCCAAAACGCTTCTTTAACATGGAATTTACAAAAGAACGGGTAATATAATGTCATAAGTGAACCATATATGATATCATAACAATGAATATGATTCTTTAATAAGTCAATGACATTATTTAAACCATTATACAGGAGCTTCGGACACGTACAAAGCAAATCGGACCTAAGGTAAGGGAAATATCACAATCTCATTTTTATCCGAGATTGTTTATACTTTGGTATTTACTGGGGTGTATTTTATCATCCACATCCATGTTTCTTCAATATGTAATATTATTTCCATCCACCTAAATTTTTTTTTAAATCCAATTTTACCCTTCGGTGAGTTTTTAGTAATACGTATGAAAGGAATCTTTTGTCGTTTTTCGTACGAGGTACTTTTTGACTTTTCCGACAAAAGTACGAAGAATGTTTTTTTTAACTTATACGGCATGAATGGATTTTTAAAAAATTATTTCCAAGAAGCTTCCTTTACAAGTTTTCAAGTTTATTTTTAATCAACTTCTTTTATTTTAAAGTTGTATGACATGTTATGAAAGGAAAAATGTTTTTGAAGAAGAAAGGATATTTTCCTCAAGAATGGAGTTCAAGCGTTTTATCAAAATTATTTTCCATCTAAGAGAATAAAGGGTTCTGTTTTTATCCCTATTATTACATTGATTTGATCATGTTGTGATGGAATTATTTTTATGAATTCCTTTATCTTATATGAATTTATTTATGATGTCATGATGTTTCAAGAATCCCATTTTTGTTACATGTGTTATGCGATGATGTATGATTTATGATTATGTGGCACACATAAGAAAGGATTCATTATAAGATGGGTGGGACCTATATCTCCCTCCAATGCATTGGGTAAAGATTTTATATCTCATGAGATAGACATGGCTGGAACGGAAGGTTATTTCGGTTCAGTGATACAGGACTGAAACGAGGAGTGAACTCGGTTCAGAAAGGGACTTTGTCCACTAAGATAGTCTTGGCAATGAGTCATGACTAACAAGAAATGATTTTCCATGATTATGTGTGCATTCCACAAAGTTCAAGTTTTAAGTTATGATTATTGGGATCTCATTTTCAATTCTATGATTTATCCCATGTTATGATATTATGAGCTCTTTTGCAGGTCAAGATTTCCAAAAGCTACGTTCTTATGTATATGATGTGATTGATATTTATTTTGTTTACCCTTACTGAGCATTTGAGCTCACCCTTTTTTGTTTTTCTTTCCCCAGGATATAAAGAAAGGTTTTAGGTAAAAAAAGGGGAAGATCTTTATGGGAGATATTGAAGATCTTTCACCACGTTTAGAAGATTACGTTCCGAGTTTCCAAAGACACTAAACTATTACGGTCCTTATGTGTGTGTTTTTGTAATGTACTAAGTATTCCGCAAAAGTAATGTAATGTCAATGTACGTCAAGATACGGGTCTCTACAATTTACCAAGAATGAAGTTACCACAAATTGACATACCCATTAGGGGGTTGAATTATGCAGGGCCACTTAAGGTCATTGGATGCATAGTTAAATAATAGCATATTTTGGATGACAGGTCTGTTATGTAGACTAATTCAAGGAAACCTAGGAGAACGTGCTGCATAGTAATGAAAAAGAACTCTTAGAAATTTTACTTTTCTATTTTTAAAAGCCAATGAATGTTTATAGAAATTCAAATTTTCCAAAGCATAGAGTCTACTATATGGAGAGAAGTACTTGAATATGGAGAGGATATTATCAATCATGATTATCAAAGAATTGGATGAATGTCACTCCTACGAAGGTCGGACCCAATCGCAGGGATGGGAAATATAAACCATAGACATGAATACTTTCAGATCACGAAAAAGAGCATGGGACAAATATGTTTAGGATATCTATTTTTGTGGATCCCTACATATTGTCATTAAGAAAAATAAGGACAAAAGAGGTTTTACCACCAAGAATGAAGTTACCACTATTTGGAAAACCCGTTAGGGGGTTGAATTTTACGGGGCCACCTAAGGGAATTGGCTACATAGTCAAATAGCATCATCTTTTGGCTGACATGTCCGTTATGTAGTCTACTTACACAAGGCCACCGAGGGGAATGTGCTACATAGTCAGGAAAATGAATTCCCGAGTATTAGACATTTTTTTACCAGAAGTTATGAAAAGGGTTATGGAGATCTGGAAGTATTTAAGGTTAGGAATATGACACATGGAAAATGGGTATTGTCCAATGCATGAAGGAGATACATAGACGAATGTTGACCATAATCTTGTTGTGGCTGGGTCCTGAATTGAGATAGTGGACTTCACTACATATCTCATTAGAATGAGAATCAAGCCAAATGTAGTTCTTGACATAAAATTAAACGTCATGTGGCACACTAATGTAGGATATCTTAGTTTAGAGTCATAGATTTCAGACCATAATGAGGGTGACACATTGTGTGTTTGTTATAAACCTGATGTGAATAAAGAACAGGGTTTTCATACCAGATTCATGTGCTCAGAGGGGATCTTTTTAGTCAAGGTACTGAAAGTGGAATTTGGGGTTAGGCCCAAAGACTTGGGGTTGGATTCAAGGGATGATCGAACATTCCTACGTATCCCATAAGGATGGGAATAAAGATGCACGTAGTTATTAAAATACAATTTGTACAGATTTGGTTCGTACAAGTGAAGGGTGAAAGTGGACTTTAGTGCAATGACGGTTTTACTCAAGATTAAAGGTTCAGGCATTACCATGTATGCACGTAGTCTTTGGAATATTAAATGATTAGAGATCAATGTCAATGATGATTCACCCTCAGGCGAGAGACAATGGGGGACTATATCGTTTTACGTCATATAGAAAGGATGATGGTGCTGCATAGTTTAGTGTCACGTATCTGGGACAAAAGGGACGTACACAGTTTAACGTCATGTGGGACGGAGGTGAAATGACATGAAGAGATTGGTTTTGGGATGCTTCACGGATCAACCTGGTATGAGACGGAGGTGAAATGACATGAAGATATTGGTTTTGGGCTACTTCATGGATCAACATCGTTTGAGATAGAGGTGAACCAACATGAATATATTGGTTTTGGGCTTGACCTCGAGAGGTTGCCTACGTACCCAGACTAGAAAGTAAGGATCAAAGTCCATGTAGTTCAATTGAATAATGAATTGTTGATCCAGTTGTACTTGAGGATAACCCAAAAATGGTGTTGGGACTTAAGCATAGTTAGCGGCCCAAAGAGGGTGTTATAGAAGAATTTTACTATAATATCACATGAGTCATACTTGGTGTGAGAAACAAGAGGTAGAAACAACCCTAACGATGCACAGTTTAATTTCATGTAGGACAAAAGGGACTATTTCATAGTTTAAATGACATGTTTCACAGACATGAGGTGCTTGGCATTTTAACATCTTGTAGATCGGACGAACAGTTTAACGTCCTGTAGGAAGTATTATGGGGACAATGCAATTTAATGTCTTGTAGTGAGGAATAAAATAGTTTATGGTCATATGCATGGACCGGTGATGCATAGTTTAGCGTCATGTTTCTAGGACATTGGGTACATTTCTGTTATACAAAATAATTCTTCAAGAATATTGCATTGGTTGGAGTTGAAATAAGTTCTCCATCCATTGAGATTAAAGAATAAGCTCCATTGGAGTAGACATTATGTATTGAATAAGGTCCATCCCACTTTGGCTCAAGATTTGGAGGCTTCTTTCCTGGTATCACTGGAGTTCTGAGGACCAATAAAATTCTCCTTGAATGAATGAATGAAGACAAACATTTTTGTTGAAATCCCATGCTATTCAATTCTGATAGACTTCCCAATGGTGTGGGGTGCACAATATTTTTTCATCTAATCATTCCAATTCATCCAATAGCTTTTGAGATTTTTCATCTATAGATGACTGATAAAAAATGTTTACTCTGAGCGAAGGTAATTGAACCTCAATGGTCAATATTACTTCTGTTCCATATACCAATAAATATGGAGTTGACTGCGTAGCAGTGTGGGTGTTGGTCCGATAAGCCCATAAAGCATGAAAAAGTTTATCAGGCCATGATTTTTTTTATCTTTATCCACCACGTTTTGTACTATGTTTGAAATAGTCTTATTGAAGGCCTCTATTTGGCCATTGGTCGTTGAATGATACCGAGATGAATGGTTGGATTTGATGTTGAATTCTTGATACACCTTTCTCACCTTGGATGAACAGAAGTTGGTCCAATTGTCCGTCAAAATGGTATAAGGGACACCAAATATGGTAATGATGTTAGACTTTATAAAGCTAACAATTTTGTTAGAACTAACTTCATTGAGAGGTATTGTCTCTGCCTATTTGGAAAAGAAATCAGTAGCAGTAAGAATATACTTAAACTTCTTGGATGTAGCCGAAGGGTATAGTCCTACTACATCCATTTCCCATGTGGAAAATGGATAGTATTATTTAGCTGTATGAAGAAAATATGGGGGTTGATGAATGAAATTGGCATATTTGGAAATAATTAAACTTCTTAGTGAAATCAACACAATCCTATATCATTGAAGGCCCGAAGTATCCAAGCCTTCAAACTTGATCAGAGAGTCTATGTCCAGACTCGTGGGCACCACAGACTCCTGCATGTACTTCTTTCATGACAACCATTGTCTCTTCACCATCAATACATCTGAAGATAATTCCATCAAAACCTCACTTGTAGAATTTTTTTTCTTTGTGATATGGGCTATTATAAAGAGTAAAATTGACCACACGTCGCCAGATTTGTTCTTTCTCGGCTCTATCAGGTGGGAGTGTTCCATTTTGAAGGTATTACCTGATAGGTGTCATCCATCCCATAGTATGACCATATGGTTCAGGAATGGGACCGATTTTGTTGATTTCCACTATTCTTATTTGAATAGAAAGTGAAACTGCATGACAGTGGGAAATACTAATGATTGTTTCATCCCGATTTGGATCTTCCAGAGCTATGGATACATTATCTAATGCATCAGCTTGAAAATTTTGTGATCGCGGGACATATGAAAATGTCAGTTCTGAGGGAAATTCTGCCATTATCTCTCTGACGTAATCATAAAAAGGGATTAATTCTTCTTTTCTAATCACATAATCACCATTGAATTTTTTGATTACCAAATCCGAATCACCTTTAACCTTTAAGTGATTCACCAGTGCCTGAAGTGCCAATTCCAAGCCTGCAATGAGAGCTTGATATTCTGCTTCATTGTTTATACCGCCTCCAAACAATAAGAAGGAATAGAGTAGCACTGACTTTTCTAGGGATATAAGCACAATTTCTAACCCAACTTTTTTGAATTTAGGATCTTCCAATTTTTCCTCTGTTGGAATTCTAGAAGCACCATCAAAGTACATTTCCCATATTTAAATATTATCTTGAATATAGAAGAATCCTCATCAAGAAGTTCAATATCTAAAGATGTATCTTCTACTAATGGGTGTTCAGTAAGGAAATCATCTAGATCATGGATCTTTATTGCCTTTTGACACACGTATTGGATATCAAACTGCTGCAATATGACTACCCACCTTTCCAGATGTCTTGTAAGCATTGGACGACTAAGGATAAATTTGAGCGGGTTATTGTGAGATACTAATTGAACCTAAAGATGTTGCAGGTAGTGTCTCAATTTCTAAAATACAAATATTAATGATTGGCATCACTTTTTAATACTTGAATATCGAGTTTCTACCTCAAGCATAGTTCGACTGAGATAGTAAAGTTGTTTTCATTCCCAGAATCATTCTTTTGGGCACGGAAGGCACCCAATGACCACTCTAAAGCTACCACATAGAGGATAAGTGGTCTTCCTTCAATAGGTGGGATTAATACTGGTGGACTCAAGAGATATTTCTTAATGATATCAAATGCATCTTGGAAATCTTCGATCCATTGTAAGGTGACTCCTTTCTTCAATAATTTGGTGAAGGGTAAACACTTGCCTGCCAAATTGGCGATGAAACGATAAATATAGGGAAATGTTCCTTGAAGTCCTCTCAATTATTTAAAATTCCGAGGAGGTGACAAACCAAGGATTGATTTTTTCTTCTTAGGATCAACTTCGATACCACAATGGCATACAAAAAATCCGAGAAATTTCTCTGAGGTTACCCCTAAAGCACATTTCAAGGGGTCCATCACCAAAAGTGTTGTCGAAGTTTGTGAAAAATGATTTCCAGATCATCCAAATGATCCAAATGTTTTCTAGATTTAACCACCAAATCATCCACATAACATTCAACAAATTTCCCTAAAATAGTTGGAAGATATGGTGCATGGCACGTTGATACATTGCACATGCATTCTTCAGGCCAAAGGGAATTACCCGATAGAAAAACACACCCTGAGGGGCTCTGAAGGCTATAGATTATTCATCTTCTAGAGCAATTTAGATTTGATTATACCCAGAATATCCATCCATGAAATAGAGTGCTTCATAGGTATCTATTTCATCAATTAAGAGTTAGGTGATCGGAACTGAAAAATCATCCTTGGGAAAATGCCGATTAAGATCTCTGAAATCAATGAAAACTCTAATTTTCCAATTATTCTTTTTCACAGGGACAATATTGGCCAGACATTTGGGATATTCAACTTATCTGACGAATTTAGAATTGATAAGATTATCCACTTTAGCATCAATTTTGGAGGCATAAGTTGGGTTTGTTATTCTTGTGGCTTGCTTGAATCCTTAATGTTCTTCTGGAAAACCCAAATGATGAGTGGAATAATCGGGATCAAGACCTGGAATTTTTGTATAATACAAGCAAAAAAATTTCAATTTTTCTTTAAAAATGAAGTATACCTTTCATGCTTTTCAAGAGTCATGGCCACACTAATTAATGTGGGGCGTGGATCTTCTTTTTTACCCTGATTTATTTCTATGAGTTCATCCATAGTGGTAGAGATACCCTATTCAATTGTCGAAGTAGAATCTTTGAGATCATCCTCTTCTTCTTCAATATTTGTTACTTATTCTGTTTCTACTTGCATAGTAGATGATGAATCATAATTTTTATGGTCCGGGGAGAAGTTAAAATTTGAACATCTTGAAGAAGAGGCTACCATTTCTGACCCTATTGATGATGAAGTGTCTTACTTGGGTAATAAAGAGGAGACGATGTATTGATAATCGACATCATCATTCATCTCTAAAATTTCTATAACTTCTTCTGGACTGGTTGATGAAGTATAGAATTGCTGGATTTCAGTGGTTGAAATGAAGACATCTCCATTTGAGCTTTCATCATTTCCTGGTGAATCAATAATTTCTACCATACTGTCTAGCTTGGTTGCCATAATTAACATTATGGAAGTTTCCATAAGAGTATTTGGATTTGGGTCTATCCTATCAATTTGACTGATAGGCAACACATAATCTGTACTCACATGTATGAATGGGTTTACTAGAATCTTTTCCAAACCATATGGAGCATTAATTTTGGTAACCTTATTTGTCGTGGATTTCTTCTTTCCCTCCCTGTGATAAAAGTATGCCTAAATGTATTAAGATTCACATGCTTTTAATGGGGCCTTGTCACCATACAATGTCCCAATATAACCATTGAAACAATATTTGAGACATTAATGGTATGAAGAAGGAACGATCGTATGTTGATGTAGCCAAGGTCGTCCAAGAAAAATGTTGAAGGCTGTGTCATGATGAAAAACCATGAAATCTGAATTGGATACAAGGTCTCCAAACTGAGTTTTGAGTGTAATATTTCCTAGAGGTTCTTGTTCATTTTTATCATATCCTTGCAACATTAAAGTAGAAGGAGATAAATCAGATTCGGTGAGGCCCAATCGACGAAGTGTACAAATAGGAATGAGATTGACTCATGAGCCATTATCAATGATATATCTTCGGATATCTACATCATTGACCTTTCCATATAAATACAATTGTCTAATATGTCCATGTACAACATCATATTCATCCTCATCTATAAATGATATCACTGCATGGCATTCTGTAGGATCATTCACTATATGGTAGAATTCAGTCACAACAATTTTAGTTTCAAATTCCAGAGGACTTGATAAAGCCTCAATAAGTTCATCTTGAAGATCCTTTGATAGATTCAAGGAATCCAGAATTGATAACTCGGCCGGTACTTGGGCCAAATGTTTCAAAACATCATACTTTTGGTCCAAAGGTCTGTGTTTCCCAAAAGGAACACGCGGTTTTGCAGTTTTCTTAGATGTTGATGCTTTGGAATTAGATGCATCTTGTATCGGGGTAGGAGTTGGATATACTCTTGGATTTGGAAGATTAGACCGAATAGGTCTATTTATTTTCTGAGAGGAAGAAGTTGTAACCTCTGAACGATCATCGAAAATAACTGTACCAGGGCTGAATCTTCCATCTGTGGAAGAACTTTCCTATTCTTGTTGAGCTCATTGAAGGGCCTTTCCACGAGTTTTGGCCGCATATATATTTCTAAAAGGGGTAGGATTAAAATAGTGTCTTCTGGAATATCCACGCCTTCCCCTGTATCCTAGAACTCTGTCTCTTCCTTCAATTACTCTGTTTGATATAGGGAACTCAGGCTCATCAATATTGAAACTGTTACCATCATAAGGATCTGTTAAATGGATCATGCTAACAAAACCAAAGATCAACTCTTCATCTGATGAAAACTATGCCTGATTAATCACATTAGGTCGTGCCGTTTGATGGGGTGGTGCCCATTCTTTTGATGTAGATGACATAAAAAATTCTAGAGTCAAAGACAATTTAGGCTTTGACACGAACTCGTCTTCTTCTGACTGTTGTTCTTTATTCGAATTATGATGCCTCTTTGAAGATTTTCTTTATGATGAAGGGGGTTTTTCTGTGGTATTCATACCAGAAGACACAATTGGTTTGTTCAATTGCGTTCGTAAAATGGCATGAGTTCGGTTGATCATTTTATTGACCATCCAATCATCATATTTCTGGGAATATTTTCTTTTGACATCATTTCAATCACCTTCTTTCTCTGGATCAGTAGCAGTAACACATTCTACCTGGGTTGAAGAGCCTTTCAATTTTACCTATCCCGAGTTCACCATCTTTTGCAGAGTGTCTTTGAAGAAAAAACACTCTTGAATGGTATTCCCCAACATCTAATGAAATGGGAAATAGTTTGGAAGGTCTTTATCTCCTTCCTTGTTTGGGATTTTGGGCCTTGGAAACTGAACCAAATTATTTTACAGAGCTGAGATGAAGTATCTAGGAACTTGTTCATTCCGGAAAGAATAAAATTTGTTCTTAAAATCATCAATTTTTTTCCTCCTTTGATCTCATTGATCATCTTGACGTGGAAGCCATTATTTTTGATGCTCAGGTGGTGGATCCCTTCGATATGATGATGGTTTTGAAGTGGAAGTAGGTACATGTTCTTGTTTAAGCGTAACTGTAGCAATCTCTTATTTACCCATTCTCCTTCCTGGAGCTGATGGAATTACACGAGTTTTATCCTTAGTCTTTGTAAGAGATTCTTCAATCCACTGAGCGATTGAAGTAAGGTCTCTAAACCATCATGTGTATTTCATAGGGATCAACATGGTGCGTAATTCATCATGCAAATTTTCCACACAGATTGGCATCAATTCTTCTTGCGGGAGTGCTAAAAATAAAGAATATGTTAATCCCTTACATTGAGCAATGAAATCTAAAACTCTTTCATTTTCCCTTTGCTTATAATTGGTAAGATAAAATACTGTCATCTTTGGAAATTTTGAGTTTAATTGAAGAAGGAATTTTTGACAGAGATCCTCCCATCCATTAATTGACCGGGATTGCAAGCTTGTATACTAGACAAAAGCAGGACCTTGTACTGATTGTACAAACCACATGAGATTAACTCCTTATTGTTGTTGAGTTGTTCCCATCATAGGATCACAATGAGAAACAAAATGTGTTATGTGTTGTTCTAGATCTTCTAAACCATTAAAAATTGGGAATGTGGTACTTGCAAAATTTGACGAGGGAGGAATTGCATCCACCCATTCAGGGTAAGCTCTCTTCATTGGTTGAACTGGTGCATTCCTTCCTTCCATAGCTTCTAAGCGAGCAGTTAATGACTCAATGGTCATCATTAATTTTTGAGAAACATTTGGTTGAGCTTGGACCTGTTCAGGTGTAAGAACTGGAGTTTGGACGAGTGTAGTGACCGAGACTGCCACTGATGGTAGTATTGACGGTTGTTGTTGCGTATAACACATAGGATTGGACCTGTGAAGGTGTACTGGTAAAGGAGGATATTATTGATCCATCCCAGTAGCTTCAACAAATTTCCTTGACTGACTGACTCTAGCACGCTTAGGAGGAAGACTAACTTGAAGTAGTACTACATTCAACCTCCGTAACTCCTTCATTTCAGCCTCTTGTTGTGCCAACCATTCCTCTAATGAGAGTGATTGGCCTTCAATAGTGGTAGGGTGTAATGCAACCTAAATTTTTTCATTTCCCCTTGTTGGATGCCTTTTAGAGAGGGGGGAGTTGGTTATTTGAATTAATACCTAGATTCTAGGAATGCTTTTGATTTTGGGTACGCACACATTCCACATTTGTTTTAGTGCGTACAACCTCTTGAACATGAACTTCTTCATCTGATTCCTCTGAGTAGGTCTCATGTTCTGGGGGAGTAGTGACAATGACATTGATGACATTTATCGATGAATAACACATTGAATCCCTTCTATCGGCATTTTTGCAGTATTTTCTTATTCCATGTACTTTATGAGACATTCCCCTTGGTTGAGTTGATCCCTCAGGAACTTCTTAATGAACCGTAATTTGGTGGAAATCTCCTAATAATTCAGCTCTGTATTCCTCTTGTGTCTTCTTCCCTAATAGATATAAGAATGAATTTCGCTGAGGAAGAGATTGAGGATTTGAAAAATTCCCTAGTTCGGTAGACTAGGGTTGTTCCTGCTATTCCTTCTTAACTCTTCAAATCCTATTTGTTGATTCCAAGGGTTAGGTTAAAATAGTGCCTAGTCTGGCAGGGTGAGGTGGCTCTTGAGCTGCTACATCTAATATATTCTTAAAATATCTCCTGATTTTGTGGACTTTAGTTTGAAAATTGGTCAGATGCATCAACCTACATCCACTAAAATCACATGGCTCAAATGACCATTGGATGATTTCTGACACTTCTCTTACTTGATGATGTGCCTGCTCTAAATGAGAATCATGTTAGATATTATCATTTTCTTGATGCAAGAGTGATTTGACAACTTTTTCTTTGTATGCCTGACTTTGGGAAGAACTATTTGAGGCTTGTTCCTGAGCAAGTATCTGATTACACACAAAACCAATTGACTGTGGCCGGCCATGGGCAATGAAATTGCATGAGACCAATTTTGGTGGGATTTTTTGACTTGAGAGTAAAGTAAAATGCAGTGCTCCATGAACACCACATCCCCTAATATGAATACCATACGGGGCATTGAAAATTAACTGGCGCAACCTTTTTAACGCGCCAAGGTATGAACGCTGAAGTGCTCTCTGTTGCTTTTCAACATTTGGATATCATGAAACTGAGAGAGATGCCAAATCAATTTGGCATTGTAACTATTCTATTATCTTGACAAGATTTTCAAATTCATCATAAGATAATATTTTCTTTTTTAATTGACAAATAGTTTTCGACATGTTAAGACGAATATCATGAATACAATCTTACATCATGATTTATATAATGTCATGCTGAGAGTCAGCCAAAGGCCAAAACATGACTGGTACTTCACCTTTCGCCAGTTGTTTTCTCATATTCAACACTTCCTCCTTATCATTCGATGAAGATTATTCTACCTGATTAGACCAAAGATGTTTCTTCTTTGTTTCCTTATTAGATTCAAAAATATTGGTAGAGAATTAATTTATCAAACTAGATGATAAATGACCTAGGGGTGGTTCGGCGAATGACCTATTCCCTGAGCTATCTTCAGATTGAGAAATTATTTCACCTACTAGTGATAAAGCATCAGACATGACTGGATTAACATTTTCAAGTGCCTCAAGATCAGAGGGATTTCTCGTTACTGCATTTTCCTTTGAAATTTTTTCCAGGAAATGCGAATTACTACCGTGGAGAGGACATTCATAGATTAATTCATCATCATGGGGAGGACCACCATGGTGGGTTACAATAAAAGATAAAACCTCTTGCTCCATGATCTTCTAGCCACACAGAGGGTTATTGTGCCTCTCATATAAAGATGATACATTGAGATCGACTGAACATTCATGAAGCAAGCCTTCATGAGGAAGTGTCGGATGAAGACCTTTGGAATTATTATTCCCACTATTGGGAAGTGAGAGAGTAGAATCTTGAGTTGCAACAGATAATTGTCTGAGTGCATCAAGAACTCCAGCATCGAGCAGGGCCTTATGAAAGATTGGCTCTTGATTTCTTGACTGTGCTGAATGGGTCTTTCTCTTAGATGCCTTCTTACTCACTTTGGAAACCAGTTGTTGATGAATGTGGTTACTATGGGAAGGTGTATGTGCCTGCTAAAGAGAAATGGTCAGGTTAGGCTGATTATCTCTAATCAAATCGGGTGTATGTGCTTGAGTTGACTGTCCACATGACATAGGGGAGTATGCCCCCAACCATTTTGGACTGGAATAGAGGTGTGTATCTGCTTCGGAGTGACATTTTGATGAGTCACTCCACTTATAGGGAAAGATTTATGTTTCCTTCCCCGTGATGCTGCTGAAGTTGTTATAATATTCTGATAGGCATCCAGAATATGGGAAGGGGTTTTCTTCTACTCTTTCACCATTTTCAGAAACTGTTTGGTGACTTCAGCTGCCGGAATAGGAATATACATCCATTCCATGTCTGGAGTAGGTGTACGTGCATGCTCCTGTCCTGCTTTTCATATCAGTTAATTTTGACAGTACTTACGCATAGGGGCATAGAATTGAGTCTGATCTAAATTTTTCGTCGAAGCTTTCCGACTGACTTCTCCGGGTGCTACCAAATGAGACTGTTGGTTTTCATGATGAAAATTAGAAGGTTTATGTGCCTGCTGTGTTTTTTTCCAAATATGGTTGACAGATTTCCTTCAATACTAGCAGACAAGACTGCTAACAGAATTTGTGATTGTAAGTAGGTGTATGTGCATGTTTACAGGTGGTCACCAAATTTGGTTGGCGAGATGCTTTGGATAGAGTCAGACGTGCCTGATGACTGGATGATGAATTATAAACAAAAGTATGTTCTTGCCTATAGTACTGCATCGGAATTTCCTGACAGGATTGGTGGGTTGCTACTAGATGAGTCTACTGTATAGTGGGATTAGAATGGATGGGTGTTTGTGCCCGGTCATTTATTCCATCAAGTTGACTTGATAGACTTCTCTAGAGGTGTAAGAGATAATAACCTGCTCCCTATTGGCCGGTTCTCACCTTTGACAGTTTTTCATGCATGCTCAGGTCTGAGGAACCTCAGCTGAACCCTTAGAGGTGGCACCCTCATCATGTTGAAGGTTCACTACCGCACGAGTCTGGCGGAGATTATTAATGGGAGCCCTCAGAAAGCACTCCTGTATTCTTGAACTGAGGCCTTGAGTGACCTCTTTATTTACCTCCATGAAATATGAGAGGGAATGGTTTTTGTGTTTTGAGGATAACGACCCGAAACAGTTGGAGACGGTGGTTAGCACCACCTGCTTCTTGATCACTGGTCGTCATTGTCCGGATAACTAGGGTGAATTGTTAACTTGGAGGGCTTGTCGAGAGGCCTCCAGAGTCAGAATGGTACTATGTTGATGATATTCTTTAACCAATGCATTTGAGACCCAATGTTATAGACACTGATTAGGTGATGTCATCCTCAGAGGGGACGAGGATCCAACAGGAGTATCAGCAGAGGTATTCATAGGTGTGAATTTTAAAGAGGCCATTTCTATAATGTGGAGATATCTTGGAAAAGAGTTCCTCTTTGATATAACATACATAATCAAGATAAGATTGGCCACTACATATTTTGGATGAGCACATCTGTTATTGACTGCTTTGTTGGCCCTCATATTGAGTTAAATTGGGGCCTAACAAATAAGTAAAAAATCATTTTAACTTGGTTAAGGATTCACGTCAGGTTCACCATTTTTGTTTCTTCTAGAAATGGGGATGACCTCATTTGCATAAGGTTCAAACTTTTCCAATCGGTTTCTAATAGGTTTATTCATAGAACCAGAAGCATCCAATGATTCTATATCCATTTGGACCTACTTTACAGAGGTAGGTGCTCATTATTTGTGGAATGATGAGGCTTAAGAATTTTCATTGGTCGAGAGGATGGGTGTTTGGACTCATCACACCTTTGGGGGGGGGAATTAGTGTCTACTCCAGGACTCTCTTATAAATTTATTTAATATCCACAAATCCTTATTAATTTACCAAGTATAAAAAATGAGTTTTCCTTTAGACTTTGCAATCAATGATTGATACGTATGGGATTTAGAGAATATTTTATATGTATTTTATGTTCTTCATTGATGGAGAATCATCTGTATGTATTGGATATTCATAGTCAATGGTATCCTTTAATACATTATATATAAATATCTTGGTCATTATTATAAACATACTGGTTTTAAATCCACTCAGTGGGGCACTTGAAGTATATTTTCATTCAGAAGGACATGGATTATTTCAGAGTTAGGATCGTACCCGCAGATGGGCTTCCTACATATCCTTGTTATAAAAGGAATCAAAACCCACGTAATTCAGGAAATAAGATATAGTTTAACGTCATATGGGATAGATGAGAATTAATTGGTGATGGGCTTGAGCCTTAGAATGTTTTCCTATATACTCTAATTTTAAGGTAGAGATCAATGTCCATGTAGTTCGATTAAGAAGTGAGGGTCTTACGTATGATTAATGGCCCAAAGAGAGGTGTCATAATTACTTTTACACTCTAATCTCACATGAGTCATGCTCGCTGTGAGAAACAAGAGGTATTATTAAAACTTGACGGTTTTTGCTACGAAAGGTGTGGTCACCAGGAATGATATGTGGCTTATATATGTGTGACTACCCCAGTAGATGAAGACTATGATTTACTTCTGGAAAGATTCTTAAGAACAAAGTCCATAAATATATTCAGGATTTATGGAGATTTGGATACTCTAACTTGGGGATTACTCTTAAAGAGGATACCCAAATTAGGGGGGACTTATTATTGGAGATTATTCCTTGGAAGAAGTCCGAGAATTAAAGAAATTAGAAATGGTGCTTACTCCTGGAAAGGAGGCCCATGTTAAGGAAACTTGATACCTGGGGCTTACTCATAGGGAGGATGCCCATTAATAGGGTCCATAAAGGTAGTTGTGCTTTAGGTAGATTTAGATTCTTAATTTGGGGATTTCTTATAAATGGGATTCCCATATTAAAGGGGGATTTTACTTATGATTGGGCTCACTCCTAAGGAGGATGCCCAGATTAAAGGAGACTTGTAACACGAGGCTTATTCTTGAGAAGGAGGCCCAATGATAAATTGGACTTGGGGATTACTCCTTAGGAGGATTCCTATTAACAGGTTCCATAAAGGTATTTGTACTTTATGGAGATTTAGATTCTTAATTTGGGGCTTTCTCCTAAGGGGGATGCCCATATTAAAGGGGGACTTGATTTATGATTGGGGATTATTCTTAAGAAAGATACCCAAATCAAAGAATCTCTAATCTTAAGGGATGATGTTGAATGAAGGGAACCTCAAACTGTAGTGATATAAAGTTATATAAATCATTAGGTTTTGAGAGATTTTCCACAGAATTCCTTTCAGATAAGGAAGCCAACAATGAGAAATTCCATATGTGGCTTTCAAGAAGGTTTTGAAGGCTAGATCTTAAAAAGGAAAGGTGAATTTGAAGAAAGGAAGTGAATAGTTCAGAGGGGTACCCAAAAAGAGTCGGGTGCGCAAGTCCTATTCGGGCGCGCAAGTCCTGGTCGCGCAAGTATACTTATGTGACATGAGTTCAATTGGGCGATGAAGAACCTGAAGGGTAATACATGGGAAAAACTTGGCTCAAGACCTTAGTATTATCCCTAAATGTTTTTAAAAAGGAAACACATAAGTTTCCATGAGAGGACAAGGCAGCGTGCAAGTGAGTCCATTTCCCTTAATGGCTGGACACTTAGGCACTCAAGTGTTGATGAGTTCTAAAACTTAGGCCTTATTTTTCATCTTTAGATCTTCTATTCTAGGTAAGAAATTACCTTAGAAGTGTTCAGAATACTTCAAGCAAAGACTTGGGTGACCATAACTTAAATATGAGTTTTGTATTTTTCATCCTCGAAATGGGGGGCCCACAGGGGGTATTTATAGGCCATTGAGGACCTTGGGTGAAAAAGGATAGGGCACACATGTCACTTGCACGACCCATATATGGTGTGAAAGTATACTTGTGTGACCATCATGAAACTTTCACAACCCATTCATAAATGGTTCTTGGTTCATGCCTTTGTCAATTTTTGATGTTCTTCAAAGGATGACTCTCTTTGTGGTTAGGGTATTCCCATTTTCCATTCATTAAACTCTGTGACCGAAAGGAGCATCAACACTTCTTGATTAGTGTTATAAACTATAATGTATGTTGAATTAGATGTGGTCCATGTAATACTGCCTCCCTTACCTCTAACCAGTACCTAGGAAACAACAATGGACTATTTTAGAGTTCCAAATATAATTCCATATTGATAGTCACTTAAAATCAATTAATATAGTAGAAATTATAAATATGAAGTTATTTTACCAATATCCAATAAAATCAAGGACACGCTCTCAACTAATATAATTCACTACTTGTATAGTGGGAATGAACTTGATATCGATCCAAAGTTGCTATATTTTTTTCATAAGTACCTATGAACCATGAGCCTTATGGAACCCATAATATAGCTGAGAAGTGAATGGATCAGCCTTTTTTGATAAAATGGTTTGTAGAATTCCATAAAGGTGTATGATCTTTCAAAGATAGAGATTCTAAATATAATTTCTTTAAAAGGCCTCCTAGATATGAATGTTGGTGACCTTCATCATCCAATATTTCATTATTAATAGAGTTTCACTTTCTCTTGGTTAATATAATAACCCCATCATGAAATCCTAGGTGAAGTTATCCCATTCCCAGTTTGGGATGGATAGTGTCTATAAATGGAAAGAAGGACAGTTGTCTCCCTCTATCACATATTGTCCAGTTGAATACTGATTAATAATGCATGTGATCTCATTTTTCATCCCTAACTGACAATAATAATAGAAAAAAGTCCTGATACATATTTCAAAATCTTGTTTTACTTCCCATTTAGAATCTTGAAATTTTGGAATATGAACTTCTCATATGTTTGTATGAACATATGAATAAACATGAAAATGTACGTTTCCATATTCATAAAGAACCCCACCAGGAAATGGTTCCTCATCGGAAACACTTTCCCATAGGATGAATACATCATGATTTAAAATATGTATCTTATTCAGTCAATCAAGAAGAGATGGAATCAATAATTACACCATGAGGATATAATTACCATGACACTTATGGACATCTTAATTCATTTAGGAGATGTAAATCAACAACTTGAAGTCACTAATAGCTTTCTAAACATCTTGATTATATGTATTTGAGATTAATTCATATAAAGCTAAATTTCATTTCTATAAGAATATATGCAATATAAAAGTCAATATATTTAATAAATTCAAGCCATATCCACTTCTAGAGATTCATGTAACAGATAGTGAATATGTATTTCAATATTTTGAGGTATTTTTTTACCAAAAACTATGCCCCCAATAGGTGATTCCTTTAGGAGTGAAGGGGATGAAAAATCGATGCTAACTTGAGGTCTTGTGTTTAGTAATTACAGTACTGAGGGATCAATAGATGATACTAAAAACCATGAATCATTCCCCTTACATTAAAAAATCATATCTCAAAACATTATACATCTCAAAAAAATACATGGCCTGTTCCCATATTAGGAAAATCATAATTTGGTGATAAGTTTAACCATCCAAAAAATTCCTAAAATTTTATTCTCAAAAGCTTTTGACCATGTGGGATTTAAATATTTATAAATCATTCTAATAAGTGGTTCATAAAGGAATGATAATTTCTAGTTAATTTTCAATAGTAACTAGTAGGTCCCATGAAACATAAAATATCAAAAACATTATTTGGTTTCTCTTATGAAATAATATCCCTCAACTTATATGGATATAAGAACACCCATTAATCAAGAATAATGTTACCTATGTAGTGAACTTTATCAGTATAAAAGAGTATGTCAGTTATATTAGCATATAGATGGTTCTCTCTTAGTGTAATTAGTATGATATCAAGTTGTTTGGCATGATCATGTCTATTCTGGGAGTACAATAAGATTTCATATAAAATGACCATAGTGATATCATGGAATGTCTTGAAACCCCAATTCACCTTGGCCATAAAGATAGTGGGTTTCTTCAATTGTATAAATGACATAACTAGATATTCATATTGGTTATACCTTTTTTGAAATATTGTATGTGGTATGTATGATGATCTAACTCTCACATAATTATATTCTATTCTCAAAATCAATATTTTATAAGATCATTTCTCCCCATAGTTTGTTGAATAGTTTATCTATATAAATATTAGTGTATCAATTAATAATCGTAAGAAGATCCAACATCCATTAATTCACACATTGTCTCATGAACCATTCTCTTTCATGGTATAAAGTATAGGTCAAACCAATAGATAAGTATTATTTTTTAAAAACCATATAGATTCATGAGTTCTTGAGGCCTATTAGGATCCATCCATTATTGAGGAATATATACTCATTCTGCTACTAGACAAAAGTAAATGGTTAACTCTATATCTCTCTTTAGAGGTAGCCTGTAAATTTTTTAGGAAAAAGATCTATAAATTAGACCATGACTAGAGTAACAAAGTCATTCATATATAATAATCATAATGAAAATGTTTAAAAATCATAGAGTACACTATTTCCAACCAATGATGCTCATCCCAACATGAGTTAACTAGACATACCATACCAACTTGCGAATATCGATACCTCACTAGAATAATGATAAAGACTCCCTATAGTGAAAATAATAAATATTTGAATTAAATAGTTCTTAATAGCCCATCTGATGAATTATTTAAAATATATTCATCTTAAGGATGAAATAATTATATAAGAAAGAGTTTCCATCTATCTCACAAGAAAACCTCTTGTATTTTTGAACACTCTCCTACCATAATTAGAACGTTGTTTGAAGAGACATTAATTTGAAAAGTTAATCAATCTCAAGACTAAGAAAATACATTAAGGAAATAGATATAACTTGTTTCAAAATTCCAATGTCAAATAATTAGAACGTTGTTTGAAGAGACATCTTTTAATGAATTTTTATACTTTTTTTATAAAAATGTTAATAGAGGTATAGGTAATTATAAATGGAAACTTACCCTGAAATTTTAATAATATGGATATATTGGGAACATTGTGTCTAATTTTACATGAATAATGAAAGAAGGGGATATTGACGAAGATGAAATAAGGCCAAGAAGATCATGGAATAAACAGGGTGATTAGACAAAATCTTATTATAAAGGGATAGAAAAAATATCTCTATGTCCAAAAAGAGAATTTTTTTGTCCAAATATGATGAAGAAGAAGATAGTGGATATGAATATGAAAAGTATAATAATAATTATAGAGGGAATACTTTCATTACAACAATTAACAATGAAGAGTTCTAAAGTATCAATTATGAATATGAAGAAAAATTATTAGAATTTTATCCGAAAAACTAATTGAAAGAATGTTTGAGAAATATTGGATGTCTTCAGAAAGAAATCAAGAAATTGAGAAGTTATAGTTCCTAAACAAATAATAAATAATGTTTTCCTGATAATAAATTTAATTAGTTGGAAGAGCATGATGAATTAATGAAATTTATTGGGAATGAAATGAATTGGAATGAACAACTAAAAGTTAAGTTGAAATCAAAAGAAGAAGAGATGGGACTTTTCCAATAAAAACATTCTAAATCAAATCATAGTGTAACAAGTTTCAATAATTATATATATGGTGTTGTTAAAAGCTCTAGAAATGATAACCCTAAGAGGGATCAAAATATTCTTTGAAAGGATGAGAAGAAAGATGACAATTTTTTAAGAATAAGAGAGCTATGAATGTTTTGTATGTTAGAAAAAATAACAAAGTAGAGAATTAATATGTTTTAAAAACATTGATTCTGAAATGGTTTCTATAACATTCAGTTCTAATATAGGTTAAAATAAAACCGAGATAAAAAATAAGATTTCATGTGATAATATAAAGGTTGTTGGATGAAAATTTTCTAATAATAAAGATAATAAGGTTTTTGGAAAACATGATCACAACTCCGGGAAGTAAGAAAGATAATGTGAAAGAAAAAGATCTAGTTGTTGCAATTTCTCTCAAAACTACAAAAGGATAATGACCTTGGATCTTGGAACATGAGTGTTCTTCTCATATTAAAGAATAATTAATTTTTTTTAAAAAATATGAAATACTAAAAATAAGTAATAGTGAAATTTGGAAATGATTAATCTATTATAATCAAAGTTATTGGATCAGACGTTATTGTGGAAAATAGGGTAAGGTTAAAATATTGTTTTAAAGGGCCTACAAAAAAAGGAAACCTAATCCACATTGGTGAGGTTCGAAACTCTTATTACTTAAGTATGATAGAATATAATTAGTTTTAGTATAAATGGATGGGACAGATGTATTATATAAACATGATAAAAATATCAAAGAGAGATAGTATATATGGAATTATTGATATTTAATGAAGAATAGATTGGTTTTTCACAATTTTTTAGAAAGGAAAGATTACAAACTCTATGCATAAAAACATTTTCATTTTTTCAAAAAGTCCCACAGAACTTATTCATTTAGATATTTGTGGGATAGTGATTAAAAATTAAACTCAATAAGATAAGTACTTCATTACATTAATTGATTACATTACTTTCATTAGTTGTATTATTTATTTCAAAAAAGTTAGATGATTTGAAAATGTTTAAAAGTTTCAAGAAAAAATATGAGAAGAAATGTGATTATTTAGTAAAGAATTAGAGAACATACAATGCTGGTGAATACAAAAAATAAATATTTTGAAAGTTATCTTGAGAAGCATGGAATTTGGTCTATGTTTAGTACAACATACACTCCTTGACAAAAAGGTTTTTCTGAAAGGAAAAAAATATAATTCTGGTTGAAATGGGATGAACAATGTTACTTGAAATGGTCTCTCTCATTAGTTATAGAGGAAAGTTATGAACACAACTGTTTATATTTCAAACTAATATTTCTATATGACAAATCCATATATTAAACAATATGATTTTTTTACAAACCTACAAGTTTGAATCACTTAATAATTTTTAAGAGTCTTTGCATCCTAAAAAATAAAGGTGAAAATCTAGGGGTGTTTGAGAAAAGAGGTAAACATTGAATTTTTCTTGGCTATGCTTTATATAGAAAAGGATATAGATGCATCCACAAAGAGATAAAAATATTGGTTGAATCTGTTGATGTGAAATTTTATTAAAATTTTGATGAATATTCTAAACAACTCATAAATATGAGTATGTTGAATAAGATAAAAGAAAATTTATTAAGAAATATTATAATGATTCAAATAATTATAATCATACTATAGAAGAAGAATTGAACACAACTGTTTCTTGTGTTGAGGAAGAATCTCAAAAATATCATCCTAGGATGAGAGAGAATGTGTAAGATAAAAATATAATTGGAGATCAACATCAAAATGTTCAGACTATGAGAATAAAAAAAACTATTACACATACATACTTATATTCAAAAGTAGACCCAAAAGATGTGAATGAAGCTGTTTAGCATCTAAAATTGGTTCAGGCTCTGAATGAAGAGTTAGATCAAATTGAGAAGAATGATACTTGGGAACTCCTATCTAAACCAAATGAAAAAAGGTATTGGGACAATATGGGTTTGCTAAAACTAGATAAATTAATATGGTGAAGTGATAAGAAACAAAGAATGATTGGTGAGAAAATATTACTCATAGATTAATGACATATATTTTAATGAGACTCTTGTCCCAATAGAAAGGTTATAAACAATTAGAATATTTCTAGTTATTTCTTCAAAATTATGTTAAAAATATTTCAGATGGACGTGAAGTACATATTTATGAATGGGGATCCTAATGAAGATGTGTATATTGAATAACGATGTTGCATTTTTGTAAAGAAGAGTGAAAGTTATGTGTGTAAGTTGAAGAAAACCTTGTATGGGATAAATAAATATATAAGGTAATTGAATTCCAAATTGGATACCTTCTTAATAAAGATGGTTTTTTAAAGGAATATATCATAGTAATATGTGCATCAAATAAAACCGGGAGTTTTCCCTCATTGTAATTTTTTACTTTGATGACATTATATTTTTTAGGAATAATGAAACAACTTCTAAAATATTTTCTACAGATATGAAAAAGTTGTTAAAAAATGTCCATGCTGGGTGTAATGAAATAGTTTCTTGGATTAAAAAACTAAAAAAAGAAGAAATACATATTTATTTTTAAAGAAATGTATGCTAATGAACTTCTTTAAAAAGTTTTTCATGGACCATTTGAAACTATTTTCCACACAAATTTTAGGGGTAACTAAGTTGACTAATGATAATGAATGTAAGAATGTTTTATTTAAAGAGTTTCAAAATCTGATTGGATGTTTTTTATGTTTAAATACCTTCGGACCCGACATTATTTATGATGTTACCTTATGTGAATGATTTTAGAGTTCTCTAAATGAATCAAATATATTTTCTAGAAAAAGAATTATCATATATATCAAAGGAACAAAAAATTTCAGAATCTAGTAAGATAGCTCAGAAAATAATTATTTTTTAGTTATACACATGTTGATTGGGAAGCAAGTGTTAATGATATATGATCCAAATCTGGTGGAGTTTTCATTCTAGGGAAATGTTGTGTTAGTTGGAATACTATGAAACAAAATTCAATAACTTTTATCATGGATGAAGCTAAGTATGTTAATAACACTCAATACTCTACCCAACTTATTTGGATGAAGACACAAATGGAAGACATGATTTTTAAAGTAATGTTACCTTTTATCTTGGGTTGTGATAATGAAAGTTCTATAAAACATACAATATATATGATATAACATTCTCATTTAAAAATATATTGATATAAACAATCATTCCATTAATGATCATGTGGAGAATAATGAATTGAAGTTAGAGTATGTTTCTATAGTGGAACAAGTTGTTGACATGTACACAAAACCATTACCAAAGGAACCTTTTTTCAGGATGATATTGGCCATGGAAATTCACCATCTTTCTCAACAAGGTTGAGTTATGTGTTTTGTCCCCTCTCTCATATATGATTTGGATAGTGTTGTCGGGGGGGAGAATTGTTTCATAAATTTATCCATTGATATGTGCCAACCCTTTTAGGGAATAATGTATATAGGGGGAGTTGTGGTTACATTTTGAACCCAGTATGTATACGTGTGAACTATTATAATAGTTTTTTGAGTGGTTGTAGAAAACTTTTGTTTAGAGGTAAGTGGAAGAAGTGAAGAAAGGTGAGAATAAAATATGAAGACGTTTCACGAGTCACTAATTTTTTATAGCATGGTTTTGTTTTCAATAATTATTATTTCCTACAATGAGTTATCTCATACAGGTTTATAATTGTTGATAAGTGATCCATTTCATGATATTAAAAATTTTAGTGATTTATAAATGTTGGGTGACAAAAAAATCCAAATGGGGAGATTTTTGGGACCAAGATTACAAGAAGTTGTTTTTAGAAGTTCAAAGAAGTTTGTACTAAAATTATTTTCTTTCATTGTAAAATAGAAAGAAATAAAATCACTTTTTAAGAGTTGGTGATCAGACTCACAATTGTTATCTGAAGATCAGATGCAAAATGAATAATAATCTACATCTATTTTTGAGGAATTTAGTATGGAGAAAATGATCATTGAACTCACATTGTTCTAAATAGAAAGTTTTGCTCATAATGTTGTAGTGTATCAGAGTCAGAAAGTCTCCAAAGAAAATATGATGAATCTTTTTTTCATGATAAGTTCTCAAATATCTAATGTTGGCTAAGAAACTTTTTATTTAATACTTATGAAGGAAAATGGGATAAAATGTGTTACTGATTGGATTGATGTTGGGTTGGAAGGTAATCAGATGATGGAAGGATGTGAAGTTATAATACTTTCTATTAAAATACAGATGATTCTATTACAATCCCAAAAATTCTAAAATTAATGAATATTTCATGGTACAAGATAGAGTTTTTGAATGAATAATGCTTGAAGAAAAATTATTTTGGAATTAGTTCATCAGTGCGAGAATACCAGATAAATAATTATTTTAAGTCTAAGAAGTATTTTTTTAAACATGAGATAATAAAAATGTCGGTTTTTAGTCTGACCAATAATCCACAATATAAAAATCTTAAGAGATAGAATTTGGAATGTAACATAATTTGAAAAGGGCAGAAGTTACTAAAATCGAAGTTTGTAGTATTGGTCCTCCAAACGTGGTGTAAAAAAAATCAATTGGAGGGAAAATTATTTTCTTTAGGAGTTGTTTAGAATAATGAAATAGAAAATAAGTGGTGTTTTTTGGGCTAATTTGTGGAAAAAAGTCAGAGGCCAATCAACCACATGAATAATAACAATTTAGTCAACCTTTTCATTTGGATTAATTGTTTGTTTTATGTGGTTCAAGAACAAAATAAGAACTTTGATATGTTTTCATTATGTTTAAGAGGAAAGGAATTTATTTTTTTCATTCTATTGTGTTAAGAGAAAAAGCGAAAAAGTATTGATTTTTTCTCAAATTTTGTTGCTAATATATCATACTTGTGGTGAAATCGATCCATCAAAGTGATGCAGAGACTGATTCACCAACTATGGGATGATATCAATAACTTCCTTGGGAATACAATTACCAGTCTTGGGGAAAAAATGAAATGTTATGAAGTTGTTTCAAAAGTGTTGTCAAGGGGGGTCTTAATGTTTATTTCAATTGTTATTCAGAAGTGTTTTTTAAATGGTTTTTGAAGCTGGTGTTTAAGTATTGTCGATAAGTACTAATAACTTTAGAAGGTGTGACTAGGTTTATGATAGAATGATTTCTGATAACTTTTTGTCTGATTGGTTATGGAGAAACAAAATGAATATTATACTTTTATACATATATCTTCATCGTAATGTAGAAATCGGAATGGAAATTTGAATATAACTGAATAATGGTTTGAAATTTATAAGTAGTATGAAGTTATGAGAAGATTCATGATAGTTCGGGAATAGTCGAGAAGATTTGATAAGTGATGAAGAAGTAAATGATGAACCTAAAATATAGGGGAAATTCATGTTTTAAGAAAATCTTTGTAGTGGGAAATCTTTTAAGATTCATTCTAAATCACTTTTGGTGCACCTATAAAAGGAATAGAGTATACTATACATTCTGAAGGAATGTAACACTATTAAAATGTAGAGTAAGAGAGATAATTTGTGAATTTCTTGGGAGAATGATTTTTTGGACATGAATTTTCTAAGATAGTTTTCCCGACATAAGAAGAAGAAGTAATATCATATTCAGTGGTTCTCAAATCAAACTGGTCCATCAGAGAAGGAAATTGGATTGTGGTTTCTAGAATGAGGTATAAGTAGTTTATAACTTATTATGCAATATTCTAGGTAACTTATATTTCTTTTACAGAGCAATTAGACAGAGGAATCAGACTGGGGGATCAAAATGAGTATCATTACAAATTCCAGAGAAGTTCTTACCTTCTACTGGGTAGGAATGAGAAGAAATATTTTTTTAGGTTTATATTTTTGAATGTTTACAAGGTAGAACAATAATATGTTTTGAAACTATTAGTGAACGTTTCTTAACTTGTTACACAAATATTTATTACATAGTTTTGTGAAACATGAAGCACAATCATTGTTGTATTGAACATAGTTCTACACAAGTGTATGGGTATATCCTATATGTTTTATCCGCACAAAAGAATTGTTTTCTAGTATATTGTGTGGTATTGGAGTATTTCTAAACAATAACATGGATGTTGCTATTCTTATTGAGTAGTGAACCGTGTTAATAATTATGGCCATGTAGATGTGTGATTTTTTTTATTTTAGAAATTTGATAATTTCTTAATAGGAGGCGATGGTAGTTTCAAAAAAAAATTAAGGAAAAATATATCCTTGATTCACACCCTCTCTATATTAGTGATACATTAATATTTGTGGGGAAATATCAGATAAAGTATCTAAAATGTATCATATAACCTCCACTTATACTAATTTGGAGGTGAGATAATTTTATAATTTACGTTTTCACTATACATTTTCATACATCCAAGTGGAATAATTTAATTTTGTTTATCATGTAAGAACTCAGAATTGTATGGCCCCAAAATTTCACCCATTTTAAAGAAATTTTTGTGAGTGTACCTAATAAGATACATGCATGTATTATTTAAATGGGTTTTTAGGATTCATGTTTCCCTATATAAATTGTATACATCAAGAACCTTTGTTTCTCTTACAAATTTTGGACTAATGACCAAAATTATTAGAACACTGAGGTAAATTTTAACTCCATCTATAATTATTATATTTATGGTTATGTTAAAAGTAATACTTTTTCATTGAATAATATTAATGAATTATGATTTTAATGTATGTTATCTTTAGATAAATACATTATTGGATATCATGTTTTCCACATAGCACTGAATTGAAACAAAATAATGATAAGTTTTTTTACATAAAAATGTGAATGTTAAATCTTATAAATTTAATTAAAATGTAAAAATAGGATTAACACATTTTTGAAATATATATATCAATATAAATAAATATTATAACGATTTTATACAAATTTTCTTATTTAATTTTTTTGTTTAAAAATATATTTTACTAAAATTAATCTTTTTATTCACTCTATATTTTATTGAATAATACTATATATATAATTGATAAATGATGTTTTTATTAAAATATAAAATTTATTTATCAAATAAGTATATGATATGTTTTTGTAGAAATTAATAATAAGAAATAATATTGTTAAAATGCATTTTCTATAAAAACATATTTTTCATTATATTTTATGATTTTATCTAAAAGCTAAATTCCTAAATTTTATACCTATAATTTTGGAAAATGGATATAATTTCATGATTTGTATTTATAATTTTATATGAGGATAAATTTATCAGAGATTTCTAATAATATTGATTATTATGGTAAATAGTGAAAACATCTGTTTTTACAAATATTATGGCTTTATTGACATTATTAGAATATTCGTTTGATATAGAAATTTACGAAACCCTTTTCAAGGAAAAATATTTATTTTATTAGAGTCATTATAAATTAAAAATATATATTTTCATTTCAAAACCTATGATTTATATTTTAGAACAATAGTTATATTATTGTTTAAATTTTTTTATTGCATTATAAATTTATTATATTAAAATTATTTTTTATCACTTATAGAATTAGACTATAATAAAATGAATTTAAAATTTTTAATTGGATGTTCAATATTTTGTAAAAATTTCAATTTTATTCAGAATAAAAAATAAATTTATTAGGTAAAAACTAGTAATCACCATAGCAGCCAAAAAGTGTAAAAAGGGTTTACCAAAGAGGAAAAGGGAATAACAAGTTATAAACATGTTTTTAGCTATTTTTTAGGTGTGTATCAAAAAAATATTATCTAAACTCCATTATTTTATTTTTTGGATACTTCATGATATATGAAACATTTCCTCTATTTATATTATGATGAAATATTTACAAAAAAACCATTCTAAACACTTATAAAAGGATCATCCCACCACCCCTTGAAGAAAAGCCCTTGATTATGGTTTCTTCTTGAAACACAATATTATTTAATTTCACTTAATTAATATTTTGGGAACTCTATTTTATCTTATGTTTTCTATTTCTATGGAATCATTTAATGGAAGCTCAAAGATTTCAACATAAGTATTAACTTTCTACTATAGTTATATCTTATTTATAATTAAAAATGAACTATTTTTTCCAAATAATATACAGTGAATTAATTATCTATAGTATAAATGATGTTGAAATATTTTCTTGATAACTATTAACCACCTCTCCCCATTTCCCATAAGAAAAATAAATAATGACATTCATGCAAGTGTGTGAACTACCACCTCTACAAAGCATCATATTTCATTTTCATTGACCGCATTACATGGATAGCCTTAATCCTTAATTTAATAAATAATTATGGTATTTTTAATATTTTTTAAATAACATTTATCAAATATTAAATTAATAATCTATAATATAAATTTCTCTCATTTAATGGAAATTTAAATCATCATCCATACATACGTGCAACCAACCAAGTCCATTAAAAGGTGTATTCTACTTTTCATTATTGCCCATTAATGTGGGAAATGAAAATTGGTTTAAAAGATAAATATGTTTTTTATAAAACAATTATGATTCTATAAATAAAACCTTTAACAACTATTAATAATATGAGTAACAAAATATCATTGTAAATTCAATATTCTAAAATGGGAAAACAAAGTAGAAAATACAATTTATTCATACTATATAATAGTATGAAATTCATTACGAATTTATATAAAAATAAAAAACTATTATATATCATATTAATAAAAACTATATAATATCATTATACCATTTGTATAATGATATAACATTTTTATCACTTCATAGTCATCTGTTAATTATGATATGTTCATGTTTGGGCTGGTCAAACCACCTACATAAACAATGCTATAAAATTATATCATGTATGAATATTATAACATAAATAATGATAATATATAATATTAATATATATACAAATTACTTTATTTTGGATCTATTATTGTAACATTAATATTAATTGTGTTAATTATGATACCATCATTTTTTTGTTAAAAACACCGAATCATGCTTATAACTTATTTAATCTATAAGAACCGTTACAAAAAATCCACTAAAATGAAATTATAAAAATATAAATATTTATAAATATTAAATTACAGTACCCTATTTGTTCTTATAAATAGTAACTTTTAAAGGATACTGAAAAGAAAATCAAAACTATGAATGTAGTATTAATCAAACTATTGAAACAACAAACACCCCTTATTGAATATAGATAATAAATAAATAATAAGCATGTTGAATGTTATGATAAATAAATGATATAAAAAAATAGATAAGAATAATTTTATAAAATATGTGATTAATATATTTTTGTTTATTATATAATATATTTATTTTTTTGTGGATGTCATGCCCAAATATAAGGGTTTCTTAGTCTCAAATTTGATTCCTTAAGATATTTTTAATATTTTACACCATGATATCTCTAATATAGTGATACTAAAACCTATTTATTGTATTTTAACACATTAATGTAATTCATGGGGGTTTGAATAGATATATAATATATTTTATTCAAATGTAATTCAATTCAAGTAATACCAAATTTGAAAGTGTTTTTGTGAACTCAACTCCCATCATTGATTTATAATTCTTCATCCTAAAATTATTTCTTAAAAGATTAGTTTCTACTACCCTAATATTTTATTTCATGGTACTTTATATTCCTATAAAATTGTAAAGTACATTATATTATAAATATTTTACCATGATAATTTTTTTTCTCTAAAATTATACTATTGTTGATCATAATTTTTATCCTATTATTGAATGTTTTTTACCATGTCCTTTTTTCATTCTCTCCAATTCTCCCATTTATATTTGGAAAAAAATTTATATATTATCTCATGATATATTTATATTTATTTTATCTTATTTTTAATTTCTTTAATTATTTTATTTATGATGTGGTACTTTAACAAAGATATATTAAAATATTAAAATAGTTCACCTTTGATGGTCGCTATTTTGATCTTCCACTACACATTTCCCCTGGGATATTCATTTTTATTTTAAAAGGCCACATTTTTAATGATATTTATTAAAAAATCAATGTTTTGTAATTTTTTCAATTCACCTTTTTGAGTATAACTTTTTAATGTTACCTCTAACTTCATCTTTTTATGATAATGTTAAAAAAATCCCTAATTTTTTTAAAGGTATTTCATTATGAACACATTCATTATGTTACATCCTTCCCCACACCCATTATACTGGGAAGAGGTATTGGTTGTTACTATTCTTAGATTACATCCACAAGACACCAAAGGATAGTAATAAATTCCAAGGGATTCATAGAAAATTTAGAGATGATTTTCACTTTGAAAATAAAAAAAACAAACTAAAATAACCATAACCAAAAAATATATATATGATACATGAGTAAAAAAGTACAAATAAATGAAAACCTAAATAAACCAAACTATATCAAAATAAAATTCATAAACCAATACCAAAAATAACTGAAAGACATGAAATACATCAACTCAGTAACTCCCAGCCTGCTCTGAGCTCCAACTCCACATGCCCAGCCGAAGGTATCATGAAGCATCACTAAATAACTAGGATACCATGAATTTAACTATGTCTCAATATATAACATTTGTAAATGCACTAAAGTTCCCAAGAAGAGGGTGAGTATAAAACTATATTTTTCCCCAATGACTTCTCAACTCATTCAACTAGGATAGAACATATTTGAACATTTTTATAAAATATTTTAAAACAATTTAATGATGTTTGTATCAAATCCCAAAAATAACTTTCCAAAAAAAATATTGTTCCATGGAAAGAAATCAAAAAATTATTAAAATCATTTCATAATTCATTTGGCATATTGATTCAATAATTCAACACATCCACACATCCGCACATGAATTCCCATGTGGTAGTTCCATACTCATGAGTGGTCTCTCATTGATCTACAATGTCTTCCCAAGGTAACCAATACCAGGTCCCCAAATAGACCACACCCCTTCTACCGGGCCACGTTAATGAAAATGCACTCACAATAACCAGGTATACTAAAAAAACCATTCCAATCCAGTTCAATAAAAAAATATTTTATTGAAAAAAAATATATAAAAATTTTACACTCATCAAATCCAATCCATAATTTTAAAACATCTTTTTAAACCCATGAACCAATATCACATTCCACAAAAACATCCAATTTTCACAATTTCAAAGAAAACACCACTAAATTGGTTTCTATAAAATTACACAATTATTTCACAGAAATATCAAAATATTCAATTCTATTTGATATCAAACTTTCATATTCTAATAAATAGGATTTGATAGTGGAACTACCAACCTCTCTGACTTAGGTGAAAACTTAAAATGGTCTAACAACATTAAAATACCATCTTAAAACTTATAAATATGAACATATATCTTATACCATTTAATATAAAATTAACATTTCATCATGATTGACATGATATGACATAAATCTATCCACAATAGATTAGATCTATGATTCTTGGAGAGTTAAGTATAAGAAAAATAAGGAAAATGGTGAATAAAAAACACATACCAAATAATCCAATCCTATAAATCCCTTATATTCACCTGGGAATCACTGTTGAATTGAATGGAAATCTCTCTTTAGCCTTGTGAAGGAGATGAATTCATTTTTTGAATTGTTTAAGGTAATATTAGTGGTTTAGTATGTAAATTGAATTTGAGCCATTCTCTTCCTGATAAAATGAATCTTATATGTTATCTCTTTCACAATGATTGGTCAAACTACTGATGTCCTGCCTATTTCTACCCAAAAACGTGGAGAACAATTATAATTCCCATATAATGATTCAAAATGAGTTGTATGTATCGATTCTAGATTACATTTATTATGAGATAACTCCACTAATGTTATATTATTCTCTCATAAGATACCAAAATCCAATACATAATCCTTAAGCATGTCATCAAACATTTGTATCAACTTTTAGTATTTTCCATATCTTTGAGGATGATACATATTAATCATAGTCAACAAAATTCCAAATGGATTTTTTTATGTATTTCAAAAAATTTGATGTAAATGTTGGATCTCAGGCTGATACTATCAAAACTAGGACACCATTCCTTTTTAACACCTCTCAGATATAGATATTTGACAAGTATTCCACCTTATTAGATTCACGAATAATGATGAAATGGGATGACTTTGTCAGATGATCGGATATCACTAATATAGAATCATGTTTATAAACCATCCTTGGTAGATAAAAAAATCCATAGATATCTAAACCCATTTCCATATGGGAATTGGTAAATACTAAAGCATACTCAATGAGCATTGGTGCTCTTCCTTAACCTACTGATAGGTGCAAAATCTCATAAAAACTCATCCACTTTTCTTTTCATTCCATCACACAAAAATTTGTATTTTTGTTCCGTATACATCTTTTTTTATTCTAGGATGAATATCTAATCTCAAATGGTGGTAAGCATGAAGAATTTTTTTGTGAAATTTTATAGGTACTACCATAAAATCTCAAAACAAAAACACTGATCTCCAGTCATGTTCCCATCCCTCAATGGTTTCTTCACCATTGAGTTTTTACCACATAAAAAAATCAGAATCGTATTTTTGTTCCTCTTTAACCTTCTCAATGAAATCAAGAACAAAATTAAATGAAAATAAAACCATATCACTAACTTTATCATCACAATACAAGTATATATAGGCTATTGTAAACATCAAATTCTATTGATCTGAAGCCTCTTTCACCAACATACTATACATCATTCTTATTAATTCATCCACCACAGATTTCACTTTATCTAGTGTATACATTATTTCAAATTCAACCATTTGAAGATACTTTAACCATATTTTTTTCCTAGATTAAAATCTATTTGTGAGAAAATGTGTTTCAATCTCTTGTGATTCTTAAACACCATAAATTTCTCAACAGGTAGGTAATGATGAAAAATATTCAAATCATAGACTACAACCTCAAATTCCAAATCATATGTTGGGTATTTATTCTTGTCCAATCATAAGTATTGTGATTTATAAGAAACAAAATGATCTCCCTACATGAGAACACACCCCAACCCAAATCTCAATGCATCACAATAAACTACATAACCCTATCCTTATTATAGATATATCAAGATTAGTGTTGATCTAAAGAGAACTTTAATATCTTTAAAAGACATATGGAATTCCTTGTTCCATTATAAGGTAACAGTTTTCCTTGTAAAATTTATCAATGGTGAATCTATCCCTAAGAAAATCAGAATTAAAACATTAGTAATAATTGTCCAAGCCAATGAAACTGTATATGTCAAATAAATTATTTTGTAGTTTTAAAAAGATCAATGAATATATCTTTTCTAGATCCATATACACACCTTTATGAGGGACAACATGGACAAGGAAACATACCACTTTCTTCCAAAAATCACATTTTAAAGTTTATCATTCATATGATCATCTCACAAGACACCTAAAACTATCTCCAAGTGTTTCTCATGCTCAACTTTTTTCCTACAATACACTAGTATGTCATCCACAAACACCACCAAAAAATAATCATGACACCTTTGAAATATCTTATTCATGAATTACATAAAGAATGATTTTTAATTCATAAGACTAAAATTCATAAAAAATGCTCATAATGGAAATATCTAATCCTAAAAGATATTTTTAGAATATACTCTTTCCAAATATGTAGTTCGTGATATCCCAAATTCAAGTCAATTTTAGAGAACCACTGGGATCCCATAAATTGACCAAATAGGTTATAAATGCATGGAGTAATATATAAATTCTTTATCATAACTTGATTATGACTATGATAATATACAGAATGCAGAAGAGTTCTATTGGAATTCATTAGAAAAAAACTGTGCTTCCCATTGAGAAGTATGAGGTCGAATGAACCCTTTTTTTCCCAACTCATCTAACTAGAAATTAAATTTCATTAATTCTGTTAATTTTATTAGATAATATTTAAGTGAGATAGTACTGGTCCCTGGTAAGATATCAATCATATACTCTAATTCTATTTTGGGTGGAATCATGGAGAAATTATCAAGAAAAACAATAGGAAGTTGGTCCACAATTTTTGGAAAACAGATATTCTCAATCTCATCCACAGATTCCATGGTCCAAGATGAAAAATTGTATAATATAGTTACACCTGTTAGATAGAAAAATCCTACTCCACATTACTTTAAATTAGGATCTCCTCGATATATGTACACAATGACATCATTAGTTGTAAAACTTACCATTCATGTATAACAGTCCATGTGATCCTTCAACATTTTCAACAAATCTATACCTAAGATTATATCATATACATTCAACTCATGCATAGATAAATTAAAAATAAATTCATCCCCATCGATAGTTATAGAACATTCTATTCACATAAAGGGTTTATATTCTCTTTTTACAAGAGGAGTTTGATGTTTAAAATAGAATACATAATCTCGATATGATAACCAAGAAGATAAATAGCACTAACAACAAAAAATGAATGGGATGCCCCCATATCAAACAAATCCGGCATAAGAATATATTTAAAAGTAATAATAACACTCATTATAAAAGGTTTATGTTGATAATCCATGATCATTTTCTCTTCTCCATATAATTTCTTACTCATCACACATTGTTCTTTAATACACCACTACTGAAAAAATAGCTTATTATGATGGGATCTCATAGCAAGTGGCTTGTTGTGGAAAAGGGAGTCACAAATATTACATTTTTAAATAGTCTATTGTAAAAAAGTTATATCTGCGACAGGTAATGGTACTGCCAAAAAAAAGGTTTGGTGATTTAAAAAAACTATATTGCAACGGATCGGCCACCCGTCGCAAATAGTTTTCCGAATTTTTAACTTTTTTCGACAGACCATCACAATTAGTATTTGGGATGTAACAACACTAATACTGTAAAAAATAAATAAATAACCCTTTTTGTGATGAACCATTATAATTAGTATTTGCGATAGGGCCATTGAAAACAGTTAAAAAAAATAAAAACAAAATAAATTAAATAATATATTTTTTATAATTATATAATATTAATATAAAGGAAATCATAATATTAATATTAGTATAATAAAATTATTTATAAAATAATATTGATAATGTTAATGTAATATTAATATAAATGAAATAAAAATATTAATATTTATAAAAAAAATTAATTATATAATAATAAAATAAAAAAATAAAATTATTTTTAATATTAATCAAATAATAATATTAATATTAGTAATATAATAAAAACCTGACTATTCAAAAAAATATAAAAATATATTAATTAATAAAATAATAAATATAATAAAAGATAAATAAATGATAATAAAAACTGTAATATTTGAGACAATATGAAAAATTCACTATTTAAAACATTAAATAGTTAATATTACAAAAAAATGCATTCAAATGTATCATTCTAATGTAAAAATACGTCACTGAGCTGGAGGGTTATATGGAGGAGTTGGAGAAGATGGTGGGATGACTTCATCCCTAAATTGGGAGTCAGACGTCGCATGTACTCCATCTACTCTTGTTCCTACAGATACTTCCATCAATGCATCTCGTCTTGCATCTCCTACTACTGATGTTGCTGCTTCCATAAAACTCTTTTTGATGCTGATTTTTCTGCCGACACATTACCTTATGCTTCCTACGCATAGTCACTATGCGTTCACTCTATGATCACAATTTCACCTCATACTGTGTATGAGATGATGATGACTCTCTGTGAGCTCCTCTCGAGCTAGAAACTAACATTGTAGAGGTTCCACAAAAACCCCCATGGGTCAATCGAGAGTTAATACCATCAACTCGGCCTTTCTTGAAGACATATTGTGTCACCTTCATCCTTGTTGCCTCATCAAATCATGGCACACTGGCCTAACCATCGGTTTTGGTGTGACTTTCAAAATGGTTCTGAGACGTCATGGCATCATATAACTCCTTCAATTTCAATTTAAAATTAAATTAGTTCAAATATTATTAGTAGTAAAATATAAAACATAAAAAGAAATTATACTGCCAACAATCTAATGCTAGCGAGCACCTCTACTCTCTCGAGTGGCAAGATCACTGTACATCCTCCTATAAACATTGCACTCCATAATATCGGGCTGTGTGACTCCTTATATGAATATAAAATAAACCGTTTACATTTAAAGTTATATAAAATATTTAAAAAAATGTACTTACAAAATGTTCTTTATGCGTACTAAATGTACAACTACCCGCTCGATGTGTCACCTCCTATCTCCCCCAAATTTTCTAACATACTGACAATCTACTTTGAAATTGATTACTCAACTAGTCTATACATAATCCATCCCAATCATGAAATGAATTATAATTAGGTCAGTGGACATGACATATCTCATTAAACTCATTCACTCCTTCTTTCTTTATTACATTCTGTTCCAAATTGTGCAAAAACTAAGTGCAACATGGATGCAGAGCTCTATTTCATGCCTTCTAGATAGCCTCACACAAGATAACATCAATGGGATACAATAAAACCTACAAAAAATTTATTATATCAATTTATTAATTAAATTAATTTTGAAATAAAAAATATTTATTTAGGTACTATATAATGCTTGATCATATAGTGTTATACATCAATAGGAATTTAGTCTCAGAAAACCCATGCATTAGAAAAATAATTGTGCAATATAGCGCTACCATGTCCAACAGCTATATGTGTAAAGCTATGTAAAAAAGAAAAATTATTCATTCAATTAGAATATTAAAAAATTAATGAAAAAAAACTAAAATACATAGGTAAACATACCTCTTCATGCGTAGATAGAACCTAATATGAGGATGTCACTCGAGTATAAGGTCGGGAATCATTAGTCGGGCAAGACCACTCACCCTCTGAGTGCCCCCTGATCCTCCATTAGTCTGAGGGTCGGACGGTCTGACCTCCTACTCGTCCAAAGGTAGATCGGTATCCAATAAAATATGATACATATCCTCATCAATCTGACACATGAAATAATTTTGGTTAACAAACAGTTGAAAACAACATTTATATATAGATATATATTATATATGATTATAATGAGCATTTAACTATGTTAATGTACATCATCATCCTCATATTCATAACTTTCGATGAAAATGTCTTTATCTTCCTCCTCAGTATCATCAATTTATATATTACTTTAAACATCATCATCTATTGTCATTTCAAACATAGTTGTAACATCATTAACATCATCATCACTATTGGACCTTAACTGTGGGGTGTCAATAATGATATTTGTGTCACTTTGTGAAAAAAGATGTATTCAGAGCATTCTATGGAAAAATTTCAATTCCTTGCACTTCAGTGGAACCAAATTCACTTTTAGTAAACTAATTCTATCAAGATTTAATTTTTATTATGCTCTACCGATCACCCAACTACCTTGAAGTAGAATAGTAATTTTCATAATAATTTTGATGTGTCTGATGAGCCAATAAAAATGGTTCATTTACATCAATAAGACTTATATAATTAATTTCAATGATTACATTGATCAGATTAATATGCAAGACTCTCTCATTATCCAACCACTTGCATTTAAATATTGTTATGTAATATTGTCCCAGATAACATAGTTTATTGATTTCATCTTGTATGCGGTAAAATTGATCTTCAGTTTTTCTATGATGAGATCATCTCGAGAAAAAACCACTATTCATTGTTTTTTTATTCTTCATATACACATGTATGAAACAAATACCATTCACCACATATGAATTATAAGATTTAACCATTTTTATGGTGGGTAACTCACTAAACCCAACCGATAATCAATTTTATCACCATGTTGAGATACCAGAAAATATATAAAAAATAATCACTATAACAAGTATTAAATTGATTTTTTATGTGAAATAAAAACAATTATGTTACCAGTTTTTGATACCAGTAGAGAAAAAAAATTGACTCCATTCTTCAAGAGCAGATATTTTAATTTGTGGAAACTGTTTCTTGATATGATTATAATATAACCTACAAATAAATAATATTAATATACTATTATAAAAATTATAGAATAACTGATTAATAAATTCGTAGTACAAATGGTGGCATTTCTTCCTAGTTGATCAGAATATATATATGAGCTTTGTGATGTTCATCTTCTGAAATCCATCATCATGAAATCCCCTAAAGCCAAGTTCAAGCTGATTGTAAACTGTTGATTTATTTCTCATTTCATCATCAAAATTTCCTTTTCTACTACTCATGTGGTTATTTTTTTATAGATATTCATTTTAAACATAATGAGAGCAAAAAAAAAAGAAATTTTCCTTTGAAAATAATCTTCAGTAATTGAGCCTTCAACTGATGCTTTGCTACGTACTTTTTTTCAATTTATATAAGAATCTCTAAAATGTATACATCCATCAGAACTGTACTAGACCTCCACATTTTGTTTTATGTAGAAAATGTAATATCAATTATTACACTGTGTCAAGCAAACCTGGCGAGAAAATTTTATCCAGTTTATATAAAATTAAAATGACATCTTCTGGTAGTTTTCTTACAGCATCATAGTCTATTATTGACGAAAAAATGTCTCAAAAAAATTATATTTCTATTCAAACATCCCAAATCATATTATTTAAAAAACCTATTATTCCAATCTGTGTTATTCTTTCCATTAAAACATGATAGTCATGACTTTTCAATCTGTTAATATGACCATTTCTGATACACATTCCCAAATTAGAATCTTAACCATATAGAAGTCTAAAATCTGAAATCCACTGACAAAATAATAATTGACTCTCTTTGTATAGTGTAAAATTAGATTTTGGATTCATTAACTTCTATGATCTGACATTTTAAAATAGTTCATGTTTGGGTCTCTGATAAATTTTTGCAATATGTAATCATGACTTTACATTATATTTGATCTTACCTGGTGTATTCAATACTGTATGAAATAAATTATCAAAATAGTTCTTCTCAATATTCATCACATTCAAAATGTGATGGACCAAAAAATCAGTCCAATATAGAAAATCCCCAAAAATGACATGTTTTGTCCAATTGTGCTCTTTTCCAAACCCATCAATTTTCTATTGGTTTATTATTGGTCCAAATATAATGGGATGTAATGTAGAGAAAATTGATTTAAACTCTATACCTAGGATCATTATTGGAGCCCCGTCTTTTTCAATTGTTTGTTTTATGAAATGATATTTGTTACATTAAAAAGGATGATAGATTGGAAGAAATATATGATGAAACAATGGGTTTTTTCCATTAATGAATGTAAACACTTTATTATCTCTCATAAAGTATGGACATGATTCTGGACCATGTTTACTCCATCTAGAAAATATTCTATAAGCTGGGAAGGCACTAATTGTCTACATCAATGCAGCTTTTAGTATAATGTTTTTTTCACAGCAACATTGTATGTACTAACACCATTACTCCACAGTGAATTTAACTCACCAATCAATGTTTTCAAATAAATATCAATATTATTTTCTTTGACCTTGAATTAATATGGTCAATAAGATATATGGCTCTTTCATCAGCATCCATTGAGGTAAATTATACAGAGTTATAAAGACGATCCAACATGAATATTGACTAAAATAAGAACCAAATGGATAGAAACCATTAGTAGAAAGACCCAATCACGCATTTAGGGATTCTAAAGCAAAATATGATAGCACATGGTCAAATTGTTTCAATAAATCACCATCAGATGGGTGATTTTATATTTTACTAATTGAAATTTTGTTTTTTTCCATGACATCAATGATGCTATGTTTTGAGACATAAATAAACATTGAAATATATGTTTTAGTAGGAAATATCTCAATTATTTTACAAAAACAAATCCAGTAATCTATGGTAGAGCTTCTTTATCCCTTGATTTTCCACATATAGGATAACATTCCAATGACTCAATTTCATAAAAACTTAAGATGATGTCATTTAAGAATGCATGAATATTCTGATTACTAAGACCTATTTTACAAACCAACCACTTTCCCTCATACAAATTTTCAAGCAACACATTTCCTTCAGGTAGTGGTGTTTTTAACAAAGAGAATATATAATCAAAACAACTATTAGATATTCAATTATCTAATTTAATAAAAATATATATAGAAAATAGATCAAACTTTCTTATCTTGAAACTAGGATACAAGGCATCCTCAGTGGACCTCAATGAATCATATAAATGAGATGGTTCCAACTCAAGAGTGAAATCAATATCATCCTGAGTTTCAGTTTGTTGAAAAGATGGATAGGCTACATCATGTACTAAATTTTAAAATTTTGTTGTATATAGAACCAAATTATGAGTATCTTCTCTAGAAATACATCTAACATGTTGATATTAAAAACTAATCTAATTGAATACAATAGTGCAATAAATGAGCTCTATCATTGTCAAATGTGTCATACATCTCCTATAACGACCCACACTTTACATACATTGTTAATACTTCAAAATTGAATCACACTTATTACAACATATGACAAAACCACAAAGGACCGTATAGGTATAGTGTCTTTAGAAACTGGGAAACATAAACAACTGGTTCATAAATCTTCTACAGTGTCTCCCATTTATTTCATCATATCTAGGGTCCCTTTTAGCATATTCTACTTAATATCCATCTTCCTGGCCTGGGGAAAAGAAAACATAAAAGGGTGAGCTCAAATGCTCAGCAAGGGCAAATAAAGGAAATAAAAATCATATCATATCTTGTTGAAAATTAAAACCTGCAAAAGAGATCATAATATCTTAACATGGAATAAATCATAGAAGTGAAAATGAGATCCCCATAATCATAACATAAAACTTGAATCTTTGTGGCATGCGCACATAATCATGGAAAATCATTTCTTGTTAGTCATGACTCATTGCCAAGACTATCTTAGTGGACAAAGTCCCTTTCTGAACCGAGTTTACTCCTCGTTTCAGTCCTGTATCACTGAACCGAAATAACCTTCCGTTCCAGCCATGTCTATCTCATGAGATATAAAATCATTACCCAATGCATTGGAGGGAGATATAGGTCCCACCCATCTTATAATGAATCCTTTGTTATGTGTGCCACATAATCATAAAACATACATCATCGCATAACACATATAACAAAAATGGGATTCATGAAACATCATAAATCAATTCATATAAGATAAAGGAATTCATAAACATAATTCCATCACAACATAGTCAAACCAATGTAAAAATATGGATAGAAACAGAACCCTTTATTATCTTAGATGGAAAATAATTTTGATAAAACACTTGAATTGAATTCTTGAGGAAAATATCCTTTCTTCTTCAAAAACATTTTTCCTTTCATAACATGTCATACAACTTTAAAATAAAAGAAGTTGATTAAAAATTAACTTGAAAACTTGTAAAGGAAGCTTCTTGGAAACAATGTTTTAAAAATCCATTCATGCCGTATAAGTTAAAAAAAACATTCTTCGTACTTTTGTCGGAAAAGTCAAAAAGTACCTCGTACGGAAAAACGACAAAAGATTCCTTTCATATTCTTTACAAAAAACTCACCTAAGGGTAAAATTGGATTTAAACTATTTCAAGTGGATGGAAACAATATTACATATTGAGGGAACATGGATGTGGATGATAAAATACACCCCAGTAAATACTTACGAATAAACAATCTCAGATAAAAAAATGAGATTGTGATATTTCCCTTACCTTAGGTCCGATTTGCTTTGTTCGTGTCCGAAGCTCCTGTATAATGGTTTATGTAATGTTATTGACTTATTCCAGAATCATACATATTTATATGATATCATATATGGTCATATTATTAGCTTCTTGTTAGTAATATTTCATTGTTACTTGTTACTCGGGTCTTTATAACTTTTTGTTCTTATGCGTGTTTTGTCGAATAAATTCTTATTCTTATCTTTAGGTTATAGATAATTCATTTCCAGAATGGTATTAGTGTATTATATACCATATTCATTCATTCAATTCATTTATATAATCATTATGAAATGAATATCATGTAGAACGAGTCGCATCACATCGTGGAGACGGTATTCCGTACGTACGCACGAGTGATGATATCATTCCTATGATCGTGGAATTGTATTGGAGTATATATATATTATTTCAGTATCAATATTACTTCATAATAATCATATTTAGTTACTCATTACACCATTATAACCATCCTTGTAAGGTGATGGTGGAAAATAGATTACACCACGGCGTGGAGACGGTATTCCGTACGTACGCACGCGTGGTGATTTCATTTTTCCGTAGGATGGATAGAAGGTGAAATAGGGTTGTTTCATATTTATAATAACATATCAGTATGTAAGTAATACTGATGTTATTACTTTATCATGAAACAACTAAAGAAGAAGAAGTTGAAGAAGAAAGAAATTGAAAAGATCGGTAATGGATATTACCTCTTCTTTGGAACGCCTTTTTGAATCCTCCACTTAAGGAACTAAGATTGGTCTTTGGAGAAGACCAGGACCTCTAGGATTATTCTAGGGAAGTGGAGAAGGGAAAATGGCAGGGGTTAGCCGAGCTTGAGTGCTCAAATTGGTGTGAGGAGGAGGGGGAGGAGGTGCCCTTTTATAAGGGAGGAGAGGGGCACCTTAGGAATATCTCAAAATATTATTTTATATTAAAGACAAAATCGGTTTATAATGGTTCCAAAGGGTCTTATTTCGAAGCTAAAGTGGGGATGGGTCGAAATCCTATCAACCAATAGAATTTAGACAAGTTTAGGATATTATTTTAACCTTATCAATTAAATTTAACTCTAAGTTAAATAATTTAACTTTTACCATGTCTTTTTGTTTTCTTTCACTATATGGTTAATACACTTATTATAACATGCCAAAAGAACCCCAAATTGTTTATTATTAATATATATATCCTTATCTAAGTCATTTGGCCGAACCTTAGATTTTTAGGAATAAAATAACAATTAATAATATAATATTTGATTTAAAAACTATTTTGTGTCAATTTTGACACTATTTGATATATGATTTTTGTCAAAGTCATAACAGAATTATATGTTCGAACCAAGTTGATTAAATCAATACTAATATATCATAGTAACCTAGAAAATTAGTGGAATTCATAAAAAGTCTCAAATTACATTTATTTTGGTGTTTATAACATCGATTATGTCAATATTTCGTTAACAAGATAATTACTGCATCATCTTTGTGTCATAAATAAATTAAATTATTTGATGTCTAAAAATTACAAATAAAATACCATCATGTAGGAAGTCTATTTAGCTTTCTAATGAATATTTACAATCGAATTTATCTTATGTATAACCCTATATTAAAAATGATTTACTTATTAAACTTTGATTTTAACTATTTTAACCCTTCTTTAAATAAATTAATAATAAATGTCCTAATCTAATCCAAGTGGGCCTAAATGGTCATATTTTATTCCTAAGTTTGTTTTTGGTCGAATTACACTTGTCCAATAGAATTAGGACATGTGTTAGGGTAATATTAATATCATATTTACCCTTAGTTACCATATTTACTATTAACCGCGGTAAAAAAAGTAAAAAGTTACTATTCACCAAAAAAATTATTTTCATCTCATTGAACCACATTTTAGTCCTTGATATTAACCGTTTCTCTCGGATTTTTGAAATTCCATTCACAGAAGCGGTAAAATTAAGTTTTATGCAAAATTCAGTTTTTAACCTACCACTTAGTGGTTTCACTATTCATCAAAAATTTAAAGTTTTCAGAAAAATACCAAAATTTCACCCTAGGCTAATTTCGATATTCTGAGTCCAAAAATGAAGTCCATTTTGAAAAATAAAATTTATAAAATTTCAAAAAGTGGTTATTACTATTCATAACGGCTAGTTTTAATAGCATATTGTTGTTTAGTGAAACTCGGTATTGCGTACGACGCAAGCTATCGAGGAAGGTCGCGATTGCGTGTAAAGCAAGCCAAGAAAGTGTTGTGTAGAAAAAGATTCCTTTGATGATTTATATAACATAAAAGTCTCGGGTGTTACATCTCCAGAGAACAATTTTTACAAGGACACTTAACTGTTCTTTCTAAAACAAATTTTGGTTGTGATGATGCAAATTATAAGAGATCATGGACACCCTCAATATATATATGATTTAAACTAAAACCATTTGGATTTTTGTACTGATTTATCCAAGCCCAATCATCTAATAATCACTATTTTCGACTTCCTTGTTCCATATTTTTCAAAAAAATATGTAATAATTACTTATTTTAAATATTTATATATAAAATAAATACTATCCATAAAAACAAGAAAATTATAATATCTTTTCTAGAAATTTATAATAATTTCTAATATTTTAGAGTTTTTTATACAACTTTTAATATTTTATACTAATCTACAATCATTTATAAAAAAATATACTAATTACCACAAATTATTTTTAATTATAGGTAATTTTTACTAATTATTGTAAATTACTTGAAACACAATTTCCAATGGATTGGTGGCAACACATTTTCCTAAGGACTCATCCCCTTGCATCTTACTACAACTCAAATAACTATAAAAATTATTCTCCAATGTATGAATATCTATTTTCACGTGCACAAGGATGGAGAGCAGGGAAGCCTCGCTGCATTTTTCTTCATGCTAGTGCATAAAAAATTGATATACATAGGTCAGATCATAATTTTCATAGTGATTTTAGTCGGAGAAGTTCCCAAAAGATGTGTTATTAGAAAAAAGAGTCACTTTTTTCTGACATCTCACCTCCTTGCAACTTTCTCTGAGTAAAATTAGTAAGAAAAATATTCTATGACATATGTGAGAGGATATTTTTCAAACTGAATTGACTAGGAGAAATTCACAAGGTGATGAGGCGTCGATCCAAAAGAATGCCGCCAATCCGTTAGAAATTGAGCTGGTTTTTCAATGTAGTCGAATTATTCCAATTTTACTAGTTAATCCTAATAGTTACTAATTAATATTGATTTTTACTAATTAAACTTAATTGTTACCAATCGTTAATCATTCATCCTAATTCTTACTCATTCATCCTAATTATTTTAAATTATTCATAATTTTTACAAATTATTCTTAATTATTACTAATTATTCATAATTATTACTAATTAATCATAATTATTACTAAACGTTCCTAATTATTACCAATTATTAATAATTCTTACTAATTCATACTAATTATTACTATTTCGTACTAATTATTACTAATTCCTACTAATTATTACTAATTATTACAAATTATTACAAATTATAACTAATTATTACTAGTTAATATTAATTATTACTAAGTATTTCTAATTATTACTAATTAATCCTAATTTTTAATAATTAATCCTAATCATAACTTACTAATCCAAATTATAACTAATTAATCCTAATCATTACTAGTTATTACTAATTATTTCTAATTATTTCTAATTATTACCAAATATTTCTAATTATTACAAATCATTTTTAATTATTACCAATTAATAATAATTATTACTAATTAATACTAATAATTACTAATTATAACAAATTATTTCAATTTCTTACAAATTATTACAAATTATTACTAATTATTTCTAACTATTAATAATTATTTAAATAATTACTAATTAATCCTAATTATTACTAATTTAATCCTAATTATTACTAATTAATTCCAATTATTACTAATTAATCCTAATTATTAATTATTAATCATAATTATTACTAATGAATCCTAAGTATTACTAATTATTTCTAATTATTACTAATTATTACTAATTATTACAAATTATTACCATTTATTAATAATTAATCCTAATTAATCATAATTATTACTAATTAATCATAGTTATTACTAATTATTCCTAATTATTAACAATTAATCCTAACTATTACTAATTAAAAAAATTATTACAAATTATTAGTAATTATTACAAATTATTACAAATTATTACTAATTATCACTAATTATTATTAATTATTACAATTTATTACTAACTATTACAATTTATTACTTATTATTTTTAATTATTACTAATTTTTATAATTTATTACTAATTAATACTAATTATTACAAATTATTACTAACTGTTACAATTTATTACTAATTATTACAATTTATTACTAATTATCATAATTTTTTACAAATTATGACTAATTCTTACCAATTAATACCAATTATTACAATTTATTATAATTTATTACTATTAATTACTGTTAATTACTTTTTATTACAATTTATTACTAATTATGAAAATTTATTACTAATTATTACAAATTATTACAAATTATGACAATTTATTACTAATTATTACTAATTATTACAAATTATTACTAATTATTACAATTTATTACTAATGATTGATATTATTACTAATTGTTACTAATTATAACTAATTATTACAATTTATTACTAATTGTTAGTAATTATTAAAAATTATTACAATTTATAACTTATTGTTACTAATTGTTACTAATTACTACTAATTATTTCAATTTATCAATAATTATTACAAATGATTACTAATTATTACTAATTATTACTAATTATTACAATTTATTACTAATTATTTCAATTTATTACTAATTATTTCAATTTATTACTAATTATTTCAATTTATTACTAATTATTTTAATATATTTCTAATTGTTACTATTTATTACTAATTATTCACGGTTTTACTAATTATTCATAATTATTAATAATTATTACAATTTGTTTCTAATTATAACTCATTATTACTAATTATTACAAATTATTTCAATTTATTAGTAAATATTACAATTTATTACTAGTTATTACAATTTATTACTAATTATTACATTTTATTATAAATTATTTCAATTTATTACTAATTTTTTAATTAATTACTTATTATTTCAATTTATTACTAATTATTACAATTTATTACTAATTATTACAATTAATTAATAATTATTTATAATTAACATTTAGACATAATTATTCAAATAAATAAACACTAAAAAAATAAATATCTAATTCTAATTTAATTTAATTGCATGTAACTAACAATAATTATAAATAATTTAAAATACAATAAATTAACTAAATAATATAAAATAGATAAATACCATGAAATTGAAATTTTTGGGGTATAAAAACTGTCGATTATGCTCCGATTTAAAATAATAAAATATGAAAAAATTTAGAACAAAATTTTTAATAAGGGATAGAGATAAAAGTTGATAAAGAAGTAGAATGGAAGGAAAAACATATGGGAGTATATATTGGTTAGATTGTTTACGACGAGCCTATTTACGATGGTAATCCCGTCGCGAATTGTAGCACTTGTGACGTGTCATGTTGCAAATGCCCAACGGCCGCATTTATTAGAGTCAATCGAAAAAAATTAATTTTGATGGGACCCATTGCAAATGGTGCCCTGGAGAAATAGTATTTTCAATGGGACAAGTATCATGTTGGAAATAATAAAAATTTTCGTCGTGTATTTATGACGGGCATAAGAACCCATCACAAATACTCATGTCTGTGGTTGGGCACCACACCGTTCACGATAGTTCTTAACCCCCCTCCAACCCCCCCCCTCATCGAAAACATCTATTATTTGCGATGAGATGATAATCTCATCGCATGTAACCCCTTTTGATAGGTTATTTGAGACATGCCCCTGACCCGTCGTAAATGGCCATTTTTTAGTAGTTCCCTATTGATATTTCACTTGTTGAGGATTCATGGTATTCCTATAATCACCCTGGATTGCTCGGTTTTACTGACAATAGCTATTTTTTCCACTCATCCTATCGAAGAATACGATGTCTACGGAATATGAGATTTGTCCCAAGCACTCAACCTTGGAGCACAATGAAAATAGCATTGAAGATGTCCCTTCTGGTTGCAATTGTGATATGCTATAGGTTGTTCCATACAATCTCACTTCATGTGATAAGAAGAACCATATTGAAAACAACCCAGTTTACCCATTTTTTTAGGATGAAGATTCTCTAATCATGTCCTCTAAATCTAAGTCATACTATCACCTTGAAAATAGGAGTCCATATTTCTCTTCTTCTCAGCATTAGAGTTCCCAGCATTTACTATAAAAATTAACATGCTTCGTCCACCTATATTCCCTAAGGTATATCTTTTTCCCCCATTTTTATATCGACCATCTCTATATAATCTGATATACAAGGAATGGTAATCTTTGAGTGATCCTCTTTCCTCATCCTCGATTCAAAAATGCAGGCCTTCAAGGATGCACTTCCTACAACCTCTAGTGAAAATGGACTAAATTCAAAATTTTAGCAGTATACTGTGTCACTGTTAGGTTCTCTTGCTTCAAATTGAATAAGTATATTGTTCTTGAAATCTGGAAATTATGAGGACAAAACGGTTTGCTAAAAAATTCTTTAAAATCCTCTCATGTCATGCCCTGGTTTGATTTAGCCTGAACTACTAAATCCTATTATTGGCATGCACGATCTTCCAACATATACATTTCCAAATTCACCTTCATGTCAGTTAGTGTAGAATGGATATAGAAGATTTTATTCATCCTATATAGCCACACTTCTAGTTTTTCTGGTTCTGAATCACCCAAAAGATGGGTGGATTATACTTTAAAAACTAAACTGAATGATCAACTTTCCTGGGATCATCCCTTTTTTCACTCTATCCAAGACAAAAAATTCCTAGAAAATTCTCTGAACCAATTGTTGTTTCACCTATGGATCAGGAGCAACCACATTCTCAACATTCTCTTCTAGTTTTTTTCCTACAACACCAACCTAATGCCATTTTCTATAACCCAAAAGAAAACTCTATTTTATCTCACTCTCAATAAACTAAATGCTTATAAATTTTAAATTTACCAAATCACACATATCATAGTAAGGCATTAAATAATTCCACAATTTCCACCTTCAAAACATTTTTGAAAATTCAACCATGATTTTTGAAAATCAAACCATATTCAACTATTTAAAAAAACACTTTTTCAACAAATCATACATCCTTACTCAAATAGAATATGTAATCCTTTTGGGAACTCATTTCTATTAATTATTTTCATGCTCTTATCATCAGTCAAACCCATGATGATGAGGTTATAACTCCTATAAGTGTCTCAAAATAAGCATGTACTCAACTCCCTGGTATTACGTCCCGATTCTAGAAGCCACCCAGGGGCGCCCTGTACCAACTGGACCAAAGACATATATATAAAATGTTTCATGACACATATATGTTGGAAAGCATCCAAACAAGTCACAATGCTAGAAATAAAAACAGTACTAAGATAATTTCAAAAAAAGATAAAAAAATCCCCAAAATTGCAAGACCAATCTTTATCCTATGGTCTCTAGCTCCATAATAAGTCACATACCTGAAGTAGAAGGGCGCTTGAACTTTTCTATACCGGCAACAATTTAATTTGTTTGGGCCCAAAATCATGACCCAAACAGGGTGTGAGACTAAATCTCAGAAGGCAACTACCCAAAGATATGTGCCTAATAGTCAGTGAATATATGGAAGGTAAATGTACAGAAAGCAATAAATAGGAAGGTACTATGAAGTAAACAATCCACAGTTCCAAAATCAAGCTACAACAAAACGACAGCTAACCCTCATACTGGTAACCCTCTAGAAAGTAATCACAGCCATCCCCTCTGGTCATACCTAAAAATAATACAAGAAACCCTCTGGGCAGTACACTCAGCCTAACACCTCTCGTTTAGTATATGAATATAACAATACTCTTTGAGGAAGCACTCATAGTCTATCCCATTATAGTCAAAGGTAAAGAAAGAATCTCTGATAAAGCTCACATAGTCCATTCTCCGTATAATCTAGGGTAGTCAAGGACTCTTTGAGGATGCTCACTCGGTCAATTCCCTTCATATCCCCAAGTTCTAAGACACTCTGAGGAAGCTCACTCGGCCAATTCCCCTTATATCCCAAGTCTTACAATTCAAACAAAGACTCTCTCTGGAAGCTCACACGCTCAATCCATTTATAGTCTAAAGCAATCAAAGACTCTCTGATGAAGCTCACTAATTCAATCCCCCATATTTCCCCAAGATGTTATAGGCTCTCTGAGGATGCTCACTCAGTCAATCCCCCTTATAGCCGAAGTGCTCAAAGACACTATGAGGAAGCTCACCCGGTCAATTCCATTATAGTCTACTACACTAGGTTCTCACAGACCTATGCAGGTCAACTAGAATAGAAGTCTAATATGGCTAGAGTAAACCTACGTAACTACTTGGATAAAAGTCTACAACATATCTATCATATCAAAAAACAAACTCTCCACCCCTCAGCAACAGGCATGGAAAACGGGCAAGGAAACCAAACCAGCTAAACAGGACCAAACAGCCATAAACATAACAAGCAAGGGAAAAAATCCAAAGCATAGAATAAACCCATTTTATATCCATATTACCTCTACACTAGCATACAATCCTGTCGGGAAATCAAAAGGGGTAAAACGGTAAACATGCAATACCTCGTTCAGTGGTATTGGTGGAATTTGAAAATAATACTGAAAAAAATTCAACAAAAAGGCACAAAACACCTACCTCTAGGTGAGGATATAGATATATGTGAACCTGAAATCCTGAGTCTACTTATAAAAAAAAGATCTACAAAAACCTCAAAAACGATCAACCCATGATATCTCACAAGAGATAAGAAATTGGAAAACAATGCTCTTAGAGAAAGAAAAAATCACCAATGCAATTCCAACACAACCGATGGTGTTTGATTCAGAGGATGGACAGCGGAGCAAGGGCTCATCAAAGATCTGCATCCATACAGGCTCTGTCGGACGAATGAGACCTAAAAAGAGGGTGCTCTGTTTGTCAGACGTGACCTCGGTGCATTTAATGAAAAAAATACACAGTGTGTATTTTGTAGTACACAATGTGTACTTTCTATTTCCATACTCCATATTAGGCAGTCTCCAAGTCATTCCACATGGCCATGTGCAAGGCTGCTACACGACCAGCACACGACTACCCATCGTAATTGAGTACATGGCATGTACTCATAAAGTACACTATGTGTACTTCAAAAAATTTCTAGAAACACCTATTTTCTAAAAAACTACAGAAAAGGAGAAAAAAAACTTGAACATAAGATGCACGTTCTTACAAACTTCCCTCCTTATAGAAATTCATCCCCAAATTTCACTAGCGCCGCATAGAAGAAGAAATCCTGAATAGCTCCGACCACTGTGATCGCACGTCTGCCTCCCTCTCCCAAGTCTCATCCAGTACTCACCCGTGCAGCCATAGCACCCTACCACAGGAACAGACTGGCCACAGAGAACCTTCGCATTGTGATCAAAAATCTAGATTGGATTCTCCTCAAAGGATACATCTACTTCTAATTCAACCTCCTCAGGTTGGAAGATGTGATACTGGTCTGAGAAGTAACGTCGAAGCTGAGAAACATGGAATAAGTCATGCATAGCTTGGTACCTCTGAGGTAACTATAACCGATAGTCAACCGTACAAACTCTCTCCAACACCTCAAACGGCCTGACATACCTCAGCGAAAGCTTACCCAGTCTCTTGATCCTCTTATCTCCCAACCTCAGTGTGACACGCAAAAAAACCTGATCCCTGATCTCGAACTCCAAAGGTCGTCTCCTATGATCAGCATAAGACTTTTGTATAGACTTTGCAGTAGACATCCTCTTCCAAATCAACTATATATTCTCTGTGGTCTCCTAAACAAGATAAAGTTCCATAAAATCTACCTATCCTACCTCCAGCCAACATAAGGTTGATTGGCATGGCCTATCGTACAATACCTCAAAAGGATCCATCTGAATACTTTCCTGAAAACTATTGTTGTAAGAAAAATCCACAAGAGATATATGATTCTCCCAAGAACCTCCAAAATCCAGAATGCATGCTAGGATCGTATCCTCAAGCACCTAAATCGTACGTTCGGACTGCACATCTCTCTGGGGTTGGTATGTTGTACTCATAAGTACTTGTGTACCCTATGCTTTCAAAATCCCCTGCTGGACCTGGGAAGTAAAACAAGCATCCCTGTCTGAAAAAATGAAGTTTGGAACTCCATGCAAATGTATAATCTATTGAATATAAAATATTCTCTTCTAATCAACACTTAAGGTCTCTTTGATTGGTGAGAAATGAGAAACCTTCATGAGTCTGTGAATTTCAAACCAAACTGCATCATTCCCGTGAGGTGACCATGGAAACCCGGTCACGAAGTCCATCAAAACATCTTTCAACATCCACTCAGGAATGGGTAACTACTGTAAAAGTATTGCTGGTAGCTGTTGCTCCACCTTAACTTGCTGACAAGTGGAACACCTCATGACGAAACTAGAAACATCTTTCTTCATACCTGGCCAACAATACTGACAGTGTAGATCATGATACATCTTGGTAATGCCAGGATGAACTGCCCAAACTAAGGAGTGAAAATCCTGCATCATCTCTTCACGTGTGTCTGTTGGCACCCATAAACACCCCTGAAAATACAAGATCTCATCCTTGCCTATGGTCTAGCCAGGAATAGGGTCCTCTCCTGACACATTCTCCATTAAGACTAGGCCTTCATAATTTGATTGCTGCCTCATGTAAACTTGATCAAGAAGAGTAGATGTAACAGCTACGGAAGAAAGAAAAGACTATCCCTGTTTGGCTTGCACATCCAAATGCATATCATAGAACAGAGTAATAAGCTTACAATAAATACTGGCCTCCTAAACTTCCTGTATATGAGTCCTCCGGCTCAGTACATCAGCCACTGCATTTCCCTTCCAAGGAATAAAGGCAAGCTCAATGTCAATGGACTGTAGCTACTCAACCCACCTGCACTGTCTCAAATTAAGATCACATTGAGTGAAGATATACTGGAGACTTTTGTGGTTAGTGAAAACTAGAAAATGATCTCCCAGAAGATAATGTCTCCAAAAGCGTAAGGCATGGACAACAGCTTCCATCTCTAGATCGTGCATCTGGTAATTCCTCTCATGTGGCCTCAACTACAAAGACTCGTATGCAACGACTCCATCTCCCTGCCTAAGCACAACTCCCAGCCCAATACTTAACGCATCACAGTAAGTAGTATAGATCTTTCCCAGCTCTGGAAGGACTAGTATTGGTGCTGAAGTCAACCTCCCTTTCAGCTCTTGAAAGGATGACTCACAAGAATATGACCATGAGAACTTCGCACCCTTCTTAGTCAGACCTGTTAGTGGTGCTGCTAAGCATGAAAAGTCTTGTATGAAATGTCTATAGTATCCAGCCAGTCCTATAAAACTTTGCACCTCAAAGACATTCTTCGTCTGCTCCCAGGTATCTATATATCTCACTTTTTTTGGGTCTACTGATACTCCTACCTCTGAGATAATATGACACGGGAAGTGAATCTGATCAATCCAAAAGTGGAATTTTGAGATCATAGCATTTAATTGATGCTCCCTTATTGTACTCAAAATGATCTCATGATGTGTGTAATGGTTGTATAGAGTGTGAGAGTACAACAAGATATATTCCACAAAGACCACGATGAAGGAATCCATGTATAGATGGAACACTCGGTTCAATAGTGCCATGAAAACTATAGGTGCGTTCGTGAGACCTAATAGCATAACCATGTACTTGTATAGACCATACCCACTCCAGAAATCTGTAAAAGATATGTGAGATGTTCTAATGTGCAAATGATTATAACCAGATCTCAATTAAACCTTCGAAAACACCCGGGATCCTCAAATATGATCAAAGAGATGATTAATCCAGGGCAAGTGATATCTATTCTTGGCCGTCAATGGTTCATCTTTCAATAGTACACACAAAGCTTGAGGGTTACATCTGTCTTCTTCACAAATAAGACAGGAGAACCCTAAGGAGATGTACTGGGTCAGATGAATCCCATTTCCTGCAACTCCTCTAACTAACTCTTGAGCTCCTGCAATTCTGGTATAGCCATCTTATAAGGAGGAATGGACATAGGTGCGGTTTGTGGCATAAGCTCATTTGAAAAGTCTACCTCTCTCTCTAGAGGAAAACCTGATAAGTCCTCTGGAAAGACGTCCCTAGAACAATCCACCACTAGAGAAAAGTCTAACTATTATGCCCCCTAGTCATTTAGATACAGACTAGCAATCTGGGCTGTAACGCCTCCCAACCCATGATGCTCTGGACCCTCTCTTCTCACCTAGACATCCCACTCACCCAAATGAAGAGATGATTCACTATCTGGTGATGTTAAACTCACCTTGCGATGATAATAGTCAATGAATGGCTCGCAGGGAACTAACCACTCCATCATGGGAATGAAATCATGGCATGTCATCTCTAGGACATAGAGGTCCCATAAAAAGTGACAACCACAAACCTCTAGAGGGAACACCTTTCATAACATACACTCGCCGTTCTAGTCCCCAATAGAGTGTCTAGCATCAAGATATCATCAGATGAAATTATGAAGAGCCCAAGGCTCTCTAAAACAACAACATTAGATATAAAGCTATGGGAAACCAGTGTATTGAAAAGAGAAAAAGCTAAAACTGAGGCTACTAAGATCGTACCTCAAACTGTAGAAGGCCCGAGATCCTGGTCCTGATGGGTCAGCTCCACTAAAAAATTCTGGCCTGCACCATGACACTGTGACCCTTCCTGAACACTCTGAGCTGATCCACCCTGCTTTTTCTGAAAACTAGTTGAATGGCTACCCTGGACATGACCTCCACCTCGTCCTGAACGGCAGGAAGAACTCCGGTTCCCTGACTGATGAGAACTAGTGGTGATGCTCCTGAATGAGGAGTCCTTGAAGAACCCCTGTCACCAGCCGCCAGTGAGAAGATATGACAAAAGCACTAAAGATGACCCATCTTGCCACGTTATTAGAACCTCATTGGGCCTCTTGGGCAATGTGGCCTCGTATTCCCTCTCCTCCCGCACTAGTAGAATACCACCTGGCTACCAAAATATGCATCCCGCCTACTCTGATCTCCTCATGCAGCCTCCATGTGGCACTTCTTGCTATCATCTGGCGGCTCACTAACTTTGGATGCTGAACTGCCCTAGCTCATAGCTCAAGAATCCCTAAGATTATGCTCTGTTATCAATTCCTAGTTGATTCTTGAGATATAGAAGTCAATCTGAAGATGTTCACCTGAGATCAGATGTCGTGGCTTAGACCCTCCTCAAAATTTCGTTCAAGGAAAAACTCATCACCTCCTGGAATAGGTGTGAAACACTGAAGCTATGTGAATAGAGAAGAATACTACATCACAATAAAATTACCCTACTCCAAACTCTTGAACTCTCTGGATTGATCGACCCTCAAGGTCTCTAGAAATAAGTAATCATAGAAGATGCACTGAAACTCTTCCCAATCCATATTCTGCTGGTGGCCCGCCGGTGAGATCACATCACACAACCTCTTGGAGGCGTCTCAGAACATGTAGGTAGTGAGCTTCACCCTATTTTCTGGAGGTATCTCTAGATGCTCAAAAATGATCAGCGTGGCTTCTAGCCATAACTCTACAGCCTGTGGTCCTCCATCCCCTGAAAAAGTAGAAGGATGATACTGCAGGAAGACCCACGTCAAATCATCCATCGACGGGGCAGGAGATGACTCTCCCTAAAAGGTATGCATCATCCTTAGAAATCCTTCCCTGAACTATGCATCAACACCTATGTCAGGTACAACGGTTGGTGCCAAGGATCACAAAACTACAGGATCTACAGGTTATCCCTGATCAGCCATGTACGGTGTTTGATTGCCGTTTGGAAACTGGCACACAACAAAGGGGATGTCTTGGTGTCATGACGCTGCAAGGTCAATCACACAACTTAGATTAAGGTTGTAAAGGATTGAAAACAAGGAGTGTAATAGGGGAACAGGAGAAATAAATCACTCAAGTATCATAAAACATGACTACACGATGTTTACAATTCCTACATGAAATGTCCCCTTTATCCATTCACATGGGCGTGTACTCCTGCTGAAACTGGTTGTGTAACACCCCAAACACATGACGTGTTCTCCTAACACTCGACGTATACTTGAATCCTCTTCCCCTTCCCAAGTCCTTCTACATGGTTAAGACACATGGATTCCTAAGACAAGACTACATGATGTGTTCAAGATAGACGCGGCATGTACTAAACAAGTTTCACATGGCCCATGTTCTTAGTGACACGGTCTGACATAAGACCCATTCCACACAACATGTTCAAGGAGGACACGGTGTGTATGTGAAAGGATAACACCGAACTATGCTGTTGGTTACACGGTCAGCTACATGGCTGTCACTACATGACATGTTCTAGATGGACTCGGTGTCTGTGAGAAGGGATAACACCGACCTATGTTGTTTGTGACACGACCAGGTACCTAGGTCAGACTACATGGCGTGTTCAACTGGTACACTTCATGTTCCTACAATAAATTCCATATCCTATGTCTCTACCCCCATGGCCTATGACATGGTTAGAAACTACACAACATGTGCATAAATTACACGATGTGTACTTAAGAAAAATAGTTTCTTCCCGAAAATAGAACACATGGCATGTAGTGAAAACTACACGGTGTGTATTCTAGGTTTTTCCAGACAGTAAGCCTCCAAAACTACTTTGGAGCCCAGAAAAACACCAAAACGAACATTAAAGTTCCAAATTCTGATCCAAGAGGGCCCATACTCCCTGAAAATCAAATCTTTAAATCTTATACATGTTATAAAAAGGAAGACAGGGCAATGATCCACCAAATTCGGTCCATGAGGGCCCATAACACCTCAAGAACCAATGTTTGGCATTCATTCAGAAAAAACATTACACAACCAATACCCTATCCAATAGTAGGTATTTTATCAAGGCATATATCATTACAGCATGCATATTCTACACAACATCTATCACAACAACAAGAAATTTCTAATGCACCCTAAATGGCATCACAAGAATTCATGACCTGGGATTTTTAGCAAGTGCATATATGATGCATGAGAAGGCATACCCTCATCTCATCAGGTTGCAATGGAAATAGAACCTCAATAACATAAACAATAACGACACAACTCATGTGAAAGACTCAAGGTGAAATCAAATCAACTATAATAATTAAAAAACTAGAAAATTTTCAATTAAACGAGGTAGATTGGATTTTCCCTGTACACGGGTTAGCTACTACTAGGAAAAACTTATTTCCAAGTACCAATTCCATCCTATCCTTGGCTATAGGCTCCAAAATGTAGTTCAAGAAGAAAATAATTCCACTGATACCACTTTTTAACATCCCGATTCTTGAAGCCACACATGGGCACCCCGTATCCGGTTGGTCACATGGCCTCAAGTGAATTTCCCCGAATGCCAGAGGTTGCCGACTAGCAGTGAGGGCCTTGGGTGTGATAGTGGGGAACTATGCCCTCATTTGCAGAGTAAAAATCCGAAGTAAACAAATACATACAATAGCGAATGCAGTAAATATCCAACAACAGTAACAGTGGAAGAGTGGAATGATCACTACAACATAAATCGACTTTAGCGGCGGTTTAAAAAACCACCACTAAACCTTTCGTTAAAAAGGTTTAGCCGTGGTTTATTAAAAACAACCGTGAAACCCATTTATGCTTTTACAGTGGTGACACCCCCCCCCCACACCTGAGCAATCTCTTCTCCCCCCGACCCCGTGATGCCTCTCCCCCCGATGTGACCCAACCCTAGCTCCGCCTCCAGTGTCGTCAGCGACCTCACCGCTGGTCGCTACTGACCCCCCTTCTCCCCCCGAAACCCATGACACCGGCTTCTCCCCTGACCCCATCGAGTTTCTACCCCAGGTCGGCTCCCCTTTCCTACTACTAGTGGTTTTCTCATATTTATGTATGTTTTTGTGTTTAATTGTTAGAGGAATCTTGTGGAGGAAAAATGCATAAGGTTTTATGTAGATTCATTATTGTTGAGTCATTTCCATAATTTATTTTGGTTTATCATCAAATTTTGATGAATTCATTTAATTTATGGACTTCATATATTTGGGTTTTGTTTTTAAATGAGCTCACAGGTGTTCCAAGAGTGATCCATACCCCATTTCTTGATGTTATAGGGAGGATACATAACTCTCCCTAAAATATGTCTAATTTGATTAATATGGATTAATTCTCTTAATTAATATTATTTATTTATGATATATGTTGTAATTTTATGAGTTAGGGGATTGAGATGGTGTTGGTTCATAGATATGGCTTTTTTGAGGATGGAATGAGATTTCATAAAGGGATATCTCTATGGTCAAGTTAGTTTATGAATAATATTACCATAGGATATGGTAATGAATTTTTTGTGTGGATTGAAATTTCATGTAGGTGGGTATGTGACATGAATGGGATCCATGAGTTATTTACCTTATGAGACATGAGGATAGAGATTCATGTTGGGTTCATAGAATTCCCTTTAGTATGATGCATTGATTATACAATAATTGATGGAAATGTTATATATGTGAGAGGCTTAACTATACAGAAATTAAAATCCCAATAGGGTGTCCATCATGTATTTATGGGTCACGTTATCTATAAAGGACTTGTTTTAGGTAATTTATTCTCTTCTAATGAAATGTCTATGGGTGAGGCTATGGGATGGTGTGGTAATGGTCATCTATATTATGATAATCTATGAGAACATATGAATGACCCACTATGGAACAAAGTTAGGTTCCTTTGCTCGATGAGAAATCAATATGAACTATATGGATAATTATAGGTTATCTAAACATTATGAGTTGGGAATGTGGCCCTTGAAAGACATTTATCCTTTAGGTAGGGGTGAGATACCTAGGGAGTGGAACTGTAAGCGGTTTCTTTATCATCCAAATTAATCAATTTTCATAATATCAATATAACATCAAAATTAGATTCATCATGTCAATAAAAACATACCAATCACACTGAAACCAAACTAATGATAGTAATGGAATAACTACTTCCTCCTATAAATTTTTCTTCTTATTAGTGGTTTAATTCTACTAAATTCAATGCTTGATATCCCTTGTTATAAACCATATTCAATATGACATCCTTGATTCTCTTAGTTAAGGCTTGGAAACAACTTTATATTCTAGAATAATCCCTTTTTTATGTAATTCTAGATTCAACAACTGACTTTACATTATCATGAAACTTATAGATTAGGTTTTGGAGAAACAAAGTGGTTTCTTAATACCTCTTGGGGAGTCATGATTAGCCATGACATGTTTTGATCAAATTTTATATCAAATGAGACTTGAAATATTCATTACATCACTTATTTCATGCATTTTTTTCGATTTAATCAGATCTTCTTTTATCTGAATAACATGTACTTTATTAGCACATCCACCCCATTAATCATATCTCCCCCTAAATATTAGGCCACTTCAAACAATGGTTAGAATTATTTAATTTAATGGGAGAGGGGAACCTCCAACTTTCTTAAGTTGATTAATGTGGTTGGAATTTGTTCACTCACCCTAATATCCCAATTTAATTTTAATCCTTTGTGGTGGTACTACATTATATGACACCACTAGTGAATGATTTACCATATGTATTGATATATGAAAACATTATGAAACGTATTTATATGTTTTTTCAACTAGTATATATGAATCTCTTTCCCTATTTAGTAATAATTACGTTTTTTAATTCTTTTTAATATTGTGTAGGAACATTGTGGTATACATGGATAAAAGCTGGATCAATTTACTGAGGAACACACCTCAGTATATTAAGGGTTTGAATGAGTTTTTAGATTTTGAAATTTAAAATTGATCCATTGAAGGTAGAATAAGATGTCCATATCCTAAATGTAAATTTAGAAGATGGTTGAAGAGATATGAAGTTTATGAACATTTATTATTGAAGAAATTCCCTAATCAATATTTGTGTTAGATTTGGAATGGAGAATTGAATGTTACAGAAAGGTTGATCACTGCTGTAAATCCATAGAATGACCTCCCAACTTCATCGACAATTGAAAATGAAATGAAAAACCTTATTAATGATGAATTTGTCACTGCAAGAGACCACCATCAACATCAAAACATATCAGAACAACCAGATGAGGATGATACAAATATCCATAAGACAAGTTATGTTTTTGAGATTGTAGGACAACTATATCAAGATTGTAACATATCAGTGGAGCATCCTCTTGATTCTATGGAGACTAATGTAAGAGAAAACATCACTGAGGAAAATACATACCATGATTTAGTTGACTATGGAAATCAAGTGTTGTATAGTGGATGTTTGAAATATTCAAAACATTCTTTTATACTGAAGTAATACCGTATCAAATGCCTCTGTAGAATTACAAATAAGGTAATGTCCATGATTTTGGAATTTTTGCATGATGCCTTTCCTGAAGAAAAAATCCCCGAGTCTTTTTATGATATAAAAAAGTAGTTAATAGGCTTGTTTTGAATTATACATAAATACATGTGTGTCCCAATGATTTCATGCTTTATTGGTGAAAGGATTCAGATAGAAAAGATTGTAAAAAATGTTCTTCTTCTCGATGGAAATAAATGGGTGATTTTGGAAGTCTGAATCATCATACTTTTATGAAGTAGAAGAAAAGGAACACACCTTCAAAGGTTTTTTATTACTTTCCTTTAAAGCCTTGATTGAAAAGATTATTCATGTCATTGAAAACCTTGAACAAAAGAAGTGGAATTCTGTAGATAATAACAATGATGGGTTAATGAGACATCCATGAGATTCACAATCATGGAAGAAATTTGATTCATTACATCAATATTTATCAGCTGATCCTAGGAATGTTCTATTGGGATTCGCTACCAATGGATTCAACCCATTTTGTACTTTGAGTACCACTTATAGAATTTGGCCAGTTGTTTTGATCCCTTACAAGCTGCTTCCGTGGATGTGTATGTAATGAACATCTTTTATTATTTCAATGACTATTCTTGGAAATCAAATGCCTGGAAATGATTTTGATGCATACTTATAGCCTTTATTTGAATAATTACAGGAGTTTTGCAGCAACGGTGTTGAGATATTTGATGCTTCTTCTAAGACAATGTTCAAAATGCATGCTGCTTTAATGTGGACAATTAGTGACTTCCCTAGGCTTGGGAATTTATCTAGTTGGAACACTTACATGGGTTTGGATTGTCCTATTTGTAACTTTGATTTTGAGCCCAAATGGCTACCTCACAGAAAAAATGGTGCTTCTTGTTCCATCGAAGATTTATTAATGCATCTCATAGATTTCGGCTGAACAAATCAAAATTTAACGATTTCATTGATCACATACCACCTCCAAAGTTGTTAACTAGATTATAAATATTGAAACAACATTGAAATGCTAAAACAGAATTTCGGATGGTTTGTTATTTGAATGATAGTGTGAAACAGGTTTGAAGTGCATCGCCAAATGAAATCAGAATGGAACAATGGAAGAAAAAAAGTATATTATTCAATCTTCCATATGGGGAATTGAATTTGTTACGGAATAATAATGATGTGATGCATATTGAGAATAATTTCTATGATAATTTGATTTTCACATTTCTTAATGGGAGTGGAAGGTTGAAGGATCATCTCAATGCTCACAAAGACTTATAAGCGATGAACATAAAACCTGATCTCTTGCTAGATGAGAATGAGAAGTATCATCTGGCAATTTTTTCAATGAAAAATAGGGATAAATATACATTCTATTTAATTTAAAATAATTTTAAGGTATCTTATGTGTATTCAAGTAATATATCATGTTGTGTTGACTTTAAGAATCTTATGTTACATGGATTGAAAAGTCACGATTCTGAAATTTTTTTACTACAGTTACTACCATTGGAATTGCGTACATTTTTACCTAAAAAAATTAATGCTGTTGTACTCCAATTATACACATTTTTTAGACAACTATGTGATAAATATCTACATCCATTTCAGCTTGAAAACCTCCAGGTGAGGTTTGTATTGACCCTTTGTGCAATGGAGATGATCTTTACTCCATCGTTTTTTACTGTAATGATCCATTTAACTGTGCATTTGGTTGAGGAAGATACATTAGGAGGCCCCGTTCATTATTGATGGATGTATCCAATTGATAGGTAATTTATTTATATGTTTTCCAGTTAAGTAAACAATTTTTGGCACTTAATTAAATGCATAATTATGTTTATTTTATTTCACAGATATCTGGGGCATTTGAAATCATACATGAGAAATAAAGCTCAAACGGAATGCTCTATTGATAAAGGCTATTTGGTTGAGGAGTGTATTACCTTTTGTTCTAGATAAAAGGATGATATTGAGACAAGATTTAATCAAGTTGTACATGTTGACGACACATCAACTCAATATAAAATACATCAAAAATCCAAAATATTTCATGATATTGGCCGATTAGTTTGGAGGACCTCAAATGTGACACTGACAGAATTGGAATTATTACAGGCACATAGATATGCGCTGATGAATATTAAAATTGAAGATCCATTTATTGAAGAGTTTAGGATACAAAAAATAGACTAATGAGAGACCGAACTAGAAATGATAAAGATATAACTAAAGCTATTAATATAGAGCTTGTAGAATGGTTTGCACAACATGTAAATTCATAAATATTGAAATAAATATGAATATTAGTTTGATACATATATTTTGTAAATATAATAAATTGTATTTCCTTTTTTAGATTATGAAAAATGATACTCGAGCATTGGTGTCGGATGATTTTAAGTTTCTTGGTTGAGGTCCTCTAAAACAAGTTAGAATGTTCGACGCTTACAGCGTGAGTGGATTTAGATTTCATAAAGTCGATCGAGAAGAGGGTTTGAAAACACAGAATAGTGGTATATTTACATTTTTTGAAGTGGAATACTATGGAAAGATGAATAATATTATTTTATTAATCTACCATGGTATTTTTCAGCTGTTTTATTAAAATTCAATTGGTTCAATATTATCAGAGGTGTTAAAAGAGATTCCTTGCAATTTACTTCTTTGAACTTCTCTCAATTGATGGATGTCGGTGTAGGTGAACTACATGATCCAAATATCTTATAATCACAAGAAAAAATGGTATATTATATTAATGATATTTTGTATGAAGGGTGGAGTGTAGTTGCACATGTAATACTAAAAGATTTGTATGATATGGTTGATGAAGTGAAAGATTTGACCTCTGAAATTGAATCTCATCAATAACAAGAAGCATAATTATTTGTCCATCATGATATTGAAAATATTAGTCAATCATGGAGGAATGAAGTGGATGAAGTAATCGACCAAGAAACAGATATGAATGACGAGGAAAAAGATTGTATGCACTGTTATTTATTCATTCAGTAGCCACTTATTTCATTAATGCAATCATTCATGATCATTGTTATGTATATTTTTTTTGTTAGTATTGGGAATATTTTATCACTTTTAATTTTTTTTCTGCATAATTTTTTTGAAATATACATTCTGAACTTAATTTTATATGATTAAATGGCATGAATTCCAAGGAGGAAGCGATAAACTATTTCATCCACTATTGCGACAGATAACGATCAATCTGTCTCCCTCCCTATGGCATATGAGCCACTAGCTGCCTGCCCCCTGCACCATCTCCCCCTTCACCATCTCTCACATTATCTATGAGCATCCCTTTAGAAGCTGAGTCATCGACTCCCCCTTCAGTAGCCTCATCAGTCGGGCGGTGGCATGCCACTTCTAGTTTATCATGGTCATACTGGAGGGTCACTGTTATAGGTACAAATTTTAATATAAATAAAATTATTTTACTTTTTTTATACTAACTGTTTGTTCATTAAAGATGAAAAAAATGAAGCTATGGAGAAAAATATAAATTTTTTAGATGTGTGGAATATGAATGGAGAGAAGATAGTTTTCTCAATCAATTCATATGGGGTCCCTACATATGATGCTGTAGGATTACTTTGCCAAATTATATGCCAGCTAGTAGCGGAGCCCATTTACCTTCCTATTTCTTATGATGATTGGAGACATATTCCTCCAATATGACAAAATGGGGTTTTTGATTCCCAAATAAAGGTAATTTTAATACATTATGGTTTAATTTAATGTCATGTTATTAATATGTTCAAAATGAATTTATGTATACAGATGTTCTTCCACTTTATAGTTGCTGATGTGATAGAATGAAAGTGGACATTGAAAAATCTTGGAAAGAAATGGAATAAATTAAAATGGAGATTGTGGGGTGATGTCAATGATACTTCATTGACCGTCCAATAAATGTATGAGAATCAACCCAATGGGGTACCCAAGGAACAGTAGAAAGTTTTTGTTGACAAACATCGTGATGTGAAGTAGATGGTATTTAAATATATATTATTATATTAACCTCATTTTATATGTATACATGTATATGAATAGGATATGACATTGAATACATTACTATTAAATTGCATTTTATTTATTTCACGATCTCTCAAGAAAGAATTCATCAAGCCGAGCAAAGCAAGTCATCCCTCCCACTGCGGGGTCAAAAAGCTTTTCTTGAAGCCAGTCGTCTATGGTAATCGATTCATTAGTTTAAATATTTATAGGACAAAATTATTTGTTTTAAATAGTAAATTGTTGATTTATCATTGTTTAAGGAAGTCACAGAGTTTATGGAACGAAGCATCCTGAACTGAAGTGTGGTTGGATGTTCACAAAAAATATAATGGAAGTTTTGATTTATATGTAAAAATTAAAGAACTATGGGATGCCAATCCTGAGCAGTCCTACTCAGTCTCCTAGGATGACCCGGTTTCTAAATTCCTTGAGAAAAATAATCTTGGTAGAGTGCATGGGCTGGGTTTGGGACCCATACCATCTGAGGTTTTTGGCAGGCCATCGGGGATTGCACATGCATCTACTCCTGGTTGTAGTCAGCCTATTCCTAGAGATGCTAATAAAGAGATTGTTTCTCTATGAAACATAGTTCTGGAGCAGGGTGATTAGATATCCACATTGTAGAAACAGTTCACTGATATACGTCAGCAGATTAGAAGATATTCCACCGGTGGTATTATATCGACTAGTGGTGAGCAGGTAAATCACAAAAATTCAAAATCATTTAGTTTAAAATCATTTATTGGTTTTAAGTTTAAATATAAATATTCAACACTATTTAATTTTCAATATAATGTTCTTACAGGTGGTAGTCAAATGTGGAGATGGAGGTGGAGAGGGTGATGATATGTGTTCATCATCGGAAAATGATTTGTTTTATTGTTTATATGTTGGAGGTGGAGAGGGTGACGATATGTGTTCATCATCGGTTTGTATATGTATCATGTGTGGCACATAGTTGCCACCAAACATTTTTATGACCTAACATTTTCTTGATTTGTCATGTTTTCTTTTATATATATTACTGATTTATGATGTTTCCTTTTATGTCTTCATTTCTTGAGTGTGGTGTGCATATTTAGGACACAAAAACCTACATCAGTCCCCTACCAAAGCATTAACAGAACCAACTATTATTTTTTGAACAACTTTACCATAGTGAAGAATAGGGAAAAAATTTGAAATGAAAGGGTTAAGTAATGTCATGGTATGTATTTTATATAGTGTTTTCTAATATATATTAAATATGTTATTTTACATAACAAAAAAGTGTGGTTATGCGGGTAACCCTGAAAGGGTTGAGAAATGTCATGGTAATTTAGTGTTCATGGGATGAGAAACACTCTGAGTGGTTTTGGTATTTAGTTAAAGGGAGAGGGTAGGGTCAATTTAGTCCCTTGAGAACTGTATGTAGGTACTGTGACTCCTAGTGTTATTTTATGGTGACCTTGTTAAGTAATATTGATATCTTTTAATTCATCCATAGTTTATTTTGATTTTTATAAGTGATTCATATTTATTCCCTTGAGAACTGTATGTGGTATAAGATGCTATGAGGTACCTGCATGTTGTGATGGGTCCATGACACACCAGCCTTCCTTATTTTATGGATATATGTTGTGGTGTGCTGATGAAAATTACAAATGATCACTCTTAGGATATGATTGGGTGCTAGATGAAGGTGTGAAGGTTCATGACACCTTGTCTTTTATATTAGTGTTGAACTTAGAATAGTATAATTCTTTAGCTAACGCAGGGTTACTACACCTTGCACCAATGTGTGTCAGTGGAGTTACATAAATATCAGTTTCGAATGATATTAGGACCAGACATGATTCATTAGTATTCTAGTAATTTTTTTTTCATGACACTAGTACAGAAGCTGCAGAAGCTACTGTTTTTTTCTTTAAAAGTGGATTTAGCGGTGGTTTAAACCACCGCTATATGTCAGCATTTTTCAATTAGCAGTGGTTATAGCCAACACTAAATGTACGCATTATTCTATTCGCTGCGGTTATAACCACTGTAACGGTGTTTATTTTCACAGAGGTTTTAACCACAACTACAATGGACCATATTCTACGTGAAGTTCTCTATAGTTATAAAGCTTTTAGTGGTGGTTTTCCCGGCCACAGACTGACATTTTATTTGCGGTGGTTTTAACCGCCGCTAAAAAAATTAATCCCCTGGCCAGGAAACTGCCGTAAAAAGCATCATAACCTCCATGAAATACTCTATCTATGAAATTTTCTAAAAACCACCGCGAAACATTTATAACCACTAGTAATAGTGTCCCGACACACAATTTAGCGGAGGTTTTCGGAAACCTCCACATAAGTATATAGCAGTGGTTTAAAGCACCGCTATACCCAAAAAAACAGCCACAAATGGCGAATTTTACTATAGTGAATAAAAAATGTGAGAAGACAAATATATATAAAATGATGCATGATACATATGTGTAAAAAAGTAGCCAAACAAGTAACAATGATAGAAATAAAAAATAGTACTAAGCCAAGTCTAAAAGAAAAAGATAAACAACTCTTTAGCATCGTAGGCCAAAGCTTGGTCTCATGCTCTCCAGATCCATAGGAAGTCAAGTACCTAAAATAGATGGGCGCTTTCACTTATCTATACCTGCATCAATATAATATATTTGGTCCCAAAAGCATGACCCAACCATGTTTTGAGACTAAATACTAGTAGGAAACCACTCAAAGATATGTTCCTAACAGTTAGTTAATATATGGTAGGTAAAAGTACAAAAAGCAGTAAACATGAAGGTACTAAGCAGTAAACAATCCACAGTTCCAAAATCGTGATACAACAAACCAATAGCTAAACCTAAAATATGTAACCCTCTGGAAAGCCTCACAACCATCCCCTCTAGTCTTACCTAAAATGAATACATAAAACCCTCTCGGTAGTACACTCATCCTAACCCCTCTAGTTCAATATATGAATATAAAAAGACTCTCTAAGGAAGCACTCACATTCTATCCCCTTATAGTCAAAGGTAAAGCAAGACTCTTTGAGGAAGCTCATATAGTCCATTACCCGTATAGCCTAGGGTAGTCAAGGGCTCTCTAAGGAAGCTCACTCGGCCAATTACCCTTATATCCCCAAGGTCTAGGACTCTCTGAGGAAGCTCAATCAGTCAATTCCATTTATAGCCCAGGTCGTACAATTCAAATAAAGACTCTCGGAGGAAGCTCACACGGTAAATACCCTTATAGTCTAAAGAAATCAAGGACTCTCTGAGGAAGCTCACTAGGTTAATCCCACTTATTTCCCGAAGTGGTTCTAGGATCTCTAAGTATGCTCACTCAATCAATCCCCATTATAACCTAAGTGCTCAAAGACTCTCTGAGGAATCTCACCCGATAAATTCCCCTTATAGTCTACTACACTAGGTTCTCACGGCCCTGTATAGGTCAATGAGAATAGCAATGTAATATGGCCAGAGTAAACCTACAGAACTACTTGGATAATAGTCTATATTATATCAAGCATATTCTAAAACAAGCTCTCCACCCTTCCGCAACAGGCATAGAAAACATCCAAGGCAGCCAAACCGGAAAATAGGACCAAACGGTCATAAACAGAACAAGAAAGGCAAAAACATCAAAGGCATATCAATCAACCCATTTTGATATACAAATTACCTCTACACATGAATACAAGTAGGGAAGGAAAATAACAGGGGTAAAACGGTAAACATGCAATACCCCGTTCAAGGGTATTGGTGTAATTTGCACATAATACTCAAAGACTTTCAACAGAAAGGCACAAACCTCCTACCTCTGAGTTAGGAGATCTCTATATGTGAACCTCAAAGCTTGAATCTACATAGAATGTTAAAGATCTATAAAAATGTCAAAAACGTTCAACCCATGATATCTCAAGAGAGAAAAGAAATTGGAAAACAATGATCTAAGAGAATGAAGAACTCACTGATGCGACTCTATCACAATTGACAGTGTTTGATTTGGATGACAGAAAAAGGCTCGGGGGATCGTCGAAGATCCAAAGTCGTATGGGACCTCTAGGTTGAACGAGACCTAAAAGGAAGGATCTATGTTTGTCAGATGTGGCCACAGTGCATTTAATTAAGAAAATAAAGTACAGGGTGTGTACTTTTGGAGTACATGGAATGTACTTTTTATTTCTGTACTTGGCATTAGGTGGCCTCTAAGTCATTCCACATGGCTGTGTGCAAGGCTACTACATGGCTACCCGTGGTAACTGAGTACACGATGTGTACTCCTAAAGTACATGGTGTGCATTTCATAAAATTTCCAGAAACTCCTATTTTCTCAAAAATTCCAGAGAAATAAAAAAATATTCTTGAAAAAAAGATCCACATTCTTACACCTGGTAACTTGAAGTTCTACATAAATAGTTTAGTTATACCATTTTTTGATCAATATTCCATTTTCTGACCATCCAACTCCCTGATAAAAATCAAATAGACAAACTAACACTAATACCATATCAAAGATCGAACAAGATTATACTATTTGTAACGTCCCACCACTCACTCATTTTCTTGGGAAGAGGAGATCAGTGTTACTATCTTTATGTGAAATACCCAAGACACCATAGTCCTACAATAAATACCAATAAATTCATAAATAATTATGGGATGAAATTATATTTGAAAAAAAATACAAAAACAAAAAACCCATAACCAAACGACCACTATATGATGGATGAGTTCAAAGTAAAACTCAAAGAAAACCAAACCCAACAAAACTATATCTAAGTACATTCCAGAAACAAATACTAAAAAACCTCAAAGACAATCCATCACCTCAGGATCTCCCATCATGATTCATGATCCAAATCTATATTCCCAACCCAACATATCAATAAGCATCACTAAATAATTGCGATACCTTTACTTTACCTATGTCTTGATAAATAACATTTTTAAATTTACTAAAGTTCCTAGGAAGTGGGTGAGAATAAACTCATTGGGTTTTCCCTAATGTCTTCCCAACTCATGCCACTTGGATAGAACATGTTAACATATTTATATAAACTAGTTTAGAACAATTTAAATAATTTTAGATCAAATACCAATATAGTTTTTGAATGTAAAATAGTTTTCCATGGAACAAAATCAAAAAAATTCTTCAATCCATTCCACAATTCATTTGGAAAACCCATTCTGTAATTACACACATCCACTCATCCACACATGCATTCCCAGGTGACATTTTCATAATCATGAGTGGTTTCTCTTTGATCTTCTAAGTCATCATTAGGTAACCAATACCAGGTTTGCCAATGAAACACTACCCATCCACTGGGTCAGATCATTGAAAATAAACTCACGCCAAACATGTATGCCTAAAACCCATTTAAAGCCATTTAAATAAAAGATTTATTTTTTGAAAACAATTCTAATAACATTTTCCATTCATAAAAAGAAAACCATAATTTTAAAACAAATGTTATAAAAACCGGAACCAAATTCACTTCCCACAGAATAAAAAAATTTGAACAATTTCCAATAAAACAACACAAAAAAGGTTTCTATAAAAAATAAGGATTTCACAAAAAATGAAATTAATTTAAATCAATTTGAAATAAATCCATCAAATTTTAATCAATTGGAGATGAACGAGAGAGGGTCCACATCTGTTTCAATATTAGGTGAAAATGATGAACATTATAACAACTTCAACAATCCATCATGAAACTTAATATATAACCTTAAATCTTTTTCCCTTAATTAAACAATCAAATATCATCATTTTTGACATCAAAAATCATAGATATATCACCAAAAGTTTAGATCTTACGATTTAAAGAGAGGAAAGAAGAAGAAAACTATGAAAAATGATGACGAATAAATACTTACCAATGAATATCGGCCTCAAATACACTTAGATTCTCCTATGAATCAATCATAGATTAAAAGGAATGGTCTCTATAACCTTCGGAGGGAGTGGATTTCTTGTTATTAATTTACATAGTGCATGGTTAGTGTGCATAGTTAGGAAAACTGTGCACTAACCGTGCATGAGCCACTACCTCTAAACAAACCTCAAACATTTGGATAAAATTGTTTGAGAAACCATGCTCCAATGATGTTATACCTCACTATCTAACTTTTCATGTTTTCTTCTAGGAAATTAGATGGTTTGGCCAAAACATGCACTTAACTATGTTCCTACCCAATGTTGTTTCATTTTCATGGTTTCTTGGAGGTGTTTCATGGTTTCTACTAACCATTCTCAAACTAAGAACCTATATAAAAGATAAAAAATGAACGTCAAAGCACCTCCAAACCTCCTAAAACTGAACCTAATCACTTTATGTAATTAAAATACATAACTAATGGGTAATGTGTTTGAAACCTAGGGTTCTACACCTTCACTATTATTAATAAAACATTAAATTATGCTTTTATTCCATATTTTAAAAATACTTTCCTACTTATACTAATTAGTAATTAATTTAAAGTGAAAACTTGTATTTATTATTATTTGTCAAAATGGCTTACCGAATTATCATTAAAAATATTTTTCATTTATATTTAAATCCTCTATTAATGAATATAATATTATATTATGATATCATTCACATTATTTATCTACATGACATATTCTCATGTTATATATTATCATATAACCCATTTTATTATTGGTTTATTTATTCTTTGATGGAATTATAACTGATTTATTTATGTGACACACATAATGTTTATAATATAAAGGGTTTTCCCTGATAGTACCCCAATACATTTTTTAAATGATTAATCTATATATATAACATGTTCCTGATACCATTGTATTATTCATCGTTAATGTTTTAGGATACTTTGGTGGACAAACTATGCAATATTTTCTTACAACACCTTATTAAAAACATTACTAATATTATTTTTAATGTCTCATGTATTTATTATCAAAACACTTCCAGGTTATTCATAAATTACTTATATTAATATTCTGAATCTTGTTTTTTTATTCACAGTCATATATTACATTAAATGGTTTACTTATGATTCTATGACCCTATTATATTTTTTCATTATGATAAAGAATGAATTTATAAATTATTATCTTATTCCCTAATGTTTTATTGGGTATAAATACTTTATGACGTATTAATGTTCCTTGATTATATTCTCATACTAATATTTTCACCTTATTCTCACTTATGGTATTTTATTTTTATTTCTTGTTCTTACCCTTATTAAGAACTGCAACACTCCACTTATTAAATTTCCATTTCCCTACGGAATTAATAAATGTAATACATATGATATGAATAGAAGAGTATAATGTGTGTAGAATTAATGGGAAATATTTAAGACTCATAATGAGATAAATGTTTATTTTTATCATGGTAAAGATATCCACTAATTGAAAAAGTCATTGGTTTTGTAAGATAATGTTTATTCCCAATTCTATAAAACTATAAATATTTTTTTTTGAATGATTGTAATGAAATAATTTATTTAATTTATTTAAATATGAGATGTTCACTTACATTGGGCTATCATAGTTGGCAACAGAGTAGTATATTGATATCTTTAGATATTATAATGTTATCAGTTGAGGATGAAAATGTCATCATTGGGTGATAAGTTATAGTTGATTAGGATTTCAATTGTATAGATAACTATTTAGGATAGTTATAAAAACAATTAATAATTTAAGGATTAGGATAAGATAAATTTAGTGAAAAACCTAGGGATAAGTGTAAGGGAAAATTTTATGTATATGATAGCCGCTTGATGTTTTAGTAAAGTAAATATTGTGTGGTTCACCTTGTAAGTACTTACCTATTTAAATACTTAAAAGTAGATTTTGATGTGTCATAGTTTCACCTAGGGATAATCACTATAAAATAGTTTATTATATATCAAATCAATAATCACTATATTTTGAAATGAGTGGGATTAACATTTCATATATTTATAGATACTCTTGGGAGATATGATTTGGAATATAAAACATTCCTTAAAATCAATTATCAATGATTCGTTATGTTATGGAATTATGTTATAGATTAAAAAATAACCAATCCTAAAGAAGCCTTCATTGAATATTATAAATTTATATGTTAGGGTAAATATTTCATTTTTGATTTAATCCTTTTATGTTTTTATGTATTATTTTCATTAACTTTTTATATATAAAAAATTTCCAGGTCAAGGAAAATTTGGTCAACAATGGATTCCATTGGAAATGTGAGGATTATCCCAATGAGAAATTAAATAGGATAATAAATGAAGTAATAAATCAAGTCCTTATTCAAAATAAACTTTAGAAAATTATGATTTATAATGTGAACATGGATGAATTTAGGTCAACACCAAAATAAGTGAAGGGTGGAGTCTTATGAACATTATAGAGATAAATATGATGGAGTAAACAAGATTTAATTTTTCTCGTGTAAAAAATTTGGGAAGAGGAAACCAAGGGAATATATCAAAAGAACCAAATATTGTTTTTTATTTGGTACGAGAGGCAATAGAGTGATATGATTCCATGTAAGGGTGAAGAAATTGGTTAAAACAAAGAATGTAATATATGTGTTCTATAGTCAGACTTGAGATATTAATTTATTCACATCATTTTAAATTATATCCTGAGTTATATCCAGATTTTAGATACCCTTAACTAATTTTATTACTAATTAATGATTAAAACTTCAAGGAAAAATTTTATTTAAGTGGGTAATAGTGTAATGATATGATATTTTAATGTAAGACCTCCTTAAAAAAATATAATACTTGATAGCGTGTTTTACAAGAAACGGTGAACCAAAATGCGACCATGAGATATTTTATTTTGATAAAACTATGACCATTACAACCAAGAAATTGAATAATTGGGTGATAATAAAAGTAAAATAATTATTATATATATATATATACTAGTTTATACAATTATACATAGTTCATTTTTTTCTTAAAAAATTATTTTATTAACACATTCATGTTTATGTAAAATAAATTTTAGTAATGAAAACTTTGAATATTATTTTTAATTGATGATTTTAATCAAATATAATATTTATTGGTTAATGATAGTTTTTTTTGTGTTATATATAATCTAATAATAATAACATCAAGTTTTTTAAAATGTCAATTTAATATAAAGAGAGTTTTTTATTATATTTTTCATTTTATCTAAAAGATAAATACCTAAATTTTAGAAAATGACTTTAAAAACACCAAAATGATTTATATATTAGTCTGGATATTATCAAACTCGGTTAAATTTTTGCATGTTTTATAAAAATATTGTTTTTTCGTGAATTGAACAAAATAGCATTTTTACAAATACAATGAATTTTATGTCATTATTAGTATATAAGTATGAAATATAAATTTCTGAAACCATTTTAATTAAATATTATGAATTTTATAATAGAAATTAAATATTTCAAAATATTATCTTTAGTTTAAAAAACCTAGGTTTGATATTTTAGAACATAAGTTATACAATTATCTAAATTTTTTAATACATTATTAGTTTATTATTTTAAAAATAAATTTTTATAAAATTTTTAATGTGACTCTAAAAAATTGATTTCAATTTTGGAATTTGAATCTCGTTAATATTTTATATGGACAATTTTATTTCTATGCATAAAAATTGAATTACTATGGTAAAACCTAGTTACCACAGTAAAACACAAAAGGGTAAAAAGGGATAACCAAATAGGTAAAAGACCATACTAGTTAAAAATATGTTTCTAATTTCATTTTTAGGTCATTATCATCCTTATATTATCTCCCATACATTATTTTACATCTTTTAGTATTTTTTTCATGTGAAACATGTTATCTATTTATATTAATGTGATATATTTAAAAAACCCATTTTCACCACTTATGAAAGTTTTCTCTCACCATACCTTCATAACCGCTCAAAAATTTTGGTTTAATATTTAAAATATACCCTAATGAATTCAATGAGGATCATATTTCATTTATAATATTTTTTTTGTGAAAAATTAGGCTACATTCATCCTTTTCTATGGAGTCTTTCAAGGGATGCTCAATGATCCAAATGGAAGTATTATATTTTCCCTTTCATTATTTCATTTCAATCATTACATTTCAGATCTAATTTTTATATATTATATAATTAATTTATTATTTATATTATAATGGGTTTTTTATATTTTTTTAATAACCATTATCAACCTTTTCCCTTTCCCATTATGGAAAACGAAAACAATATTTGTGTGTGTGTGTGTGCAGACTACCTTTTCTATAAAGCATCGGGTTTCATTTTCATTCTTAACAATACATGGATGGTCTTAATATTGTATTTAATATATTGGTAGGATATATATAACATGTTTTAGGCTCTAAAATAATAAATAATATTATAAAATTCACCCATTATATTGAAAATGAAAATATCATCCATGTGTACGTGTGTACTATCCTAGCCATGGAATAATGTATTTTTCACCACTACTATTTATAGATGGTCATGAGAAAAAGTTATAATGGATAAATATTATTTTTTTGAAATTATTAGGATTATGGTAATAAAAATTGTACACACTATTAATAATATGAGAGACAAATAATCGTTATAAATTCTATAGTCAAAAATAAGAAAACTTATAGGAAAAACATGTATACATGTTATATAATAGTTTTGAATCCATTAATTATTTTTATAATATAATTAAATTATGATATATCACAATATAAATCCAAAAATAATATCACATTGAATTTTTAATAATGATTTTACAATTAAATCCTTTCATAACCATCCGTTAATTATGGCATGTTCATATTTTGCTGGTCAAACCAAAAACATGAAAATTGTTATGAAGTTATATCATGAATGACTATAATAAAGAAACTATAGATAATATATGATATAAATATGTAAATATTTATTTTGTTTCTCTCTATAATGATATCATTAATATAAAACTGGGTAAAATACCACCATTATTTTGTTAAAAACCACTGAAACATGCTCATCGCTGGTTTCATCTAAAAGAACAAAAATTGAAACTATTATAGCATAAAATTATTAATATATAAATAATTTCAAATAATATATTATAGAACATTTTATGATCTAGGAATGATAAAAAAAATTATTATGATGAAAAGAAACATTGCTGTTATGAAACTGGTAGTAAAAATTGATCAAAACTAATAACAACAGATGATGAGAGTGTACAATAACTAACTAATAAATATATAGAAAATTATAATAAATTATGTGTAAAAAAATAAATATAAAAAATGTTCTAATATTAGTGATTATGATAGTTATATTTCTTATACAGTATGTTAAAGTGAGTTTATGGAATTCAGAAACAAAGGCAGTGATTCATTATCTCAAATATAACTTCTTGGGGTATTTTTCATATTTATCACAATGTTATATAGTGTGATTAATACCTAATGAATTTATTTTAACATATACGTATAATTAATTTGGTTTCAAGATTCATTTCATGGTCTCTCTGCAAATGTATTTTGATACAAAGAATAACACACATGAAAGGGTTTTTGTTAACTCAAACACCTTAGTTGATTTATTGTTATTATTATTTATCTTTTTTCTAATTATATCAGTTTATTAATTCCTATTATTTTATTACATTGTACATTATATTATTATCTAATGGAAATGGTATTTAAAATTATATATTTTACCTTGATAAATTTATTTCTCAAAAAATATACCATTCTTGGGAATAATGTTCTTCCTCTATAATGATATTTTCCCCTCATTTTCTATATTTTACTTTCTACCAATTATCTACCTTATTCTAGGAATCCCAATTATGTATTATCTCTTGTGACCTTAATAATTACTCCTTTTAAAAAGTATTTTTATTACTCTTTATGATGTAGGACTTTAAATAAAATATTTTATAATATTTAAATGGTTTTCCTTATAGGATTATTTTATCTTCCACTCAACATTTTATTTGGTATATTATTAATTTTTTTTCATGGATCTAGTATTTAAGTTTCTTTTAAAAAATTTATTTGTTTTCAACTATTTTCATTTCCCCATTTTGAAAATATATTTTAAATGTGACTTGTAACTTTATATTTTTATATTAATGTTAATAATTGTTATCAAAAATATATTTTAATACATTTCCCATATGAACACATAATTTTTCTGTTATGTCCATTCATTAATTTATTCTAACATTCCATGTTTTGAAATAGTCTTCCAAATATTCTTAATTTATAATTATTTGAAAATGAATAGTTGCATCTCCTCTTAATTTTTTATGTGATTTAACCAATGATCTCAAATAGTTATTGTCTATTTGTGTCAACATCATTTATTCATTTATATTAAAATATCTTATGATAACATCCCCCTTATTTATCAAGTTCTATTATAGTTATGTGGTGTATAATCATGTAACCCATTTACCTATTGGGTTAATTATTCTTTGATAGAATTATGTAGGATTACCATATGTTCAACACATAATGTTGTATATATAAAGGGTGTTCCATTATATTGATTCAATGCATTGGGAAAAGATATAATCTCTAGAGATGACATGTTCATGATAACTTGGTATTATGCATTGGTTATGTTTTATGATACCTTGGTGAACGACCTTTGTACTATTATTTTTATGACACATTAGTGGTGGAATTTAGTGATATTGTTATGTATGTATCATTATTTTTTTATCCACACATCCATGTTCTACCTCATGTTCTTATGTTCATGTTATTCTTGATGTTCTTATGTTTACATTTGTATGCCACTCCCCATGATTTGCCTATGATTCAATGATCCTGTGATATTTATAACCATATTCTAAAAACCTTATTCAATGAATACTGGATTGTGAATCTATATTTTAATGTGTTCGAAGCTTTTATGATGTGTTCATGTTACTTGAATATATTCTCAAACCCATACGTTCACCTTGTGATCACTTATTATTTTTTATTGTTAATTCTTATTCTTACACTTACTGATCATTATCCCTAACCCCTTAATTTGTTACTAATTCCCTAACATCTGATCAAATTTAATACATATAATATTCCTAGAAGTTTATTATGTGTAAAGAATATTTGGGAAATATTGAACACCCATTATGAGATGAATTTATATTTTTATATAGTAGGAAGAAATTACATTAGTTGGAAAATCATGGATTTTGATAGTTCTTATTTTTACAAATTATCTAAAATTCTAGGCATAAATAATCACAATAATTTATGTTATTAAATATTTGATTTCTGTCATGTAATTATGTGATATTTGTATCTAAGGGGTTTTATTGATATGATAACGTCTTTATCAGAATACTTTACATGAACTTGGGCCATGAACCTATCTTTGGAAGAATTTTCATAAAAAAAATTCTTTCACTTAAGAATTTATATGTTATACTGTATTTATATTTGAGGAAAACGATTTAATTATCCAAATTATAGGGACGGAGTCATGGAATAAAAGCTAATTTTTGGTGAACTAGTTTATGAGGAAACATAGATGGTGTGGGATGTATAAAAAAATTATTATGATAGCTCAAAGAATAAATAAATCATCAGATAAAAATTAATGAATTAAACCAAATTGAAGGGAGTTGTATAGTTAGTTATAAAGGTAAATATACATGATAGATTTAAATATTTTGGATTGAACTATAATTTTTTCATATCATCTATAAATGGGATGAAGTGTCTATAATGTATAGATGGTTCCATATTTCATTATCAATGAGCCATATAATATATCCAATATATTTAGACATCATTTTATTCCCTAGGTTTTTAGGAAGAATAATCTTTCCATAAACAATATTTTTATATTTCAAATATGTTATTTTTTTATTTATACAAAGGAATTTAAATAGCTTAGGTAATAATTTATACAAAATGGGAGTTAAACTAACTACACTTTATGCCTTAATAGTAAAATGTTACAACAAAATAACATGAAAATATGTTTTATATACCATGTATTTTTACTCAATTTTTTATTACATCCATTAAAATGGAATAATTTAAAATGGTCCAATAAATAGAAATGAGTAAAATATTATACAATAGTTGATCCCATGGATCATCTTCACCCTAAAGGATAAAAAATTAAAAAAATAAACCAATAATTAATAAGATATTCATGAAAGGAGGAATCATAGTGTGAGGTGTAAAATGGAAAATATATAAATGAGAAGTCTGACGTAATAAGTGTGAATGGATTGAAAGTGTTTTGTAAGACTATATATATGAACAAAATATTGGAATTATAAATATGTTCATTGGAAATATACTCATCTGAAATATTTTTTTCTAGATATAAATGTATCTAATAGGTATATTAAGTTTTTAGATTGTCAGTAGTAAAATTAAAAGAGTATCATTTAAAAATAATAAATAATAAAATGAAATAAAATATAAAAATAATATAAATATATTTTTATGCATTAAATATTAACTTAATTATTTTTAAAGTATGATATGATGTATTCATAATATAAAAAGAAAGATATATATATCAATAGATTAGTAAAACTAACATTTTATAATTATAATAAAATAATTGTATTTGGTAAATTATATTTAATATAAAAGTAATATTTATCAAAAAAATGATTTCTATTTCAAGTAATTATTTATATCCTTATAAATTAAATTGCGAAAATTGAAAAAATTGACATATATGAATTAATATATTAACATTTTTTAAATAATAAATTGATATGAAATAATATTAAGAATACTAAATGTTTGAAATCATTTTTCCCAAAAAATGGTTTTCTATATATTTTACTTTTTAATTTAAATTCCAAATTTTTAAATTTATAAAATTTAATTTTAAAAATTGAACATAATTTTAGAATTCATCCTGTCAAAATTAATTTAGGAATATTTCTGAGGATTTTTCAAAAATAATATTTTTTACTTGAATATTGAAAAATATCGTTTTTATAAAAACCGTGAATTTTATGAAATTATAAGTACATAAGTATGACATAAAAATTTATGAACCCATTTTATAGAAAAAAATTGTATTTTATAATATATATTTAATATTTTAAAATATTTATTTTAGCTTATAAACTTTTATATTATATTTTAGAACATTAGTTACACTATTATATAAAAATGTATTCAAAAAATATACATTTATTATTTTATAATTAAATTTTATACCTTTTATAAAGTAAATATGATAAAATGGATTTCAATTTTTTAATTATAAGATCCATGTTATGTAATAAGGACAATTTTATTTTTATGAAAAAAATGAATTAGGTAAAAACTAGTGGTTGCTGTAAATTTCAAAAGGGTAAAATGTGTTATCCAATGGGGTAAATGGCATAACATTTTAAGAACAAACTTATATTTGAGTTTTTTTTATCAAAAAAAAATATCTCCACTCTATAATTTTCCATTTTCAATTCTTCTTAAAATGTTAAACAAGTTCTTGCTTTACATTAAGATTTAATATTTATAAGAATTCCATTCCCACCGCTTAAAAAGGGAGTTTTCACCACCTTTCATGACCACTATATAACTTGTTTCATGAAAAAATTCCATAATTACTTCTCTAATAATCATATTTCACTTCCTTATACTTCTAGACAAAATATTTTGTCCTAATTCTTCCCTTTCTATGGAATCCTATATGGAAAATTCCAAGTTCAAAACGTATGCACTAAATTTTCACTAATGTTGATTCATATCTATTTTTTCCTTTCAAATATATTCATAGAAATATTATATGGTGAATTAAGAATTTAAGGATTATTTAATATTTTTATATTGTATTAATGATCATTAACCACCATTACTATATTCCATTAAGAAAAATGATAATGACATTCAGGTTTTTATAATGACACCCACATTCCGCAAAGTAAAATATCTCATTTTTCATCTATAATCATTATAATTTGTTAATATACATTAAAATATGATTCAGAACCTTAATACATATAATAAATATCATTATTATTCAATATTAATGATATTATTCTAAAATAGACCTCATTCATTTCTTTACTCATCCATTAATTATAGAATACTCATGTTTGGGACTTTCTAACATCCTACTTGAGAAATGCAATATAATAATATCAAGGATGAATATGAGAAAAAAATTACTGATAACATATTATATAAATATTTAAATAATTATTCAAATTTTAAGTGATATTAAAATTATTATTAAACTGATTAATTATGATACCAATGCCCATTCATTACGAATCACTTAAATATGATTATCGAAAATTTCATATTTAAGGAACATAATAAAAAATCACATATAATGAAATTAAAAGATTATAAATAATTATAAAGAATAATTTCATTATGTTTTATGTTCTAGGAATGATGAAATTTGAGAGAATGATATTGTAAAATTTCCCTATTATGAAACTAGTTCAAAATGATCTTGATTACTCACACCAGATATCGAAAATAGATAATAACAAACTAACAAACATGTAGAGGAAAATTATGAATGTTTACTATACAAGTATATATAAATTAATAAGGTCTTAAATATTTGATTAATATTTTAATTTTTTGTATAGGATATTCAAATTCTTAAGTGGATGTTTAGAATTACGGTAAGCGGTTCTTTATCTCAAATTTAGTTTTTTGAGTCATTATTCTTATTTTTTACCACGATATATATAATATGGTGTGATTAATTCATAATTTATCTATTTTACCATATTCATTTAATTCACGGGGTTTAAAGATTCTTTTTTCTTTCTTTCTTCAAATGGATTTCAATTCAAAAGTGACCAACGTTTTAACGGTTACTTATCTCTCTTTTAAATTCAATGAGACTTATTTGATATTGTGATGCATGATTTATTTTAAATGGTGATTTCACTACACTATTATCATTGATTATAATGTATATATTTACTTTTATGATATATTAACATCCATTTAATAGTAACCCACTTATGTTATTTTTATTTTTATGTTACCATCACCGTAAGGGATTCTTCTTTAATAAAAAATTCTTACCAAGATTATTTTTGAAATATAATCCATCCGATATAATAAAATCACCACATAGTAGTGTTTTTTTAAAATTGTGGTGGTTTAAACTACCACCAAATGCTTTTGCGACTGTTTTATAAAACCGTCGCTAAATTAGCTGTTGGCATCCAACACGCAGCAGTTTCTTCAATTTAGTGGCGTTTGATGAAAAGTTTCATCATAAACATAGTTAGAAGGGTGTTTTTTTTCATTTAGAAGTCATTTCATGTAAAAACAATTAATGTTTTTTGGTGGAGGTTTTAACTACTGCTAATTTTTTTTCCAATTTTTTACGTAAAAACTACCTCTAAAACCACCAATACCGCTGCTAAATAATAACACACATTTATTTAGCAGTGCTCTTAACCGCCATCGATAAGAAAATATCAACCTATAGAAGTAGTTTAAACCACCACTAAATATGGTCTTTTTCAATAGCAGTTGTTTAAACCACCACTAAATGTTGATTTAAAAATAAAAAAATGTTTCAAATTCTTCAGCCCCTATACCAGTACCCTAAAAAAACATGTGTAGTGAATACATAATAGAATAATCAAAACCATCTAAAAAAGTTCAATAGTCAAAAAACTAACAATATTTCATAAAAAACCATTTAAAAAGATGATATAATAGAATAATCTAAACCATAGTATCTTAATCATCTAACAATGTTTCATATTTCTAAATCTAATACTTTAAACTGTATAGAACCAATTTCTCAACTATATGCCTTCAAACTACATATAATTAAATTATTATCTAGAAGACTTAAAACTAATTATCTTACCATTGACCATCTTGGACCTGTATGTATCAAGAATGATATTTGAGCACTTTCCTGACAGGACTTTCTATTCTAATGATGGTCATCAATAACACTAATTTTCAAAACAACATATTGTTGGATTAAAAGTTTCATGGGATAGAAAGATATTCCAAAATATCATATATTAGTCCAATCCTAAACAATCACCAAACTCAAGGCCTTCTCGTTGATAATTGGGTTGAATATCTCTTATATATAGGCTCAATCAATGTCCTCAAGAACATAGTAGTGTAGCTCCAAATGGATTGAAATATACCCAAAAATCACCTAATGTTCACCTCCACACTTGTAGTCTACCTAAATTTGGATCCCCATCATTTTCCAAGTATTATTCTCCCCTATAGTGATGGTGTGTGGCCCAAATAGGCTCACCTACCATCTAGGGAACACACCTCAGAGGATCTATTGTGAGAAGTTATCATTCTCATGTTTCGAATGTGGTCAATAGTCGACCCCATATTTGTGGGTCCCATCCTTTAATGACACAATTGTGGAGATTGTGTCTCCAACATAAATAAAATGATTAAATAATCAAAATAATAGTTAGTTCACGATAATAATATACACATCTTAAAATAAGTAAAATGAAAATATTAAATATATCAACCATCCATATGGAACATAGATTACTTCATACTTTACCAACTTCATACTACACCTATTCTAGACTCACTACATTACTAAATCATTAAGACATATCAAATTCTAATTCATTTATTAAACACAAGAAATCATGAAAATGTTAGGTCATGAACATTTTTACTGACTACTCTATGCCACACAAGATTCATGATCAAACCATTTATTTCCTTATTTTACCAACATATCAAGAAGACCATTAATCATTGTCTGACCATGATGTTTTTGTGTCACCCTCTCCACCTCCATCTCTACATACTGCTACCATCACCTGAAGATAATTGTATTTATAATTAAATAATGTTGTATATTTATATTTAAGCTTAAAACCAACATATATTTTAAAACTAAATGACTTTTAAGTTATGTGATTTACTTACTCACCACCCATCATCGATGCAATATCACCAGGGATAGATCGGGCCATCTTATGATGTAAATAATCCAAAACTTTTTTCAAAGAAGATATCTCAGCCCCTTGTTCCTAAATTTTGTTTTTCATAGAAAAAAACATCTCCATGAATCTCAGGGTATGGAGTAACTATAATTTAGATTATATGAATCTTTAATCCCCAATGGCATGATAATGTCCAAATCTGGTATGGGTCCCAAACCCATCTACTGTACACTGTTAGGATGCTCCTTCCTAAGAACATTTCTAATTGGGTCATCCTAGGATACTGAGTACGACAACATGATATTGGCATCACAGAGTTCTGTAATTTTTACCCATAAATCAAACATCTATCAAATTAGTAGAAATATATATCAACATAGTAACAAATTATAATATGTTATTATAATGAAAAATGAATTCATTCTCTAACTTCTTTGGCATGATCATTAACAAAACTCCAATAATAGTTTTTATGAACATCCATCCACACTTCTGTTTGGGATGATTGGTGCACTAAAATCTATGAATACATTAAAAAAATATTAATAAAAAATTTAATATATTAAAAAGTTAATATTTTCTTATAAATATTAAAACTAATGAAAAGATTACCAGAGTCGATCAGCTTCTAGAAAAACTCTTTGACTCTATAGTGTGATGGATTATTTTCTTATCCTGACTCGATACATTCTTCCTTGAAAGATTATCAAATAAATAAAATATAATTTAACAGTAATTTATGCAGGGTCATATCCTTTTGATATAAATTTATAAATGTTAAATGAGATTAATATAATAATATATATTTAAATTACATGTGTTTCTCATCACGATGTCTATGAATAAAAACATTCCATTCCTCTCTAGGTACCCCATTGGGTACCTTTTCATACATCTGTTGGGTGCTCAATGAAGTATCATTTTCATCACTCCATAATATCCATTTATAGTATTTCTAGTTCTTTCCTTGATTTTATAATTTCCACTTTCATGATTTCACTTCAACAACCATAAAGTGAAAAAATATATGTACACAAGAATTAATTTTTAAAATATTATATTATAATATCATAATGACATTAAATTACCCCATAATGTATTAAAATCATCTATATTTGTGAATCAAAAACATCATTTTTCACAATGAAGGCGTATGCCTCCAATTATCATGTATAATTAGAAGGGAAACTGGATTAGTGGAATGGTGGTCTAGAATCTGCCCATGTAGTCTTATGACATCATCCATAGGGACCTGATAAGAATCAAATGGGATAAATACCTTTAATCCGGTCAGACTCCATTCATCCTAACTTTTCATATTTATCTCCATATTCTCATTATTTCCATCTTTTATGAATTAACAGTTAGTATAAAAACTGTTCTATATATTTATTCACATTAAAATGTGTACCCATAATAGTCACCCTACAATTTCACCATAAATAAATAAGAGTGGAGCCCAACTCCCTCACCATTGAGCCTGCTGAATGGGAATGAATCAACTGATCCGCTGATGGGACACTCATGGAGGGTTTAAGAGATGGTGCAGGGGGCAAGAAGATGGTGTCTCAAATGATATAGGGCGTGAGATATATAGATTTTCATCAATCAGTGTGGTCGATGGAATAGTATAAAGCTTTCTCTTTATTCTTCCTATCATTTAATCATAAAAAATTAAATTCAGAACATATATTTCAAAAAAATTATACACAAAAAAACATATATGATACCAGATTCACAATACTAACAAATATAATATACCTAAAAATGATAAATAATGAATCATTTTAAATAATGTTTTCAATTTTCTTTTCACTACAACTTGTTTTGTAGACTTTTCTTGAGGACTGAATCAAAATATTTTTGTATTTATAAAATATCTATATTTGACATAAAATGTTTTCTAGGTATAAAATGAACCATTAAAGAAGTTTGTGTTTGATATTTTGATATATAGTAGAAAAATTACTAAAAAAGACACGACACCAATAGTAAATGATGAAATGGTTGATAGGTGGGGTATCATATAAAAATTTTCAAATCCAATAGTGTGAGGAACTTTTAAGGATTAACAGTCAGCTAGGAAATATAGTGTATACAAAGTGAGAGGTGGTGTTATAGGAAACATATAAATAGATCTAGGTTTCCCTATGAGACAATAATGAATATAAGATTTCAAACTCCATATTTGGATGTTGTTGGAGTAAGATGTGAAAAAATATCTGAATTCCATATATAACGGGATGTATTGAAACTATATTTTCAACATTTCATGATGGATATAAAACTATATAAGATAGTCCTATTATCTTTAGTGGAAATATAAATTCTATTATCTATGTGTCATAAATAAAGTGTTGTGTTTTATGAGTATGAACTAAGTTCTAGTGATTTTATAAAACTATGCATGTTGATGCCCAAGTAATAGAGTATGATTTTGTATGAGTAAATGTGTATTAGTCATACATGTCATCATGCCCATGAAATAGAGTAATATTATTTTGGATTAAATGTTTTTCCCCTTTTTATTCCTCCATCATTAGCACATTAATTGATAGGTTCATAAATTCTTAATTTCAATTTATTTATGACATAACCCTATATTATTTTGATAGGTGTACATCTAACTAGGAAGACCATTTATGTAGGTTTTAAACCCTACAGTGTCATAAAAACAACACTTGGGGGATCAACATAGGTCCAAGAATTATGAACATAAACATTTTGTAGCACCATAGTCCATAGTCTCTGAAATTACACTGGGATTCATATTTTGAGCATTGTGACCTTAGACCATATGCAACCTTGTAGTCCAAGTATTGTGACACTAAACTATTTTCAAATTCCAAGTTTAAATAGTATGGACATAAAATAAAAAAGGAATAAGGAAAAAATGTATGTAAGGTTGAAGAAAAAATAACGGAAACCTACGCCAGAGTCAGAATCCCTCTATCAAGTCACTCCCATTGCATAAGAAAAAATAATGTGATAAATAAAGAGGTATAAATCTAATAGGGACCCTCTGGGGACCCCTATAAAGTTATGGATGTTTTTTTACATAATTTATATAATACATAGATAATTCTGGAACCATAAATTAATAAATAAAAAATAATAAAAATTATTCCCCATGCATAGGGTAAATGGAATAGAAACAACGATCATATGGACACACATCCAAAAATGTTATTTACCTAAAATATGAGAATATTTATACGTATACATTGTTAAATATCTCACATTAGGTTAATTATATATAGAAATATGTTCCAAAAAATAATAAATAAATAGATTCCAGAGCCATAAAAATAGTACTCAGTGTCAACTATGATTGTTCTCTTCACACTCTTCTTCTAGAGGTTCTTCGACATCCACCATTCATCATTTGGACTTTTCCTTTATATGAATCATGATATATAGTGTTTACATAAACAAGTAATGTTCACATGTTGGTTGTGGGTATAAAATCTTCAAATGGTTTTCGTTTATCTCCCCTAAACATCTTTACTAGTACAATAATATATGCATACATAAGCATCATGTAGTGTTTCGTACCCTTCCTTGTAATGTACCAAAATTTCCATGATTTTTTTAAAATTATATGAAATAATTTCTAGACTACACGCTTTGACGACACATGATTTCATGGACCAAAGTTCCTGAGAAGATCTGTCGAACAATGTTAAGCTTTAAATAGAACCCATGAGCGATTTTATTGAAAAAGTTGAATAACTCCTCAATGGGTAACTAAATCAGAAATCTGAGGGAATTGTTGCATTTTGGATGATAGATTTACCATAGGAGGGAGTTATGATTAGTCGGCATAGACCTCTAGTGAGAAAACCCAGAAATGTCATAATGGTAAATAGAATTATTAAATAAAATTCATTTATTTTTCAAATGCTTATAACTCACAAACAATAAATAATATTAAAAATATGAGACCACCGCTAAACTCATGAGGGTATGATTTTCATAGGCAGATCTTAACATTGGCAAGCATACGCCAAAAGTTGAAGTTAGTTTTTGGGTATAAATAAAATAATTTAGTAAAAATTATTTTATTTTCAAATCTTTATTACTCCTAAATGGTAACTTGGATTGAAAATCCGAGAGTAGGACTAAGCACTTGGGGTTGTATTCCACTTAGGAAGTGACTAACCTCAACCGATGTGAGTCGACGGTGAATGTTAATTTTTGAACTTTTTTTAAGGTTCATTTAAATAAACATGTGAGTGGGCACTTCTAACATTTAAAAAACTGCACTGATTGAAAATATGAGGGAACCATTAAAATCGTAATGTCATAATTTTCCTAGAAATGACATAACATCGACCAAAAAGGACCAAACAGAATACTCATATTTTTCTAATTTTCAAGAAAAATAAAAGAAGAATTTAGAATAATTATTTTATTTCTTTTCTCACCATTGAGTGGAAGATGGTAATGCTATGGTGTAGCGATGAGGTGGCAACGAGGCACAATAATGGGACTCATTAATGGCTAGTTAACACATAACATAATTATTCTTTAATGATGTGTAACAATGTGAATTCACAGCATAGTAGAAGTGCTGTAACGTGTTTCCTTTTTATATTCTGACATGTTTCCCAAACGAGGACTAAATTGTATAGATTCATTGATGAACCTTAGGAATACTTCCTCACCAATGAATCATGATAAACAGTAACATTTCGACACCCCTCAATGACCGGAGCAACAAGTGATGAATGATGTCAACTTCTTGAAACCTCAAGGAGAAATTATTGTGGCGCTGAATGTCAAAGAGGTAGGGGTTTATGCATTCTATGTATTTGATTATTTCTTCCTCATTATTGAAATTTTCGATGAACGTTGATCAACTGACTAATGGGTTGATCCTCGAATCGCTTGTTCTTACGTGTGGATATTGTTTGTGGTTTTTCAAAATGTATAGTTAACATCATTTTAATCCCCATAATTAAACTCTAACGCAGAGGGAATGGGCTGACCCGATCAAGGCTCGGTCCCTCAGCTATAGTTTCTTTGTTGCATTCATCTAAGATGACCGGTCAACTTGTTAGCAAGGAGAATTTGAAGGCATCACTGTGATGGTGCCACCCTACAATTACCATAGCCACAAAAGACTCCCAAAATAGACCACTGAAACAAATCTGATGTCTGGTTAAAGGAACCATCTACTCCAAAAAACAAACCACTAGAGCAACTCTGATGGCACATTAAAGGCACTGCCGGTGGAGGCATGTGGCAGAGGGTGGTGGTGCGCCCGTCGGTACACCGAGATGGCGAGGAGATGTAGAACCATGCACCGTGTGGAGGGAAGACCTTCTTCTGGGGGGTTTGGGGGGTGTCCATCCGTGGTCTGTCAATCATGGCTAGACAAGGCCCCTATACCCGCAGGGCTAGCTGGGGGAGAACACAGTAAGACTATCACGTACCGACTAGACGACGCATCACTAGCTACACTTGCGGCTGGGCCTCGGTCTGGTGGGCTACACCCTGAGACAGAGGGCCGAACTGTCACCTAGTGGGCCAGGCCCACACTGGAAGGCCAGACTTGTACCCTTCAGGCCAGCCCAGATGAGACCGGGTCTCCAAGCGACCTGGCAGGCAGGACCCTCGGCCAAACTGAGGTGGGTCTAACAAGACCCATTGGGCATGGCCCATAGACCAGGCTAGAATAGACTGACCCCGACTCAAACCGGGTCAGGTCGAGTCTGTCTAATTGAGTCGGGGTATTTGGGGACCCCTGGGTTGGGTTTTTCGGGTCGGTCTGACCAGGTTAGACCGGGTCCAGACACAACCGCCCCCTTGTTTATTAAAATTCATGTATCTTACAAACCAAAAATCAGATTGATGCACCGTATATGGCATGGAGACCATTGAAATGATGCAGTCCTTTTGAGATACTCCACTTTAGTTTTTTCATATGTTGGAGTATGACCGGTTTGGATTGGGCTAAAATCCAATCAGGCCCTTTTTACTAAAGAGCCTATAACATATAGACTGGGCATCTGATCGATGCGTCGTCTGTTGCTTCAGAACACTTTTGACAAGATGGTAATTTGGGTTAATTATATTTGGTACATCATGTTGGTTGAGATACAATTGATGGCTGAGTAGATGAACCTTCGGAACTCATATGTACGAGGTGTAGGAATCCAGTGGCTGGCTGTCATTTGACGAGAGACCCTCCACTGATCGGCAAGAGAGCGACCTTCCGTGGATCGACAATGTTATTTCCTTTCATGGATCAGTATGAGATCTAACCTCTGTGGATTGTAAATGGGGATACCCTCCATGGATCGGCATGAGATATACCATCTTTGGATCTTTAATGGCACGACCCTCTGTGGATCATCAATGGAGCGACCCTCCATGGATCGACATGAGAGAGACCCTCCATGGATCATCATGATAGTGAACCTTTATTAATTAGTAGTAATACAATCTATTGTGTAAAATACATAGATCGAATCATCATGGATTAGTGGCAGAACGATCCTTTTTGGATCAGGAGTGGATTAACTGATCTCAGATCAGCATCCGAGCCTCTTAATAGAATAAGATGTTCTAGATTATGACTAATCATTTTATTCCTGTTCATTATGTTGCATACCTGGTGTGAGTTGTATTGATTCATGATCAGGCATGGTGATCATGATTTTTGGTTTGGTTGTAGATTTTTTGTGGTTTTTCCTTTATTTTTTGGGGTCCTTACTGAGTACTTTTACACTAACCCATGCATGAGCTTCGCCCGCACGTACTGTTCCCAGTAAAAATGATTGATGTTTCGATAGAGACATTGGTAGACCAGGACCTAGAGGTGATGAGGGAGACGGGACCAAAAGACTCTATAACGGTGGTCTTGGGGGCCTGGGACCAGGCTGGTCTGTGGATGAGAATTTCTACTTCGGCTTCCATTAACTACACTAGGAACACAATCAGGTGGATTTTTCCACATATGGCCATCATAGTTTCCTTTTTATACTTTTCTGTTTTTATTTCTACCATTATGTTTTTATTCCATCCCACATTTTTTAGTTATACTTGTACCCACCATTGTTTTAGTGATACTTGTATCTTTTTCAGTGGGTGGGACTTAGTTGGGTATGGGTGTGCATACAGGTACTTAGGAAGATGACTCCCAACTCTAGATTGACACCTTCAATGCTAGTTTATAGCCCTTGGACTTTGGGAGGTGGGATTTGGGTAGTCACAACATCGGCCCCGGAAGATAGTTCATGACAAAGTGGTATCAGAGTGCGGTCGGTCCTACTTAAAAGACTGGGAGTCTATTGGCTTGTTTTTTGGGAAACAATGTTATGTTTTGTGAGTTAGACTTCTAGATTTAGGGAGTACTGTGTTGGTGCAGTGTCGAAAATATCCATACACCAAGACCTTGAATTTTTTTGGATCAATACATGAAAACTTTTGTTGCATAAGTGTCTCTTTATATTCTTTTGAATAAATGTCTTCTTACCTATTATAAAATTTTAACTATGGTTCATCTTGGTTCTCTTTCAAGATTCCTCCACGCAGAGAGGCAGCCAGGATTCCCAGGTATGACCATGAGTATAGTCCATAGAGTGATTAGGATTTGGTATAGGCACCATTTCCCAAGATGGTACCTTTAGTCTTGTCTAAGAAATACCATTATCCCATTTGTTAGTAGTTACTACCAATGCTACTGGTAGAGGGCACATGTTGGTACAGTTCTTTACATGAGTTTCAGCGATAGATACCCCTTAGGATCCAAGTTGATCCCAACTCATAAGTAGTTAAGGACTGGATTTAGGTAGTGATCGAGTTTCCATCTCGCCAGGGAACCCCTAGATTAGAGGGTGGTACTGGTAGTGAGCCTTCTACATGGCTCAACAGGGCGATTTTAGGGTTTAGATTACCCCAGTCTTATGATGAGGTGACTTTTCCTTGGACAGAGCATGAGAACCTTTATTATAGAAATGGATCTTTCCATAAAATCTAAGAGGTATGTGCACCCAAGAGTATCTATAGGACAACATGTCGGTAGCTGAGTGTACCACTACTGGAAAATTGGGCTATAGCCACGGTCAAAAACCATGGCTATAGGGGTAAATACCGTGGCTATAACCTATATCCATGGTTCCATCTAGCTGTGGAACCTATTGGCGTGGCTATAGCGTTTAGCTATAGCCACGGTTTTATAGGGCTATAGCCACGGTTTTATAGGGTTGGTAAAACCGTGGCTATAGCCCAAAATTAATTTGTGCCCATCGAGATTCGATCTCTGTACCTTCTCTATATAAACCAAGCACCTTTCCACTACTCCACAAACATCTTTGTGGATATATATATATATATTGTTAAATATATTATTAAAAACCGTGGCTATAACATGTAAACCATGGCTATAAACCTTCCTGATATTTTTTCGCAGGTTAATTTTTTTTCCCACGCAAGGGCGGGAGACCTATAGCCACAGTTTTGATGAACTGTGGCTATAGTTCATGAAAACAATACCCTATAGCCATAGTTTTACCAACAACATGGCTATATACCAACCCTATAGCAACGGTTTAACCAAACCATGGCTATAACCCTTTGAAAAAGACCCTATATCCACGGTTTCACCGAAACCGTGGATATAACCCTTTGAAAAAGACCCTATAGCCACAGTTTGGGTGAAACTGTGGCTATAGATTTTAAAAAAAAAACATATAGCCATGGTTTCACTAAACCATGGCTATAGCCTTTGAAATTGAACCCTATAGCCACGATTTTGTTTAAAACTGTGGCTATATCCTTGTTTTCTAGCATCGTGGCATACCAACATTTCTAGGTACTCGATGTATATGATATGACTAGTGATTTAGGGCTCGGACCTTTGAGCGAAATGTATTTAGGGACATATGAAAAAGAACTATTCTTATGTGCATTCCTACTTATGTTAGGGTGATAGAGAGAAAATTTGTGGTTTAAATGTTTTTAGCTGAGAAGATACATCATGTGAATGTCTAGAGAGGAAAAGTAGGAAACTAACATCATCCTTAGAGACTTGGAAGTGTAAAATTTTTCGAGAATAGGAAGTAACAGAAAAAGATGAATCTGTAGGGTGAAAACGTAGTAGAGGATCTATGAGAGTAGTAGGATGCGGTATACATTTTAACATGTTGCAACCACCACCCAAAAATGGTCCAAGACAGGCTCAAGGATCTAGAGGATAGGGGAAGTGTGTAGCTACATGTGGTCAAGGAATAGTTCTTGAGGGCTCCATGAATGATTCGAGGTATAATATTTGTATTATACTAGCCTATGTATTAATAGACATAGGTAATAATCATTCCTTATTGTAACGAATATTGTTCAAGACCTAGAGTTTCCTGTAAAATCATTGACTTGATCCTTATATTAGAAAATACCTATGGGAGGATACTCGATAATCACACTTATGTCGATGGTATGATCTGACCATTGAGGTGAGATTTTTATTAGAAAATTCTTTGTGTCAGCATCAAGTACTTACGACATAAGTTGGCGTATGGACTGGTTATCCAAAACTCATGCCCATATTGACTATTTTATGAAAAATGATATGGTATATCTGTAGTGTTGGAATGAGGTTTTCCTTGTTCTATGAAAAAAGGAAACCCAGGTGGCACTGGATAGACTCATTTATAGGAGGGTGTTGTCGATCGCTCTTGAGTCTTCAAGCCTTACCCCCATGGTAGTAGGTGTTTTGAGATTTTGGTTCCCAATAGTAGTGGTGGAGTACAGGAACATCCATTAAGAAGATGTTTCCTAGATTACCTCCTTGTAGGGAGAGGGACTTCAGCATTTTCTATTACCCAGGGACAACACAGATATCTATAGCTACATATCAGATGGTTCCTACGGAGCACCTAGAGTTGAGAGTAAAGTTGTGGGAATTTTAGAGGAAGCTCTTTGTAAGACACAATGATTGATATTATGTGTGGATTATTGGAGTCTTAACCACATGGTCGTAGAGAATGAGTACCCACTACCAAAGGGTCGATGGGCACATCAATCAGTTAAATATAGTATCCTTTTGCATGGATGGAATGGGGTTCATATGATTTTCAGCATTAGAGACAATGATTATTTCTAGAGTTCCTCCATGATTATGAATTTTAGATAGTTTATAATCTTGGAAAGGGGAATGGGTTGGAAAATATGCTCAGCAGGAGGACCGGTTGGTAGCTATTGAGTGAGGCAATAGAGTAGTTGGTTGCAATGAATATATCCATTGTGGATGATAGTGAAGTGTTTTACCTTCAATTGATGACTGTTACTCCACCACTGTTACAGTGAGTCAGGGAGTAAGAGTTGGTGTATATTGATTGCGAGGCCTGATGTGCTCAGTTATCCCCAAGACGGGCACCTGATAAATTTTCAATAGGTCGGAGCACATCATCCTTTTAAGAGGGCACACCATATTTCTAGTGAAATTGCGAGATTATGTGTTGAAAGGGTTCCATGCATCCCTTTTGGTAGTACAAATTGGAGTGGTCAATATATTCTAGGACCTACGATGTCAGTACTGGTGTCCAAGGGTGAAAAAATAGGTGGTCGAGTTCATTTCACGATGCGTCACTGGTTAGCAAGTGAAGGCCGATAATTAGGTTCCAGCATGTTTGGAGAAGAGGATTGAGGTACCATAGAGGAAATGGGACTGTATATTGATGTAATTCGTGATGGGGTTACCACACATGTCTAGGGTCCACGATTAGATTTGGGTGATCATGGATCGACTCACCAAGTCAACTCACTTACTACCCATATGGGATCAGTGATTAGTAGAGGGCTTGGGATGACTCTACGTCCAGAAGATAGTGTGGCTTCACGGGGTTCCATCAACGATCATCTCAAACCATGATCCATACTTTACATCTCGATTGTGGAAGATATTATATGAGGAATTCGTGACTAAGTTGAGTTTAATCACAACTTTGACCCCCATACAGATGGTCAGATGGAGTTGACCATACAAACCTTGGAGGACATGCTTCGTTCTTGTGACCAATATTTTTGTCACAATTGGGAGGACCACCTACCACTGGTGGAGATTGCGTACAAAAATATTGTCACTTAACCATTGGCATGGAACCACTTGAGGCATTGTATGGGCGGCCATATAGATCACCTCTAAGCCGAACAGACCGAGGGGAGTCAGTATTCATAGGTCCAGAGTTGGTATGGGCTACCACTGAGAAAGTGCAGATCACCTAGGAGCAGATGATGACTGCACAGTGTAGACAAAAGTATTATTCTAACATGAGATTTAGAAACATGGAGTTCAAGGAGGGAGATCACATTTTCCTTCGGGTCTCACCCCGATGGGGATTGTATAGATTGGGCTTGGGTGGAAGTCTATCTTTGAGGTTTATCTGACCTTTTCAAATCCTGAGTAGAGTCGGTGAGGTGGTGTACCACCTAGATCTTCCCCCACAGATTTACTGGGTGAATTATGAATTTCATGTGTCACAAAAGATGAGGTATGTACATGACCCATCACCTGTCATCGACTGAGGTAACCTTGAAATTGTTGAAGGGGTGACATTTTTTATGCTCTCAATGGAGATAGTGGATCGAGAGTAGAGGGTCCTTCATGGATGGTTGATTCCTCTAGTTCACGTTCTGTGGTTGCACAAGAATGTCTAGGAGAGGACATGGGAGCGGAAGGCTCAAATTTATGCTCAGTTAAAACATTTGTTTGATTATCCTTTTTTTTTGGATTTCAGGGATATAAATTCCTAAGGTAATGAGAATGTAATGTCCCAAAATTTATAGGTTTTTTTAAATAATATAAAATTATTTCAAGACTACATGCTATGACAGAACATGATTCTGAGGTCTCGAGTGCCCAGAATGATCTGTTGAAAAATTTTATACTTTAAATAGCACATGTGTGAAGTTTTCTTGAAAAAGTGAATAAACTCTTAAATGGGTGGCTGGATCAGAAAAATTAGGGCACCATTACATTTAGAATATAGGTTTTTCCATAAATGTAACTTATGTTTAGTTGGTGCAGACCTCCAGTGAGAAAACCCGAAAATTGAATAACCATAAATAAATTAAATATAATTATTTTATTTTTCAAATTTTTATAACTCATGAATGGTGACTCAAATTAAAAATCAGATACCACCAATAAAATAATGCGGGTATTTTTTTTTCTTTAGTTAGATCCTAACATTGGCTGGCGTGAGCCAACAACAAAAGATAGTTTTTTGCCTTAAATAAAACAATTAAGTAACAATTATTTTATTTTCAAATCCTTATAACACATAAATGGAAACTCCGATTAAAAATATGAGAGTACCATTAAGCTCATGGGGTAATGTTCCTTTTAGGAAAAACCTAACCTTGGATGACGCAGTTCGAGGATGAAAGTTAATTTTTGATCATATTTTCAAGGTTCATTTAAATAATAGTGTGAGTGAGTTTTTCTAACTTTTGAACCGGTAATTAGTCCAAAAATAAAGGGGCACCGTTGAACTCCAAATTCCAGGATTCTCCTAGAAATGATATATCTTTTTCTGGAAAGGATCCATTAAAAAAGCCATTTTTTATATTTTTCATGAAAAATAATAAAATAATTTAAAATAATTATTTCTTTTCCTTTCACACTGTTGAGTGAAAGATGTTGGCGTTGTAAGGTAGTGAAGTGGCAAAGATGAGGCACATTAATGGATCTCATTAATGACTCGTTAACTCACAGTGTGACGATGATTTAATGATGTGTACCAGTTACACTATTTCATAAATGAAATAGTGTAATGACGCACTTTGCAGCACATGGGAAGCACGACGACGTGTTTCCTTTTTATTGTCTAGAGCATTAGAAAAACACAGATTAAAATACAAGGATTCTCTAACAAACCTATGCTAGAAATCCTCTGCAACGAAGAATGAAGAACTTCAAAATCATCAATGCCCATCAAAAAATGGAGTTGGAAGCAATGAACCACATCAATGTCTTGAAACCTCAGGGACGAAGCGTTGAGGCATTGAACGTCAAAGAGGTAGGAGATTATGTGTTATTTGTATTTGATGATTTCTTCTTCGTTCTTTAAATTTAGGATGAACATGGATCAAATAACTAATAGGATGATCCAAGAATCATTCGTTCTTGTGGGTGGATATTATGAAGAGTTTTGATTTGGGGTTTTTCAAGCTGTCTGGTTATCATAATGTTTATCCCTATTATTAAACTCTAACACGAAGGGTGCAGGCCAACCCAAACAAGGCCTGGTCCCTCTGCCATATTTTTTCTTGGTTTCTTCTTCAAATTTGACTAGTAAACTTGTTATAAAGGTGGATTACAAGGCTTTACGGTGATGTTGGCGCCCTACTATGATTGTAGGCACAGAAGGCTCAAAAAATAGACAATCGGAGTGACTTTCGTGGCCCGCCGATGGCACCGTCAGGGACAGACTGCGGCGGTGGCAGCCCATGACAGTGACAGCTCATGGAGGCGGCAACCTGTAGTGGCGTCCATGGAAAGAGGATGGCAGTGCACCCATCAGCACACCACGATGGTAGGAAGCCATGACCGAATGGCCGTGGTGAAAGGAAGCCACGACCGAATTGTCGTAATGGCAGGAATCCATGATCAAACGTCTACAATGATGAGGAGATGTGGGGTTGGACAATATATTGAGGGAAGGCCCATGTCCGAGCTGTCTAGTGGTTGGAGAGCCGTGATCTTTCGACCTTGGCTGGAGGAGGCCCTACGTCCGCGAGGATAGCTGGGGGCAGACACGATACAACAACCCCATTTTGGTTAGATGACGCACCATCGGCTGCACATGCGGCTGGGCCTCAGGCTGGTGGGCTATGCTGGTAGGCCAGACCCATAACCTTCAAGCTTGGACGGATGAGATCGGGTCACCAGGCGACCCGGTAGGTTGGACCCTTGGCCAAACTGAGCTAGGTCCAGTGAGGCCCATTGGGCCTATCCCACTTTTTAGGCCGGACCAGACTAAACCTGACCCAAACAAGGTCTGGTCGAGCCCATCTAATTATGTCTGGGTATTTGGGGACCCCCGAGTGGGGTTGGTCGTGTCAGTCTAACCGGGTCAAACTGAGCCCAGACACAATCGTCCCTCAATTTACTAAAATTCATGTATCTTACAAATCGCATGACTGATTGACGTATCGTCTACAACATGAGGACACTTGCAATGAGGAGATACATTTTAGATACTCCACTTGAGTTTTGAAATATGTTGGTGTATGGCCAGGTTGGATCAAACTCAAATCCAGCCATACCCTTTTTACTAGATCATATATCTTGATGTCTTAGATTAAGTCAAGGAATTAAATATCCATCATTATGAATCTCATCACTATGAATATGGACCCAACCTTAAAAATTACCTAATCGTGAGTTTCAACTAAATAATTCATTCTCTTAAATTTTAGGATATTTATGGTTTTGAGTTTTAGTGAATTATTCCACCACCATTTTATAAATTAATTTTAAATTACAAAGTGTAAACTTCCAATTCATATCCATTTTCTCCACAAAACAAACGTTTCAATATATAATAATTTTTATTTTCATCAATCAACTTCAGAATTTTTATATCGAATTTATATTTTCCCATATCATATTTAAAACCCTATGAAAAAAATTTAAATGTGGTATAAGCACAAATATATCTGTATGGTACATAAAATGAAATAAAAAACAGTTTATTCCATGAATAATTATAAAAAATTATCCTTCTTCAAAATAAAGATTGCTGTTTAAATAAACATTATTCTAACCCATGAAGTCAACTTCTCTGCCCAAATAATTTAATAAAACATTTAAATTGATATCATAAAGGAAAAAATAAAATAAATAAATGTTTTTTAAAATCATGATGAAGTGATGAATTTTTTTTCCTAATGTTATAATTTTCACTCTTAAAATTTAGAAAATAGTATCCTTTAAACATAACCTCAATTTATTACCTTGTGAAATCAGGAAATTTCTATAGAACCATAATAAAATTAAAAAATAATTGTAGGTAATATGGTACATCATTTTACATATCAGTCTTAAAAATTTAATATCATTCATAGAAAACATACATCAAAATTTCATGGAGAACCCAATGCATTAGAGGGACATAAAGGACCCACATATCCTTGATTTGTAAAATGACCAACTATCCTTGGTCTACAATGGAACCACCCATCCTTAGTTTATAACTGAATCACCTATCCTTGGTTTATAATAGAACCACCTTTCATCATAAAAAATTCCCAAGAACCATAATATAATCTTAAAATGTGAAATATTTCGTACTTATAAATATATTTATTTCATCCATAAGCCCAACAATTTCCATGTATCAAAATATCCATTACATCTGAAACCTTTTCTAAAAATAATTTGATTATACGGAAGTATGATTTCTATTTGAATAACAAATGAATATTTTAAAGGAACCAAATATCTAATTATGTTATGGTGATTGGAAAACAATTGAATCCAAATACATTAAAATTGAACATTCTTTTAAATTTTTTGAAATGAAAGTCAAAATGCTCGACATAAAATACGTAAATATATTTATTTTAAAAAAATTATAAAAAAACTAAAATTGGATATAAAATGACTTTTTATGCCTGTATAAATACATCTATAAAATTATTTTAAGAAAACATAAATCAAAAAATATTTAGAAAATAAATATTTAAATCATTTAAAATGTTGTTTTCAAACAAAAGTGTCACTTACCTTGAGTCAGACTCATCATGTGCATTAATTTTATTCTTGAATAAGAAAATTATATTAATTATTTACATTAATAATTAAAATTTTAATATTTTTTTATTTCTTTTATTTTATTTATTACCACATTATATATAATTACTTAATGAATTATGTTTTTGTTAGATGTTTTGACGATATTCGGTTCATATATCCAAAATGAATTGGGTGTGTTGAATATGGTAATAGTGGTCATTATTCAATCATATCTAGAATTATAATAATGACTTAAATATCATTTTCATTTTTAAATTATACTTTTTAAACCAACTATGAAATATTTTTATGAAAAATTAATTATGTTACAATCATAGCGATGATAGGTCGTATGTACGCATGAGTAACGTTTCCATTTTAAAATGATCATGATTGAAAGAAGTTAAATATTAGTTTATCATTAAATTATAATGATTTTATCATAATGATGTGAACCATGGGATAGCCGATGATACCTATATTTAATGAAAAAGGCCAAAAGTACAAATGAATGACATTATCATTTTTTAATGAATGGAAATATAATAAAATATTTGATATAAAATCCTTCCAAAACGACTAATATGTCATGAATATCATATATTTATATATATATATATTTATATACATTAAATACATAATTATTACCAGTCATGATAGGTAGTGATGGAAGACTAATTACAATATTTCATGATACGGTAGTCCTCTATACACACAAATAATGGTTTTGTTTACCATTTCATTTAATAAAGAGATGAATATTGGTTATTATATTAACATAACCATATCTACAAATATTTAATACACATTTCATATTATTTCATTATGTTTGAATAATACTCAAAAGATTTATGAGGAATAAATAAAAAATGCTAGGTTAATAACTATACCTCTTCTTCATACAATATCATTAAGAGTGTACCTAAATCCTTTCTCTATTGGTTTTATGATCAAAACATTGCCTCTAAGATGTGAGGAGGGATATAAGAAAGGTATTTTTGTATGTATTGGATGGAACAAAATTCTTTTTAAGTGTGAATAAAAGAGGATATGAGGTTCTCTTTTATAAGATAGGGGATATGAACTCTTGAAATTTCTAAAAGTATTAAATTAATATAAATTATTGCTCATGTTAAAATTTCTCCAAATTAATATTATTATAATATAAGATAAGAAAATTTCTAAATCCTATCATCCATTAAAAATTGGAAAAGTTTATGTGATCTTTTATTGTTTTTCATTTTGTTTTAACCTATCTTATCCCTTTTTGACAATTACCACAAAATTATTGTTTTCTACTCATAAGGGGTCAAAAAAGATAATATAAAAATAAAATTGGACCATAAAGGGATATTTATTGATATTTTCAACTACATATTATCTACTTGTCTGAATATGGTAATTTTATGAATCTTAAATCATTTAATAAATTATTGTTTGTTATATAGTATCACTAATGTCATTTTTGGATCTATTCATCTAATTTGACAATAAAAATAACATAAAAATATTGGAATTATAATATAATGCATTAAAACATCATAAATATATTATTTTTATCCGTAAAATTGGTGGATAATAATAATTCACTCAAATTATATTACTTTTAATATTTTTATAATCATTTATTTAATTTTTCTATTAATTTAATAAATATTATTTTGGGGTTGCATAAGAATTTTAAGTAATTATTTATTCACTAAAAATAAATAATAAATTACCATGATAAAAAATTTATCTTTCATGTAAATATTTAGAACCGATGATAAGTGTTTTAGTCTCTATTAAAAAATATTATATATATTAAAAACAAGAGGGAGATATTTTTTATTTTATTTTTTACATAAAAACTTTAAAGGTAAAAATCAAGGATAAATAGAAAAAAAATATTCATATTTTCAAAGAATATATAGTAAAGGATGAAATATACACATCCAGTAAAATTAAGGATGGTTTTAGCATCATATTTTATTCCTTATCATATATGTTTTAACATTAGTTACCTAATTTACCCTTACCAAGGTGACCATTATTTTTTATGGTTACTATTCTTAATGAAAAAAATAAAAAGGGAAATATTTAAAAAAAATTATTTATCAGGAATAAAAATATGTAATCCAACATTTAAGATTAAATTAAAAAAAGTTTTGTATTTTAATTCAAAATTAAACAAATAAAACGTGATAACTTTTTTTTAAATTGCATTCTTAAGTATAAAAATGTTTTTATACCAAATTAAAGGATTATATACTTTGAAAATATCATAATTCCATTTTTTAATCAATAATAAGTAATGAAAATTTAAAAATAATTCCAAAATAGTGTTTTACTTTTTAAATACATGAAATGAAATTAGTGTTTCTAATAAAAATCCGTATTTTTCACTATTAATTAAAAGATAAAACATTTCAAAAAAAATAACAAAAATTAATCCTAATATAATTTTTACGGGGTGAATTCAGTATTGGTGTTTATTTTTTAAAATTAAAATTCTAATATTTAAAAATTATTCTTTTAAATAAAACCAAAATTTAGTATGAATAAAACAGGTACATTTTTTACTATAAAATTACTTAATATTCTTATAGTGAGTATATCAATATAAAATATATTTAATAAGAAATGAAAATGACTTATTCTAACATTACCTAGATTTTTACCTTCTTTCTCCCTTTTGTAAATTGTATCCTTAAATTTTTTATCATTTCTTAAATAGGTGGGGATATATTTCTCTCATTGCATTTTTTATTCTCATGTTTCTTCTTCAATCATTTTTTTTTTCTACAAGGCCATAGGTTTATGAATTACCTTATTTTCAAATAGTTATTCTCTATGATGAAAAATATTAATAATTTGTTCATCATATAACACATTTTCATTCAATTAAACTACTTTAGGGATCAAAACATGACATGTATCTAGCACATATTTTCTTAATAATGAAAAATTAAATATTTCATGTACCTGATATAAACTCATTGGGAAGGATTATCAGTATGAAAATAATATATCTTTATCATAGATTTTATATGGTATAATTAAATGTGGACTTAAATATTCATTTTCAAAAAAATACATAACACTTTTTTCATGGTGAAACATTAAAAAACATGATCTCCTACTTTGAAAGAAAGATCTTTTCTATGGTTATCAACATAACCTTTCTGCCTACTATAAGTTTCCCTCATGTGTTGTTGAATCACCATCACTTTCTAAACCATTTCATATACAAATTATAGTCCCAAAAAATTTACTTCCCCAAATTAATCTCAATAATATGGAGTTCGACATCTCTTTCCATATAATGCTTCAAAAGGTGTCATCTGCATATTGAAATGAAAATATTTTTATAAGAAAACTCAGAAAATCAAGCATGTTGATCCCAACATCCCTAGTAATCCATTAAAAAAATTAAATTATAATCTCCAAAGTACAAATCATCATTTCTTATTATCTATTATATTGAGGATGAAATGTTTTACTGAAATTTAATTTAATACCCAATGAAATCTGATGTCTTTTCCTGAAATTTGAGGTGATTCTGGTATCATAATAAAATACAATTAAAACATGCAATTCGTGTAATATAATTATCTCATTAAAATAAATTAAATAAATTTGATCCAATGAAATATTATCTTGAATGGGAAGAAAATTAGAAAATTTAGTTAAATGATCAATAATTACTTGAATATCATTATTACTTGGATTTGTCGTTGGTAATCCCACCATGAAATCCATGTATATATTTTCTCATTTCTATTCTAGAAATTCAAATCTATGAAGCATCCACTTTTTCAATTTTTTTTGGATTTAGCCTATTCAAAATTCAAAGATTTTAGAGTATAGTCATCCATATAATTCTTCCATAATTCGCAAAAGAAATATTCTTGATGGTCTATATACATTTTTTCTACTATAATGAATCAAAAATATAGAACTATAAGCCTCACTCAATAGTTATTTCTTTAACTGGGGGTTACCTGAAACACAAAACTTTTTTATGAATATAAAAACAGCATAATTTTCTACATTAAGTTCATGAAACATACCTTTCATCACCAACTCTACATTTTTCATATAATTTGTGGTGTTCATTATGTGCATGATTAATTCACGTTGATAGAGACGATTGTACCAACACATGAAGCAAAATAGTGGGAGTTTCTTCATGAAATATTTATAAGACAAAATTCATCAAATAATTTACTAAACTATTGTGTTCAAGATATAGAATAGTTAATGATGCACTATCTTTCAGACTCAAAGCATCTGTTTCTTTGTTTTCTTTATCTGGATGGTAATGAATTGTACAATCATAATCCATTATCAATTCTAATCAAATCCTCTATCTAATTTTAAATAGTTTTTGAGAAAATATATACTTCAAACTCTTGTTATATGTATATATCTTACATTTTACTCCTTATAAATAGTGTCCCCAAATTTTTAAAGTAAAAACTAAAACCTCCAGTTCAAGGTTATGTGTATGATAATTTTACTCATGGGGTTTTAATTTATAAAAATCCTAAGAAATTACCTAATCATTCTACATTAAAACACAACACATTCCATTCAATTAATTATCACTATATATAATAATATCACCATTTATAGATTCTAGGAAAAAACATGAGAAATAACCAATCTTGTTTTCAATTATATGAAACATTCAACACATTACATTTTCTAGATAATCCAAACTCATTTTCTTGTTATCTTTGTTAGTGGGATAGATAAACCTGAAAAGTTTTCAAAAAAATATTGGTAATATCTTGTTAATCGATGGAAACTATGAATCTCAATAATATTTGTAGGCCTTGTTCATTCATCAACCATAATTGTTTTAGTGGGGTCAATATTTATTCCATACATATTTATGATATGTCCAAGGAATGAAATCTTTTATAACCAAAAATGAAATTTTCTAAATTTTATATATATCTTAATGTCATTTAGGATTTTTAGAACAATATTTATATGTTTTTAATTATCTTTATAACTTTTTAAATAAACCAAAATATTTTTAAGAAATACAAAAACAAATATATCCATATATTCTTGGAATAAAATATTCATTATATCCATAAATATTGGTACATAATTTTTTAATTTAAAGGGAATAACCACAAATTCATAATTCTGATACCTTGTAAAAAATAATTTTTTCATAATTTCATCCTTATTCACCTTCAGTTAATAGAACCCAAGCCTAAAAAAAACCATTTAAAAATACTTTTCTTCCTGGAGATGATCAAACATGTTATGAATATGAAGAAATGTATACTTATTATTAATTGTGATATTTTCTAATTAATTATAATCAATGAAAATCATCATGGAACGATATTTATTTTTAACATATAAAATAATAGAATCCTATGGTGAAGTGCTTGGATGAATGAAACCATAATAAAAAAATTCTTACAACTACATTTTCATGTATAGACATTCAACTTGATCCATTAAATAAGAGGGTTTTTAAATTGGATTAGTATTAAGAACTAAGTTAATAATAAATTAAATTTCTTGTTCATATATAACACCAAAAAATCATCAAGAAAAACAACGTGGTATTCTTTTACTATCAATCTGTCATTAATCTGAACATATCTCTTATTTTCAAAAATATGTGCAAGATAAAATTTATTTAAATTAATTAACTATTTCTCAACTTCTTGATATGTTATAAAAGGTATGAATTCATTATTATATACAAAAAGAAACTCATTTTAGAAAATAAATTATTTTGATCTACAATATATCAAAGCATGATAAACTGAAATCCAAAACACAACCAGAATAACATCAAATTCTAAAGTGGGAATGAAAATAAGGTTTGTAGGAAAAAATATTCCACATATGATAAATGGAAGATATTTGTAGATTCTCATTACCTCAATACTACCTCTTGGTGTTTTTACAAAAGATTTAGACTACATTTTATAAAATTATGTTTCCAATTTATCATAATGTTTTTATGAAATTAATGAATGTGATGACTCTAAATCAAACAAGATATTACCTTAATGTAAATAAATAAGAAAAGTACATGTTACCACTCCATTTGAATAACCAATTACTATTTTATTTGTTACAAAGGATTCCATTACACCCTTATTTTTATAGTCTTTCTTCTTTCTATCATTCATTCATTTCATTGGATATATATCCACATAATAACCCATCTAATTAAATTTAAAAATCATTACTACCTGTTTATCAAAATTGGTCTTACCATTACGAAGATATTTTTTTTTTCAATCACATTCTATATTCAAAAACATACTACATTAGAAAAACTTCCATGATTTTTAAGACACTACCATTTTTGTATTTACCACAACTATGTCAAATTGAAATTAGTTTTTTCGTACTTTCATATTTCTTGGATGGATTTTAACCCAATGCCTTCCATATAGAGATTTTTTATTATTTCCATGAAATACCTAATCTATGGAAACCTCCATTTCTACGTTTTTATCACATTGATAAAATTTATCATAAATTTCGAATTCATGAGAATCTAATTATTTTTTGTTTCTTGGATATAATCCTAAATAAAACTTATTATTTATAATATCATGATCCCAGATGAAATTTGCTGCTAACCATTCTAATCGGGTGAAATTTTCTTTATATGTGTCCACTAAAACATCATCTTTTTCATTATTCTATGAACGTATTTTCCATCCATAGTAGAATAACCTTAGGAGAATATTTCTAAAGGAAAACATTTTTAAATTCATCTCACTCTTAAGCATAAGTCTTTTCCCTATCTATGATATTCTTAACCATTACCCCCTATTGGTCTGCTTCACCTTTATAATAGTAAATATAAAACATTATGATTTGATGATTTGATTAACCCATGGAATCGATTATCTTTTATAGGGATTTAATATAACCCTTGGATACCACTAGGTCAGATGATCAACTGAATGTTGGAGGGATTTGTCTCATAAAATTCTGCATTAACGACATGTTACTCTTTGTTAGATCATGCTGATCTCTATAATGGATACCTAAACCATTTATAGTATGTTGTAACCTAATACATCACAACCAAAAATTTATCAATTATACTTCCAATTATTCTAGGTTATTGATTTTAATGGATATTTTTTCTTTGGTGTCTGCCAACATCAACTTCCATGTTTCCTATGTGGATTACCATTCTGAACAAACATAGTTAAAATAATGAAACATGGTAATCTTAAAATTATATATCATAATAATCATAAATTATAATCCCTTATGGTTATTATAAAAACCTCTAAGATTATCTGAAATTTTACTCTAATACCAACTATAAGAAGATGACATTAAACATTATGAAATATCATGTTTCAAGTCAAAAATTTGTTCTCTTACATTTGAAGATATTTACTATTTAGTGTTTTAATTAATTAGGCCTCCACCCTTATATAAATAAATATTAAATTTTAAAGTGGAAAATTCCACATAGTGTCCATTTTATCCACAAAATAGAACATCTAAGATATTTCAAGTGTTGTTTTCATGAAACATCTTCATAATTTTCACCTTAACCTCATCTTTATCCCAATCTATCATTAAAACACTGTGAAACAACATTTTAAAACATTGGATGTTAAAAAATATCTCACTAAGGGATATAAAAAATAAGGATACCCATTAGTCCATGAATCTTCATAACAGAATTTCCTTTTTAAAATAAAATTTTACCTTTAAATTAACATGTTATAAGGACCCAACCTTAAAACATTACATAATATTGAATTAAATCGATAATTCAGATAGAGGATATTTTCAGGTTTAGAGGTTTAGAGAAATAGGCCATAACAATTACATAACAAATTGAATATTATATTTATACAATACTACTTAGTATCCATTTTTTATTAAATAAAAACTCTAAAAAATAAATCTGTCTAGTTCCATGTTTTAGACAACATGACTTTTCCTTGATTCATTCATTTACCCTATTCATCTTTAAGTCCTGTGAAAAACATTTCAGAAACATGGGATGAACATAAAAGTCTTAGTAAGGGTTATAAAATAAGAAAGGAAAACATTATCCCATCAATAAATACAAATCAATGAAACTAATACTTTTCAATCATAATATACCTTACAAAATCATAAGATTTATGAATAACACACGAAAATTAAAAATCATAAAGGTAATTTATGGAATTCATAACATACTTACATTGTTACTGTCACAGATACATAGGGAGTCACATTTAGAATACCCATCAGAGTATATTTCCTAAATCTCTTAGGAAAAACCTCAATTTTCACCTCTGTTATTTTACCCAATGCATTGGAGAGGTATCTCGGGCTCACCCGCCCTAGGTTTATCACGGAACCCCTCGTATACATAATCAATGACCAATAACCATAACATATTCATAACATATAACACAACCATAAATGTAAGATAAAATTTCCACATTCAAATTAAAATATATCAAATCATGATATTGAAGTAAACAATACTTTATCAAACAATTTTCAAAAAACATTTAAAACATTTAATAAAGTGGTTTTTGAATCAAAGTGTCACATACCACTTTGAAAATTTTAAAGGAATAATCATTTGAATATATTACTATCCATATAAGTAAATCCTAAAAACCATTTTGAAAATGTAGACACTAATGAGAAATAATTAGAAGAAAAAATATTTAAAACATTTAAAATGATATTTTAGTTAAATAGTTTTTAACAAAATGAGAGACGCTTGAATACAAATAATTTAAGAATAAAATGTAATCATAACTTTATAATATCATGATAAAAAATTTATTCATGATATAATATACCAAAGGATAGTATATACACCATATAAAAGTTTATTGGTGTATAACAATAATGAAGTCTCAATAGAATGAAAATTGAGATGAAATCCCTTATAAAAATGGTATAATTAGCTTAAGGATACATCAATTATATAATAATGTGTGAAAAATATAAATACACTCAATATTATTAAAAATTATGTGTAAATAAATATTAGGAAATTCAGGCATGTTCTTTTTAAAACAAAACCAATAACTTGGATGTTTAACTCAATGAATGGAAATTGAGTTAAAATTTTTCTTATCAAGTTCATATCGATGACATGAGAATTTAAAAATGTAGTGATTATGTGTATCAAATATATATCCACAGAAAGGGGAGTAGAAATTACAACATAAATAAATAAATAGTGATTTCACACATAATCATAGCATGACATAATTAAGAATTTTAAGATTAACCCAAGGAATAGAAATTGGGTTAAAAGGTTCCCTTACCGATTTGGTAACTTACAAAACATACACACCATAAAAAAGGATCATAAGATGAAGATCTAAATACCCATAAATTTAATTAAATTACACAATTAATACAATCAAGGTAATTTCATACACAACACAAAAGAAAAAAAGTGGCAAATATATCATGAATATCACGGGAATAAAAAGTGAGAAGAAAATCCCTTACCACGTTATAATAAATTGATTCGTATGAACAAAAGTTAAAAACCACCAAATGATTCACTTAAAAACATGAATATAAATATTATCATGATTATATATATCAAATGGAAGTACAGAATACACCACATGCAATAAATAAGTGGCGAAAATGGAAATCTCACGGAATTAAAAGTGAGATAAGAAACCCTTTACCTCATGTCCAACTTGAGTTGTTTGTTCCTTGTTATTCCTGAATAATAAACATAAGTTATTTTCTAATTAATTAAGAAAATTTTTGAATGTTTATTATTCTTTTTATATCACTTATTACCTTCCTATAAAAATCTCTTAATTATTTAAGTTCATATCGGACATTTGGTCGATGTTCGGAACTTTAGTCAAAAATGAACTTGTAATAATTACAAATTGTCCATGTGGTCAAAAGTAAATTATGTCCAAAAAGATTTTAATTATTTAGATATAATATATTTCATATATATTAAGTTTATATATATTTATAATATTCCATATCATTTGGAGTTATGAAATGAAACGCACCATTCATGGAGACGGTAAGTCGTATGTACACATGAATGCTACTTTAATTTATATTTTATATTAAAAGGGATGAAAACATAATAATACATAGGTATATTTTAATTATATTATAATATAATATGATATATATGTTACATAATTTCATTAACTCCATATTTTATACATTCCATGTATGTCATAAATGAATCATATCACCTTGGAGGGCAGTTGTCCGCACTTCCTCAAATGAAATTATCGTGTTTACACATATTGGAAAGCATAAAGGTATGATTGTAAACAAAAATTACAGAAGAATAGAGAAAAAATAAACATAATATATATCATATATAAATATTGTTCCATCTTAATGGCCACCATGAGTGATGGTTGGAGGTATTGGAACAATCATTGTTTCGTGAGGCGTTAGTTTCCCATCAACAGAAACATTATGTTCTTTACCCATTATATAGATGTGTGTGTATGTGAAGTTAGAATCATTCTCATAACAACATCATATTATATTTAAGATGCTATTTCTTCTATAAAAATATTAATAAAAAGAGTTTTGGGGTTGGATATGTAAAATTAAAGAAAAGAAGTGAAGAGAAACCCTTACCTTTAATTAGGGTAACTTCCTTTGGTTTAAAATAAAAGGACTTTTTGAAGTTCCTTATCCTTAAGGTATGTATTTTATAAGGAGGGGAGGGGTTTAGGGAGCTTAATTGGGAAGATGGTGGATGAGATAAAAGGCTTGAGAGGTGTGAGGAATTGGTTAGAAGTGATCTTCTTTTATAATGGAGAGGAGGGGTTCTTTAGGAATGTGTGAAAATATTATATTATTTTATAATTATATTCGGTTTCTAAAGGTCAAAAACTAATTAAAGTCAAATATAAGATGACTAATGGTCAAAATAAAATCATCCAATAGTAATTGGACATTTTTCGGATATTATTCTCATATTTTTAATCTTATTTATTTAAATCATTTATTAATGAGATAAATACTTCATCATTATTGTGTCATACATAATTTAATTTATTTGATGTCTAAAAATTATAATAACAATACCATGATTTAGGAAATATTTGTAACTTTACAATGACTATTTTTATTTGAAATGATAATTTACATAACTCCTTGAAAAAATTAATTTACTAAAAATATTTGTTTTTGACATTTTTGCCTTTACTTTAAGTTAATTAATCTAAAGTGTCATTATCACTCCCAAGTGGCTCAATGGGGTCTGAAAATCGACCCAAAGATAATAATGGTCATAAATGACCCAACATGTAAGGGTTGTACAAGTTTTAATGTAATTTTGAATTATTATAATATTATTTTTACCTTTAGTTGCTCTATTTACCTAGAACCACGGTAAAAAAGTCAAAAGTTACTATTCGCCAAAAATTATTTTCATCTTATTGAACCAAATTTTACTTACTAATAACAACCATGTATATTGGATTTAAAAAATTCAATTTACAGAAGTGGTAAAATTTTAGTTAAATGAATAAGTTAGTTTTTTAACTACTACTAACTAGTTTCACTATTTATCAAAAATTGATGTTTTTTAGAAAAATACAAAAAATTAAAGCTAAGAATTATTTGATATTAAGAATTCAAAAATGATGTCAACTTTTCCAAATTATAAACATATATGTGGAATTAATTAATTTAAAATTTATTCACGTTTTTTAAGACAGATAACATGTTTTTAAGAAATAATAACTATCAAAATATTGACACTTGTTTATGTCCAATTTCAAAGTGAAATTAATTCCAATGACCAAAATTAGATTTAATGGTAAAAATATACTCTAATTAGACTTTAAAAAAATTAAAAAGGGAACATAACCTATAAATAAATTAGATTAAAACACAGTTTTGAATTAAAATACAATATTTTTCACTACTCATTAAAAAATTAATTTAATCAGAAAAATATCAAAAATTTAACCAAAGTAAATTTTTCTATCCTTATTCTAAATAATAATTTTATTTTTTCATATAGAAATAATAAAAGTAACAAAAACTGTATTTAAAAAAGGTTCTCTAGTAATAGGGGGTAAATCTACCTTTTAAAGAATATTAGAGTGTTTGTGCTTAAAATTGGATTCATTCACATTTTAAGCCTCTAAAATTTATTGGATAAATGGGAAAACATTTAACAATCATGTATTATCATATTTTGGTTAGTTCTGTTCACTCCATCCAATACAAAAGCTAGGCGTTAACTACCATTCAAAAAAATATTATTATATAATTATTGTGCAACATAATATTTCAAAGAAACCTGTTGTTGCATATCAGGTAATCCATCAAACATAGCATCCCCTTTAAAGAAAAATTATTATTTAATTCAAAAATATTAATAAATATGAAAATGTATTATTATTTTTTACCGGGAATGTTACATCTTTCCCCCTTTTGGGAATTGCATCCTCACAATTTTAAAATTGGGATCAGAAACATTATTTAAAGTCCCACATAGAAAAAAAGAGTCAATAAAACTAGCACTTAAAAAAAAGAAAAATAAGAAAAATTGTTACCCAAAACAACAAATACTAGGATTCCATGAAAACATGGATATGGAGGAGAAAACAAACAAATTTCTGATGAAGAGTGATAGAAAAAATGATTAGGAGAAAGTTAACCACCAGAAAATCAAAAACTTCTGATGTGTTAAACTGTCATTGATTACCCAGTTGAAAACGTAAACCAAGAACATTTTTTACGTTCCTTTTCATAATTTTGAGGAATTATTTTACTACACAGAATAAGAAAATTTTGAAATATACTTACCTTCAAGTAGAGTCTCATCCTTTAATAAGTTTCTACCAGATACTAATCTTTTCTCCAAGAAATGATCATTAAAAAAGACTTGGTCACATCAAAAGCACAAGAATCATCTTCTAAAGAATCACATAATCCACAAAAGATTAAAAAATTGATTCACTTGTCTTTATACATCATCTAAAACCAAAATGGTTAGTGCGAGATCAGGTAATTCCCAAAAGGAAAATTTCTTTTTACAAAAATAAAAACTACTCTTAATCTATAAAATTTGTCAAACAAAACCAAAAGTTCAACAAAGACCATTCAAAAAACAACATTCCATAAAATTCTTCAAAAGTGATCCAAACTAAGATTTAAACCCAAATCTCATAAGGATTTAATTACATAGTCTTCCAAGATAAATCTTAACAATTATCATCAAATAACAATTGTTACTCATAAAGTGTCATATTGAAATGTAATTTACCAAATCACATGTTCTCCATGATAGGTTAATAATTTTCCTAAATAAACAAAATAGTTATATGTCCAAAATAAAAACATAGATTCTCCCAAAGTAAAATTTCAACCATTATTCCACAATCGAAATCCCATAGTATTCTCTCTTCCTTAGGCATATAGTGTTTCCTCAAAAGAGAGAACGTCTTCCAAAACAACATTTATCACCTAATCACCAACTCATTTTTCTATACTAACTATATCCATTTGATAAAACATATTTCCCAAAATCAACTTATTCTTGATCCATAATATCATTTTACTAAAATAATATGTTATAATAACTAGGGACTTCACGTAGGCCAGTGTTAGGTGATGCAACCTTGTTGCCCTTCAGTTGTGGGTTCGATTCCTACGGCCTTGCTGGACGCAACGGGTTTTCACCCATCTTATGGGTTGTCCTTTTTATAAAACACAAAATAACCATATCATATTTTAACCTCACAGGTTTTCTTATACCTTTTATTTTCATCCCAATACATTAATTCCACAACATCTTATATATTTTCATTTTTTTCACCTCCATATTATAAAATAAAACTACTCCCAAAATAAAGAACATCATACCTTGAACATGGTGTCTATATGGTTTCATCATCATCTTGTTCACGTAGGTAGAAGGTCAATTCATTTCAACAATGATTTAGAGATCCTTAAAAATAATTTTCTTCCTTCATCCAAATACACCTTATACAACATGGGTCATATGGGTGATCACAGAAAAATAGTTTCGGAAAATAATCATCTATAACATATAATTTCAAAACATCTGATAAAAAAATATTTTTATAAAATAGTCGGACTGATTTTGAGTTGAATCTTTCAATCAATGGTACTTTTAAAATACTATAAGTTTGTACTAAATGACAATAATTTAAAATCAAATATAAATAGGTTGTGTAATGGTCTCCTTCTTCAGAACCTTTTTAAAATCATAATATGATTCAAAATATTGTGATAAGGTAAAATATTTGAAAATTCCTTGATAATATTTACATTTTTTAAAATATGAGAGTATTGGGGAAATAGAATTTGATTAAATACAACCAATGATCCATGATGATATCGTGGTATAGTGGAGGTGTATGATATCTCAAACAACTGCTTCCAAGTGAGTTGTATGCTATAAAATGTTTCACTATCATTTGAACATGGATTTGTAATAATTATTGCAAGCATTTCATCAGGAAGAGATAGGAATGTAGTTCGAGATCCTTATCATTTCATTTGTAACTAACTTTCCTTGATCTGAAAAAGATATAAAACAAGTATTTAACTGAAATAATATACATAGGGACTAATAATGTGTTTAACGAGAACTAATAATCCCTAAATTTTTCTAAACCGACCTCTGATACCAACTATAAGGACCCAGCCTCAAAACATTACATAATCTTGAATTAAATGGATAATTCACATAGAGGATATTTTCAGGTTTAGAGTTTTAGAGAAACATGACATAACTGTTACATAACAACTTGAATATTTCATGCAGACAATACAACTCAATATCCATTTTCATAAAATAAAAACTCTTAAAAAGAAACTTGTCTAGTTCCATGTTATAGACAACATGACATTTCCTTGGTCCATTCCTTTACCCTATTCATCTTTATATCCTATAAAAAACATTTCAAAAACATGGGATGAGCATAAAAAGCTCATTAAGGGTTATAAAATAAGAAAGGAAAACATTAGCCCATCAATAAATACAAATCAATTAAACCAACACTTCTCAATCATAACATACCTTCCAAAATCATAAGATTTATGAATAACATGTGGAAATCTCAAATCATTACGGTATCTTATGGCATTAATAACATACTTACATTGTAGTTGTCACAGCTACACAGGGAGTCACATTTGGAATACCCATCATAGTGTATTTCATAAATTGCTTAGAAGAAACCTCAATGTTTACCTCCGTCATGTTACCAAATGCATTGGAGAGCTATCTCGGGCTCACCCTCCCTAGGTTTATCACAGAACCACCCATATACATAATCAATGCCCAATAACCATAACATATTCATAACATATAACACAAAAATAAAAGAAAGATAACATTCCCACATTCCAATCACAATATATCAAATCAAGATATTGAAGTAAACAATACTCTATCAAACCATTTTCGAAAACCATTTAAAACATTTAATAAAGATATTTTTTAATCAAAGTGTCTCGTACCACTTTGAAACTTTTAAAGGAATTATCATTTTAATACATTAATGTCCATATAAGTAAATCCAAAAACCCATTTTGAAAACATAGACACTAATGAGACATACTTAGAAGAAAAAATCTTTTAAACATTTAAACCAATATTTTAGATAGAGTTTTTAAGAAAATGAGAGATGATTGAAAACAAATAATTGAGGAATTATATTTATTCAAAACTTTATAATATCATGAGAACAATGTGATTAATGATATAATATTCCAAAGGATAGTATTTACAATGTTTAAAACTGAATTGGTGCATAACAATAATGAAGTCTCAATGGAATATAAAGTGAGACGAAATCCCTTATAAAAATGGTATCATTAGTTTAAGGATAAATAAATTACATAATAATGTGACAAAAATAGAAATACACTCAATATAATTGGTTATTCAGTGTAGATAAATCTTAAGTAATTCACACAGGTTGTTTTCAATACAAAACCAATGACTTGGATGTTTAATTCTATGAATAGAAATTGAGTTAAAATTTCACTTATCAAGATCATAACAATGACTTGAGAACTTACCAATGGAGTGATTATGTGTATCAAACGTATATCCACACAAAGGAGAGTTAAAATTACAACATAAATAAATAAATAGTGATTCCAAACATAATCATAGAATGGCATAATTAAGAATTAGAAGATTAATCCAAGGAATAAAAATTGGGTTAAAAGGATCTTTTACCAATTTGGTAACATAAAAAACATACAACCCATGAAAAAAAGGATTATAAAATAAATATTTAAATACCCATAAATTGAATTATATTACACAATTTATACAATAATGGGATGTACATACACACAATAAAGGAAATAGTGGAAAATATATCACGAATCTCACTGGAATAAAAAGTGAGATGAAAATCCCTTACCATGTTGTAACAAATCGAGTCGTATGACCAAAAGTTAAAAACCACCAAATGATTCATAGAATAACATGATTATAAAGATGATCATGATTGTATAAATAAAATGGCAGTAAAAAATACACCACATGCAATAAATAAGTGGCGAACAATGGAAATATCAAGGAATTAAAAGTTAGTTAAGAAATCCCCTTAACTCGTGTCCAACTTGACTTGTTTGTTCCTTGTTCTTCCTGAATAATAAACTTAAGTAAATTTATACATACATAAGAGCATTTTTAATGTTTTGTAATATTTTTATATAACTTATTACTTTTATATAAAAATTATATAATTATTTGATTTCACATCGGACATTTGGTTGATGTTCGGACGTTTAGTAAAAAATGAACTTGTTATAATTACAAATTGTCAATGTGGTTAAAAGTCCATTATCTCCAGAATGATATTCATGATATGATATTCTGAATTATATTAATGATTTAGATATAATATATATAATATATATCAAGTTTATATGTATTTATAATATTCCATATCATTTGGAGTTAAGAAATGAAACACACCGTTCATGGAGACGGTAAGCCGAACGTAGCATGAATGCTACATTCATTTCTATTTTATATTAAAAGGGGTGAAATAAAAATAATACATGGGTATATTATAATTATAGTATAATAGAATATGATATATATGTTACATAATTTCATTAACTCCATCTTTTATACATTTCATGTATGTCATAAATGAATCATATCACCTTCGAGGGGCGGTAGTCCGCACTTCCTCAAATGAAATTATCGTGTTTACACATATTGGAAAGGATAAAGGTATGTTTGTAAATAAAAATTACAGAAGCATAGATAAAACATATACATAATATATATCACATATAAATATAGTTCCATCTTAATGGCCACCATGAGAGGTGGTTGGAGATATTTGAACAATCATCATTTTGTGGGGAATTAGTTTTCCATCCACAGAAACATTATGTTCTTTACCCATTAGATGGAGGTGTGTATAAGTTTAGTTCAAATACATATCATAAAAACATCCAGTATATTGAGAATACTAGTTTTGTTATAAAAAAAGGAATAAAAAGAGTTTTGGGGTTGGAGAATTAAAATAAAAGAAAATAAGTGAAGAGAAACAATTACCTTTAATTTGGGTAACTTCCTTTTGTTTAAACCAAAAGGACTTCATTAAGTGCCTTATGCCTAATGTAATAATACTAGGAGGAGGATTGGAATTTAGGGAGCTTAATTGGGAAGAGTTTGTATGATCCAAAAGGCATTATTGGTGCGAGTAATTGGATAGAAGTGGTATTTTTTTATAAGGGAGAGGAGGGGATCTTTAGGAATGTGTGAAAATATTATTTTATTATATAATTATATTCGGTTTCTAATGGTCCAAATCTAATTAAAGTAGAATATAATATGACTCATGGTCAAAATAAAATCATCAAATAGAAATTGTATAGGTTTTGGATATTATTTTAATATTTATAATCTTATTTATTTAAATCATTTATTAATGAGGTAAATACTACATCATATTGTGTCATACATAATTCAATTTATTTGATGTCTAAAAATTATAAAAAAATACAATTATTTAGGAAATATTTTTAGACTTCCAATGAAGATTAATAGTAGAAAATATAATTTACACAACCTTCGGTAAAAATTAATTTACTAAAACATATTTGTTTTTGTCATTTTTACCTTTACTTTAAGTTAAATAATCTAAAGTTTCATTATGACTCCCAAGTGGCTCAATGGGGTCCCAAAATCCACCCAAAGATGCCCATGGTCGTAAATTACTCAACCAATAAGGTTTGTACAAGTGTTAACATAATTTTGAATTATTATAATATCCTTTTTACCTTGAATTACCATATTTTCCTATAACTGGGGTAAAAAAAGTCAAAAGTTACAATTCACAAAAAAAATATTTTCATCTTATTAAACCAAATTTTACTTACTAATAACAACCATGTATGTTGGATTTTCAAAATACAATTCATAGAAGAGGTAAAATTTCATTTAAATTAAAAAGTCGGTTTTTTAACTAATAATAAGTAGTTTCACTATTCATCAAACATTGATGTTTTTCAGAAAAATACCAAAAATTCAGACTAAGATTTATTTGATATTCCGAATTCAAAAATTATTCCTATTTGGAGAAATTAAAAATGTTGAAGTGGCATTAATTAATTTAAAATTAATTCTCATTGTTAAAACAAATAGCGTGTTTTTAAGAAAAATAACTATCAAAAGATTCACACTTGTTTATGTACAATTTCAAAGTGAAATTAATTTCAATGACAAAAATTGGATTAGATGGTAAAAATATACACTAATTACACATTAAAAGCAATTAAAATTATAATATAACCATAAAAATAAATTATATTAAAACACAGTTTTGAATTAAAATATAATATTTTTCACTATTCATTAAGAAGATGAATTTTATCAGAAAAATTAGAAAAATTTACCCAAAGTAAATTTTGATGATCTTATTAAATGGAATAAATTTATTTTTTCATATAGAACATAAAAAAGGGACAACAACTAAATTTAAAAATGGTTGTCCATCAAAATGTGGAAAATCGACCTTTTAAAGAATACTGGAGTGTTTGTGCTTAAAATTGGATTCATTCAAATTTTAAGCCTCTTACATTTATTGAATAAATGTAAAAACATTTAACAAACATGTATAATCATATTGTAGTTAGTTCTGTTTATTCCTGCTAATACAATGGCTAGGCATTAACTACCTTTCAAAATAATATTATTATGTAATTAGTGTGCAACGTTAGATTTCAAAGAAACCCATTGTTGTGTATCTGGTAAGCCATCGAACATAGAATCTCCTTTAAAGTAAAATTATTATTTTATTCAAAAATATTAATAAATATAAAAATGTATTATTCTTTATTTGCCAGGGATGTTACACACGTTATTACTCTGGAAATAAACATATCTGCATAAAGTTTTCAAAAAACATTTAATTCTGAATCTTAAATGCAATGTTTCATTATAATCATGATACACTCAAGAAATAAATCACAATGTTATACTTTCAACCCATAAAAATTTTCACTACTTCCCTTTAAACATAAGCTCATTTGTTACCTTTTGAAATCAAGAGTTTTACAAAAAAACAATAAAAACAATAAAAACAATAAATCAATCATCTTGGTAACTTGAGAATTATGTTTTCATATCACTCATACAAATGGAATAACTAATTATTTTAAGTTCTATAAAAATTATTTGGAGAACCCAATGCATTATAGGGTTATAACTGACCCACCCGTTCATTGTATATAATATAACCACCAACCCTTAGTTTATAACAGAACCAACCATCCTTGGTTTATAATAGATCTGTATGTCGTGGTTTATAATGGAACAACATATAATAACAAATAATTCCAAATAAAAATAACATAATCCTAGAATTTTAATTCTTATATACATATAAAAATATTTCATGTGATCATAAGAAAATCATTTCCATGTATCGAAATATCCATTTCGTTTAAAATTAATTTTTTGAAACTACCCAGAACATAGGGAATACGGGTTTTTCCTTGAGTAAAACATGGAAGCTTATAAGTAAATCCAAACATTAAATAAAAATTATGGAATCCAGAAAAACCATTGACACCCTATATGTTAAAATAGAACATTCATTTTTGTATTTTATAAAGAAAGTCAAAACATTGAATATGAAGGATATAAAAATATAGTTTTTTGAAATAGTTTGAATGAAATTAGGAAGAGAGATAAAATTTAATTTTTATATATTTATAAACATATCAATAAAATAATTTTAATAATATGTACAAGTAATAATTTTTTTTAGAAAATAAATTATTAAAACATTTAAAATGAGGTTTTAATAGTAAAGTGTCTCTTGCCTAAAGTATGACATGTCACATGCATTCCTTTTATACATAAATAGTATAATTTTGTTAATTATTTAAATTATAAAGAACAATTTTTATATTAATTATTAATTTAATTTTATTTATTACCTCATTATCTATAATTACTTAATGAAATTTGTTCACATTGGATTTTTTTATGATATTTGGCTCATGTATCCAAAATGAATTTGGTAAGTTGACAATGGTCAAATAGGCCATTGTTCCATAATGTGAAGAATAATATTAATTACATAACTACAATATTCATATACCAATTATACTTTTTAAACCAACAATGATGTATTTTTATGAAAAAATGATTTTTTTACATTCAAGGAGGCATTAGTTCGTACGTACTATTGAGTAATATGTCCTTTTTCAATGATGGTGATGGAAAAAATGTAAATATTATTTTACCCTTACATGAATTTTATTTTATTTTAAATATAAAATTAATTCTTTAATTAAAATTTTATATCATCCATGTGATTTGGTGATGAAAAACAAATCATATCACTTTGTGGAAGTACTAGTCCAGACGTATGCAAGAATGTTGTTATCATTTTTGAATGATTGGAAAGGTAATAAAATAGATTATTTATTATAATTATATAATTATAGTTATATAATTAATAATATATATATATATATAATAAATCCATCATTATAGCTATATGTGGTAGGAGGTGATTGAAAACAAATTACATTGATTCGTGGTGTGGAAGTTTGTTGTACCCGTGAACGATGGTTTTTCATTCCATTTGATTAAAGAAGGATATATATATATATAGGTTTTGACATTAACATAACAAAATATAAGTACATTTAAGATAATTATTATATTATTTCATCATGTTTCAATAATAATTGAATGACGTAGAAGATGAAATAAAATAAAAACACTCAGTTAAGAACTATACCTCTTATTTGGAAAACCTATTTTGGATTGTACCTAAATCTATCCTATATTGGTTTTATGATAAAACCATAGAATATAAGAAATTTGTAGGAATATAACTAATTGATTTGAGTAGTTATTTTATGAACTAAAAGTCCTTTGAATTAGGATGAAATAGGATATGAGGTTTCTTTTTATAAGAGAGGGTAAAGGCACTATAGAAATTTCATAATGTATTAAATTTAATAAATTAATATTCATGTTAAAAGGGATAATAATTGATATTATTAGAATATAATTTTTTTATTATTCAGAATAATCCCATAAAATTAAAATTGGACAAGTTTAGGTGATTTTTTAACCTTTATCTTTTTTTTGTCCTCTATTAACACTTTTTGAAAATCAACATGGTATTAAATTAATCTACACTTTAAGGGTCAAAATTTTAATATAAAAGGAAAATTGGATCATAAATATAACTAGGTTGATATTTTAAACCATATACCATTAACATTAAAAAATCTGGTATTTTTATGAATTTTTTAAAATTTAATAAATTGTTTTTTGTTATAAAATATCATTAGTGTCATTTTTGGAACTATTCTACTAGTTAGGATTTAAAAGTGATCTGACAATAATAAAATTATAATATAATCCATTAAAACATTTCCAATATATTTATTTTATGTAAATATTTTTTCAATATAATAATTCATTCAAATTATATTATGTTTACTATTTTTAGAATCATTTATATTATTTTGCTATTTATTTAATAAAAATTGTGTCAGAATTGCATAAATATTTAAGGTAATTTTTGCATCAATAAAAATTAGAAATAAATTGACATGATAAAAAATAATTTATCTTTAAAATAAATATTTAAAATTGAACATATTTTGTTTTAATCACTGTTAAAAAATATTATATTAATTAAAATCCATGGTATGACAAGTTTGACTTTATATTTTACTTATATATTATTGTCATGACCCATCCTCGGGGCTCATGCCATAAATACCCCAAGACCTCCTTCCATAGGCCAGGGGCTGGAAACAAGCACCAAAGGCGTAAATCCCGATAAAAAGGGAAGGCATTGCCTTTATAAAGTAAACAATCACCACAGAGTACGCATGCGGAGTAAACACTAAGTAAAATGAGTACAAAAGTAAATGCTGGAAAGTAAATTGGCTACAATACAAACCCAACTGTAAGTATAGTACAACTAAAATTAAAGTACAACAACTAAAAAGTAAAGCAGCGAGTCTGAGCCTTCCTCTGGAAATCCCACATGAAGGGTGGGTACAGATAGTCTCCTATGCTCGTCGGCTCCAACCGTCCGCTTTGAGTACGTCCCGTCCAGTGATCCACCTCCAGGTACTGTCCAGTTCCACGAGCTCTCACCTCGATCAGCGTTGTCCGTCGTCTGCATCCAACACAATGTAGTGCGGGCATAGCCCATGCAGGGGTGAGTATACGCTACTCAGTAGGGACCTCGAGACCCCCAAAGGTCTCCCAGGATCCACGACGGATAAACCACAAAGGAAAGATACAATCACGAAGTAACAACCAACTCTACTTAGGTATATTCCCATACATATACCTAAGTCATCACTTCCAGCTCGGATCCAGCACATGATCCCAAATTACAACCCAGTCCACACAAGAAAAACATACCCCATTCCACATAGGAATTCACAACCCAATCCATACAGGAAATAACAACAATCATATCGATGATATTGATTGTAAGTTAAGACTCAACCCACACAGGTATACTTCTTCGTAAGGTGATAGAGGTGATCAGATGTAGCCACTGATTCATCTAAGCTGTCAGACCCAGATAGGATACAAGACCAGCCAAGTTGTCGAACCCACAATGGATACAAGACCAACTACTCTACCGGACCCACATAGGATACAAGTACATAGTCAAATACTGTCAGACCCACAAAGGATACAAGAACAGTGGTCAAATACTATTGAACCCACATAGGATACAAGAACAGTTGTCATCGTTGTTGAACCCACAGAGGATTCCAGTACGGTCACCGTCACTGCCGAACCCATGGAGGATCCCAGTACAGTCATTATCGTCGTCACAGTCGTAGCCAGCTCTAGGGTTCCCGCACACAGCATGCTCGATTCCGGGAGGGTCCTCTCCATGAGTCAGGGGGGGGGGGGTCAATACATCAACTGACATAAATTCTAGAGTTGATGTATCCTAGTGTTCCATCTCGTCAATAGGAACTCAACGCGACAGACGACGCGTCAATCAGACGCCCGTTCTCAGAGTTATTAGCCTTTTCGCCCCAGGGGCCCAGTTGGATTTTAAGCTAAAACCAATGAGGCTGTACTCTAGCTGTGTCCAAACCTCAATCAAAGTAATTCAGAAAAACTATCTCACTAAGAGAAATCCAACAAAGCTGACAGCATGTCAATCGGACGTCTGGTGCTCAAGTTATAAGCGTTTCCGTTCTGAGGGCCCGGTTAGTTTCGTGTTCGAACCAACATGACTGTACACAAAGATCTATGAAACCATGAGTGTAATATACCAAAACGACTGTCTCGATCAAAGGATCGTTGCGAAACTTATGGTGCGTCGATCGGAGGTCTGTAGCCCATGTTATGGACATTTGAACGGATCTGTCCGGAAACATGGGGTTTGGGCCCGGTGCAACCCAGCCCAATCCCCCCCGGGTCAACCCGACCGGGTCCAGGTTCAGCCCAGTTGGGCGCGGTCCGGCTGGCGTGGCCCGGCCCGGTGCAGGCAGTCAGGCCCAGCGCGGGCGGTCCGGGCCGGCGCGGGCGGTCCAGCCCGGCGCGGCCGGTTCGGCCTTGTGCGGGCGCCCGCACGCTCAACGGACACAGAAGGGGGGGGGGGGGCGTTGCCCCCTATTTTCCCAAAACAACTGACCCCTGTGGGGTCCGCCCTAGGTGCGCTGGTCGGGGGTTATGACCCCCGGACTTCCCGAATCGGCCGGCCATAATGGCTGGCCGGAGTTGCCGCGGGACCTGCTGGTCCCGCCTCCTAATACCCCGGCGAACGGCAGAGTCTGACTGCCCACCTATGCACCACCATAGCCTCAGGCCGCGACCCTTGTCCGACCAGCGCGGCGCGACGGCGCCGCGTCCCTCTGCCGCGGACCACCCCGGCAGCGACCCTCCATCGTGCTTCGGCGCGACGCGATGGCGCCGCGTTCCTCCATCGCAGCCTGCTCTGGCCGCGGTTCCCTCATCCTCTCATGGTGCAACGGTTCCCCTTTGTTTCAATCCATGAAGAAAAATCAATCAACAAAAAGGGTAGGAGGTTCGGCCATGTTCGTGCTGTCCGACCTCCTCCCGTTATATTGATAACAGGCGTCCAATATTTACGATCAATGTCGAAATAATCATGAACGTGAAAACAACCCCTACCTCAAAGAACTTCGGGGAAGCTCGCATCGTGGAATACGACGTTGCGGGTGAGACTCTGTATATGTCGATGGGGAACATCCAAGGAGGAAGCGGCGTCTCCCTTTCTTTGACATGGAGAGAAGATAGAATGGCCTGTTGATGTTCTTCGCGTTCTTCAAGGAGGAAGATGATGTTCTTCAAAGTGTAGAACTCTTCCTCTCTAAAATATCCACACAACACATCAACTCCCAAAATAAAATAAGCTACACCTTATTTTATTTTTACTTTTCCAAACATTTTAAAATACAAAAGTTGAATTCATTTCATTAATTAAATCTAGAGTTTTCAAAATTAAATGAAGTGTAAAGTAGGCATCATAAATGTGGAAGAGGAGTTTGGGGAATTTGAAGGGGAGGGGCTCATATGGGCCCCACCTCACTAATATCCTACTTATGCAATTACCGGTGCTGCAGTTTCATCGGTGCCCTCAGATTTCGATTTCGAGCACCAGTTCAAAAGTTAGAAAAACACACTCGTTCGTTCACTGAATGTACCCGAGCTAAACTTCGTAAATTGATTCCGGGCACACCGGGCCTCATAATTAGGTGCCGTCAGAAATTGCGTACTCATAAAATCCCAAAGAATTTAAGAAAAAAAATTTCTTGAAATTTACGATACTTTAAATTACTCCCACCTCAGGGATTTACGTCCCCGTAAAGACACATCACAAACTAGGGAAACAAATGAAGGTACTGAGCCCACATCTGAGCCTCCCGCTCCTAAGTGATCTCTTGGAGGTTCCCGTGCTGCCACTTGATGTGAACTAGAGGAATCGGCCACCCACATAGGACCTGCTCCTGTCGATCCTCAATCTCCACTGGGACCCCGACAAAAGTGTCCCCATCATCGATGTCCAGCTCCCCATGGACGATGATATGCGTTGGGTCATGCACGTATCTCCTCAGCTAAGATACATGGAAGACGTCATGCACCCGGTGCAACTGAGGCGGTAGAGCCATCCGATAATCCACCTCGCCTATCCTGCCGAAAACTGGAATGGTCCTATGAAGTGTAGAGATAACTTGCCGCCCCGGCCAAACCACCGAAATCCATGTCGAGGTGAGTCCCGTAAAAAAATGTGGTCGCCATCCTCAAACTCTAGTGGTATCTGCCTCCTGTCAGCATAAAACTTTTTTCGGATCTGAGCCGTCATCATCCGCTTCTAGATGACCTGGACCTTCTCTGTCGTGGCCTGGACCATCTCTTGTCCCACAAGTGCTGACTCCCCAGGGTCTGTCCAGCACAAAGGTGATCTGCAAGGTCATCCGTACAATTCATAATATGGTGCCATCCCGATGGTGGAGTGGTAGCTGTTGTTGTACGCAAACTCCACCAATGGTATGTGATCCTCCCAGCTACGACCAAATCGAGAACACATGCATGGAGCATGTCCTCGAGAGTCTAAATGGTCCTCTCCGTCTGGTTATCCGTCTGAGGGTGAAAGGTGGTGCTCATGTGTAGATGCATCCAAAATGCCTCCTGTAACCCCTTCCAAAGTCGGGAAGTAAAGAGAGAAGCTCGATCGGAGATGATAGATGATGGAACACCATGAAGCCGTAGGATCTCCTGAATGTAGAGGCATCACATGCTCTCCACTGAGCCCTACTCTCTGATGGGTAAGAAGTGGGCCTACTTGGTGAGTCGGTTGACAATCATCCAAATGGATTCATGACCTCTGGAAGTATGTGGAATTCCAGTCACGAAATCAATATACATCTCATCCCACTTCCACTCTGAGACCTCCAAGGGAATTAAAAAGCTTGCTGGTACCTGGTGCTCCGACTTCACCTGCTGACAAGTGAGGCATCGAGAAACGAACTCTGTCACATCCTTCTTCATACCCGGCCACCAGTGCTGTCATCTAAGATCTTGGTACATCTTCGCTACCCCTGGATGTACCGCCAAATGGGAAGTGTGAAAATCTCTCATCACATCCTCCCGAAATACAGCTGGTACCACGGTACATCCTCTGAAAAGGATGACATACTTTCCTCCTATAGAAAAACCATCAGGTGCCTGTCCTGTGGAAATATGTGCACATCAGGTCCCACAGTCAACATCTCCACAATGTGCCTCTCGGACCCACTAAAGTAGTGGAGGTGTGATAGTGAGCGACTGAAGGAAGGCTGCCCCATCTCTTTCCCCGAAGGATATCTGCAAAGTGTCTTACTACTATGTCTCCTATCCAAGAAGCTGAATGCCCGTCCTCTTGCTGAGAGAATCAGCTACTAAATTCCCCTTATCGGGGGTATATACTATCTCAAAGTCATAGTCCTGGAAGAACTCGAGCTATCACCGTTGTCTCAGGTTTATGTCCTTCTATGAGAAGATGTACCTGAGACTTCGGTGGTCAGAATAGACTATAAAGCTCTATCCCATCAGATAGTGCCGCTACATCTTTAGGCCGAAGAACACTGCTGCTAACTCCAGGTCATGGTTAGCGTAGTTCTGCTCGTGCTGCCTCAACTGTCATGATCCATTGGTGATCACTTTCCACTTCTGCATCAGGACACACCCGATTCTGGTCCCTGATGCATCACAATTTACAACGTACCGTACTCCCTCCTATGGTAGCCTCAAGATGGGTGCACTGGTCAATCTCTGTCTCAGCTCCTAGAAGATCTACTGACATCTATCTGACCACACGAAGGGTTTCCTCTTCTTCGTCAAAGCTGAAAGCTGTGCTGTAACGCTGGAGAAGTCCGGCACAAATCTCTGATAGTACCCCACCAAACCTAAGAAACTCCGCACCTCAGTCATGCTCCTGGGTGGCTCCAAATCTAGCACTGCATCCATCTTCGAAGGATCCACCACAACTCCCGCCTCAGAGATGACGTGTCCCAAGAAGTGGACCTCACGTATGTAGAACTGACACTTCGAGAGCTTACCATAAAGCTGGTGCTCTCGGAGTGTGTCTAGTACAACCCTCAAATGGTAGGCGTGCTCCTGCTCAGTAGTCCAGGAAATCAATATGTTGTTGATGAAGACTATGACAAATTGATTGAGGTACGGCTGGAATATCCTGTTCATGAAGTTCATGAACACTAATTGAGCGTTGGTTATGCCAAAAGGCATAACCAAGAACTCATAGTGGCCATATCGACACCTGAGGGTCGTATTCTGCACATCCTTGTCTCGAACTCTGAGCTGATGATAACCAGACCTATGGTCTATCTTCGAGAACCATCGTACTCCATTGATCAGATCGAAGAGGTCATCGATCCTCAGAAGTGGATACTTGTTCTTCACAGTCACCTGGTTCAGGTGACGTTAATCGACACACAGTCTCAAGCTCCCGTCCACTTTCTTGGTGAACAAAAATCGGGGAAGCCCAGGGTGAAACACTGGGTCGAATAAATCCCTTTCCCTGCAAGTCCTCCAACTGTACCCGTAGCTCTCGAAGCTCAGCGGGAGCCATCCAATATGCTGGAGTAGATATCAGGGATGTCCCGGGGTACAGTTCAATATAGAATTCTACCTATCTGGGAGGAGGTAGTTTGGGAACGTCGTTAAGAAAAACGTCCGCATATTGATCCACCAAAATAGGAAAACTCGGACTCCGCATGCCAACTGCTCCTAGGATGAGGCTAGCCAAATGATGAGTGATCGACTATCCTCTCGTCTACGTGAGTCCATCCTACACTGCAAAGGCTCCCTTCTCGCCGGCGAAGGTGAACCTGCTCCCATCTGTACGGACACACCGCACCTTGCTCCAAATACAGTCGATATGAGAATAGACCGTAGATAACCAATCCATTCCCAAGATGACGTCGTAAGGCCTAAATTCCACTACAAGAAGATCCCAGCCGAAGCTGTCACCTCTTACAGTAAGCTCACACTACCAGAACTAGTGCTTAATAGTCGAGTCTGCTCTTGTAGGAGTCTCTAGCTATAAGGATCGAGCCAACGACTCTGTTGGAATCTCTGAGCTTCGAATAAGGGTAGTGATAATGAATGAATGACTCGCTCATGTGTCTATAAGAACTGCAACAAGGGTGGAGTAGACACAAATAGTACCTAGAATCATCTCTGGTGCGCCGTGGTCGTAGGCCTCCCCTGCGTAAAGCTGAGCCTTCCTCTGTCCGCCAGCTCCCTGTGGTCAGGGTGGACCCCCTGGTGGTGGTGGTGGTAGAGCCTCAAAATGTCATCCACCACCTGCCAGTCGGCCAACCCCTCTACCTTGTATGCATGCTCCCTGTGGACCACCACGGTCAAACTTCTGCCTCTGCCTGGGTGGTCCCTCAACTGTCTGTTGTTCCTCTGCATGGTGAGTCAGGGAGTCGCAAGCCATGTGGCCTTGCCCACCGCATGCATAGAACTGTCTTCTCCTCGTAAGGCTAGCTCTGCGCCGTTTTCCCCACACCTCTGAGCCAGTATCCTGAGGTCATCTGCCTGATGGTTTGGTCCGCTTGGACCCATGTGACATCCGTCGACTACCAGCTGCAGAAGACTCCGCTACGTGTCGCCCTGCGGCAGGTCTCACTACTGGTGTAGGCTTAGGAAGAAATCTCTCTACAAGAAGGGGTCGCTCCAGTACTTCTGCCTGCGTCAAAATGCTGAGGGAGATCATCAAATCCCTGATCTCATGCCTCAGTCTTTTCTCGAAGGTCTGGGCCTGGAAGAATGGGTCCCGTACCATGTCCGTGGAGTAGCGTGAGAGATCGGTAAATCTCACCGAGTACTGGGCTACTATCATGCTGCCCTACCGCAGTTGTAGTATCTCTTGAATGCACACCGCACGGAGGGTGGCTAGAATGAACTTCGAGCAGAAGAGTCTCTCGAAGTATGTCCAAAGTAAAAATGCCTCGTCGTGCACCTGGAGCATCAGGCTCCACCATCTACCCGATGTCACGTGCAGGAGACTCGCTGGAAGGATCACCATGAAATCAGCTGGTGTCCCCACTAACCTGAAAACTCGTAAAATAGCCTCCATCCAATCCTCATTTGCCTAAGGGTATGTCTCCCCATGGAACCTGGGCGGTCTCGGATGCTAAAACTCGTGTAGTACACTAAGGCGATGTGGACTCTCAGTAGCTGGGGTGGTGGCATCGGTTGATCGGCGGGTAGAGGTACCGCCAGTGCCTCTGCTATAAAGGGGCCCTGCACCGAGGCCTCGTCACTCGGTGGGCTGCCCTCTCGCGAAAATTTCGGAACCCAAGATAGCTGCCGTTGTGGGGCCATCCTAAAAAGAAACAGGTGCACCACGGTCAATACAGTATACCTGGTGAGCTGACACAAAGTAATCCTAATGAAAGTTTTTGAAACACATATGCAATCAATGTTTTCGTGTATTACTTTGGAAGTCAGAAGTCAGGGTCCTGGTGTATGGATACATCGGCTACCACACCAACACTAGACTCCCTGGACTGATAACCACACTCAATACCCTTAACACTATTGCTTCACATAGAAGAATGATCAGTGTCCTTATTTCTGTGGTAGAGCCGAACTCCTCAGATACCAATTTGTCACGACCCGTCCTCAGGGCCTGTGGCATGACATCCCCAAGTCTTCCTTCCATAGGCCAAGGGCTGGAGACTAGCACCGAAGGGGTAAAGCCTGATAAAAAGGGAAGGAATTTTTTTATAAAGTAAACAAAGACCACAGAGTATGCAAGGTGAGTAAACACTATGTTAACTGAGTACAAAAGTAAGTACTGGGAAGTAAATGGGCCAGAATACCAACCCAACTGTAAGTAAAGTACAACTGAAATGAATGTACAACAACTGAAAAGTAAAGCAGCGAGTCCGAGCTGTCCTATGGAAATCCAACATGAAGGGTGGGTACAGATAGTCTCCTCTTCTCCTCATCTCTAGCTATCCGCTCTGAGTACGTCCCATCAAGACATCCACATCTTAGTACTGTCCAGCTCCATGAGCTCCCACCTCGATCAGTGATGTCCGTCGTCTTCATCTAACACAACGTAGTGCGGGCATAGCCCATGCATGGGTGAGTATACGCTACTCAGTAGGGATCCCGAGACCCCTGAAGGCCTCCTAGAATCCACGAAGGATAAACCACAAAAGAAAGATACAATGAAGAAGTAATAACCAACTCTACTTAGGTATATTCCCATACATATACCTAAGTCATCACTTCCAGCTTGGCTCCAGCACACAATCCCAAATTACAACCCAGTTCAACCAAGAAAAACATACCCCATTCCATAGAGGAATTCACAACCCAATCCACACAGGAAAGCACAACCTAATCCACACAAGAAAGTACAACAATCATATCAATGATATTGATTGTAAGTTAAGACTCAGCCCACACAGGTATACTTCTTCATAAGGCAATAGAGATGATCAGATGTAGCAAGTGATTCATCTAGTCTGTCGGACCCACATAGGATACAAGACCAGCTAAGCTGTCAGGCCCAAAAAGGATACAAGACCAGCTACTCTGCCAGACCCACATAGGATACAAGTATAGAGTCAAATACTACCAGACCCACATAGGATACAAGAATAGTATTCAAATACTTCCATACCCACATAAGATAGAAGAACAATAGTCATCGCCATCGAACCCACGAAGGATTCCAGTATGGTCGTCGTCACTGCCGAACCCATAGAGGATCCCAGTACAGTCGTCATCGTCATCATAGTCACAGCCAGCTCTAGGGTTCCCACACACAGCATGCTCGATTCCAGGAGGGTCCGGTCCACAAGCCAGGGGGGCGATACATCAACTGACACGAAGTCCATAGTTGATGTATCCCAATGTTCCGTCTTGTAAATAGGAACTCAGCGCGATAGACGGCGCGTCAATCGAATGCACAGTCTTAGAGTTATTGGATTTTTCCCCAAGGGGCACAGTTGGTTTTTAAGCTAAAACCATCCCGACTGTACTCCATCTACGTCCAAACCTCAATCAGAGTAAGTCAAAAGAATCATCTCACTAAGAGGAATCTAACAAAGATGATGGAACGTCAATCAGATGTCTGGAGCTCATGTTATGAGTGTTTCCGCTCTGAGGGCCGGATTGGTTTCGTGTTAGAACCAACCTAGACGTACTCAAAGTTCTTTAAAACCTTGAGTGAAATATACCTAAATGACCTTCTAGAACCAAGGATCGCTACACAACATACGGTGTGTCTGTCAATGGTCTGTTTCCCAAGTTATGGGCGTTTAAACAGATCTATCTGGAAACAGGGGGTATGGGCCCGGTCCGACCCGACCCAATACCCCCTGGGTCGACCCGACCTGGGTTCGGGTGCGGCCCGGTTGGGCATGGCCCAGCACCGGTGGTCCGGCCTGGCGCGTCCAGTTCGGCCTGGTGCAGGTGCCCGCGCACATAGTGGATGCGGAAGGGGGGGGGGGCTTTTTTTCGGAAACGGCGGACACCAGTGGGGTCTGTCGTAGGTGCGCTGGCCAGGGGTTATGACCCCGGAACTACTCGAATCGGCTATTTGTAATGGCCATCCATAGCTTCCGCGGGACCTGCTGGTCCCGAATCCTCGAATGCCGGCAGCTGGCGGAGTCCGACCGCCCTCCTCTACACCGCCGCGACCTTAGGCAGCGGCCGTTGTCCGACCGGCGCGGCGCGACGGCGCCGCGCCCCTCCACCACGGCCCGCTCTGGCCGCGGTTCCCTCATCCTCTCATAGTGCAATGGTTCTGCCTCTATTTCAATCCATGAAGAAAAATCAATCATCAAAAAGGGGAGGAGGTTCGGCCGTGTTTGTGCAGTCCGACCTCCTCCCGTTATATTGATAACAGGTAGCCAATATTTATGATGAACTTTGAAATAATCATGAACGTGAAAACAAACCCTACCACAAAGAAGTCCAAGGAAGCTCGCATCGCGGAATACGGTGTCACGGGTGAGGCTCCCTGTACATCAATGGGGAATGTCCGAGGAGGAAGCGGTGTCTCCCTTTCTTTGATGTGGAGAGAAGATATAACTGTGTGTCGGTGTTCTTCATGTTCTTCAAGGAGGGAGATGAAGTTTTTCAAAGTGTAGAACTCTTCCTCTCTCAAATATCCACACAACATAGCAACTCCCAAAATAAAATAAGGTACACCTTATTTTATTTTTACTTTTCCAAACCTTCCAAAATTCAAAAGATGAATTCATTTCATTAATTAAATCTAGAGTTGTCAACATTAAATGAAGTGTTAAGTAGGCATCATAAATGTGGAAGAGGAGTTAGGGGAATTTTAAGGGGTGGGGATCATGTGGGCCCCACCTCACTAATATCCTATCAAGAGGACTTAAGAATTTAGTGGGTCCCACCTCAACTCCCACACATGGGTTTTAACCACTTATAAGTGAAATAAAATTGTTACACAACTTTATTTCTCTTTATACTTAATCCATTTTTGTTAATAACTCTTCACTAGAAAAAGCAACTCTAGAAAAGGTCTTCTTAAGCAATTACCGGCTCTATGGTTTAATCGGTTCCCTTAGATATCGATTTCGAGCACTGGTTCAAAATTTATAAAAACCCACTTGTTTGTTCGATGAACGTACCCGAGCTAAACTTCGTAAATTTATTCCGGGCACACCGGGCCTCAGAATTAGGTGCTGTCAGAAACTATGTACTCGTAAAATCCCAAAGAATTTATGAAAAAAATTTAATTGAAATTTATAGGTCTTTACAATTATAAAAGTTAAAATCAATGATAAATTCAAAATAATATCATATTTTTAAATTTTTTATGGTTATGGAATAAATAGACTCATACAATGAAATTAATTCACGTTTTAGGTTCATTTTTAGTCTTTGTTATATTATTTTAAACTATAACTACCTAATTCACTCTTATCATGGTGACAATTATTTACTACAGTTACTATTCACAACGACAAAAATTAAAAGGGTCAATTTTTAAAAATTTAGAACTCATAAATTCGAATATTTAATTTACTATTATAAAATAAATAAATAAAAATTGGCAAATTTTACTTGAAAATTTATTTCACAACATGTGCCGAAAAATGCACTTTCAGAAAAAAAAAATATTTTTATGTATAAAGATTGTTTATAACAATTAAAGTATAAAAACCATTAAAAAGATCATAATTGTATTTTTTTAATAAAAAGGAACTAATTAAAATTTCAAAATAATTGAAATTTTTTTTAATTCATAAATACTCAAATAGAATTTATAGTTTCTAATAAAAATCTGTATTTCTCAAAATTCATTAAAAATTCAATCTTTTCATAAAATTTTCAAAAATTTAACTTAGTTGAATTTTTACATGATAAATTAGAATATTTAGTTTAATTTTTAAAATTAAAATTATAAAATTTTAAATTCAATAGTTTAAATAATACCAAAATTTATTAAAAATAAAATTATTTCCTTTTTGACTAGAAAATTACATTATATTTTTACAGAAAATATATCTGTCTAAAATATATTTAATAAGAGATAAAAAAGATTTATTATAAAATTACTTGGTTTGTAACACTTAGTATGTAGTTATAGTATCTATGTGATTTATTTATTTCCATTGATAATAGTGGATATATTATACTCTAAGTGACATTAAATTATGGAATTGTTTTTCATTACATATTAATATCATATTATTTATTATCATATAATAATAACTTATAATATTTATTTTTTATCTATTATATTTAAACACATAATATCATTTTCCCAATATTATGTTTTCCTTTCCCCATGATATGAAGAAATGTAGTACAAATGATATGTCAAGAAGAATATCTTTCCTCGATTGTATGAGATGTTAAAGTCTAATTATGGATTAATTAGTTTCATTAATAATGTCAAAAATAAAAAATTGTTGGGAAAGAAATTATCTATAATTGATTATATTTTTTCACATTTACCTAAATCTCAAAACCTAAATTTTCATCATGTTTTATGTAATGCAATAATTCTTATCGATCATGAAATAATGGGATGGTCAAATATGAGTTGCCACAATTAGTAGCAGGGCAGTCTTTAGATAACTTTGAAATGTAGGTTCATAACCCTGAGATTATAAAATATATTTATATATAAATATATTTTAATTTCTTGGATATCTTTTGTTACACATAACAATAGGTTAAAAAAACTAAAATATATTATTAAAATATTATAATTTAAACAAGATCGTTATAACATATATATTAAAACTCATGGAATGAATAGGAATAACCAAATTATAAATAAAATATTAATACTGGTTTAATATAATTAATATTCATTTATTAATGTATAATAAATAAATATTCATTAATTTAGTAAATATATTTTTGGTTTTAAAAGTATTTTTTCTTCAAAAATGGATTTTATGGTATTTTGTTTGTGAATTTTATAATTGATTTTTAGAAATATTAAAAAAATTATTTGAAATAATTGATATCATTTTTAGATTAATCATATAAAAGTTAACTTATGAAGTAATCTTGGGGTTTTCCATAAAAGATTATTTATTTAGTGAGTAATAAAAAATATAGAATTTTAATAAAAACTAACTTTTCACTTCAATAATTTACACAAATAATTTTTTTAAATTATTTTAAAGTAGAATTAGTTAATATATATTATTTATTATATAATTAATATAATTTCAATTAATTATATCCTTTAATTTCTATATAATCATTTTTAACATTTAAAAAAACATTTTTTCACGAAAACCTATTTTGGTCCTGTATTATTGGTGTAATTATTAATTAACATTCACCACTTCAACAAATTAAATTTAATAAAATGGATTAAATATTTATCATAATAATAATTAATATAATTTAATCTTGTTAAATTAATTTTTGATTATTATGAATAGTGATCTTGTTATCGATTTTTCACCGTGGTAAAAGAGTTTAAACATGGTCAAAACTATGCGGTAAAACATTAAAATCTCCTTATCACATTCCTTTATCATATTTTTTGGTGGTTTCTGACCAATGATATTTTTAAGGAGTTAAATAATTTATTTTAAAATATTATTTTGAATTTTCCAACCTAGTCTTTTCTTTTATAAAAAATATGTTATATTTTATTAAAATTAGAACCTTTTTTTGTCGTTGCAATTAATGGCATGCTTGGAAGATTTAATTCAGGATTGGATTTCATAAAAACATATAAAAACCTTAGTTTTTTTATTTAACAAAAAAATTCATAGAGATACGTTTATTACTTTATTTTATTGAGAAATAATTTTTACTCATAACTCGGGTATTTTCATAAAACAATTTTTTATTCCTTTTGTGTTATTATATGAAAAATAAAATTTTCAAAATATAAAAATTGAATCTGATGAAATGAATTAAAAATTTATAAACCTCATGTCTAGATTTTTTTTAATTCCTCTATTATTTTTTATCATATATTTTTGTTATCATGGTAAAAATTAAAATTACAATGGTTAAGGATAAAATAGGTTTAAAAAGGATTAACAAGAAATTGAGGTTTAAAATGTGTCCAACAATTGACAAAATGTGATTTTTTTGAGTTTATATCAACCATATCACATATTATCTCTTAATTGTTTGTGTCTTTGTGTTATTTTACTTTTATTATGTCATTTATATTATTTTATGAAAAGAATATATAAAAATTTTCACCCTATTGACTTCAATATCATTATTATTTTGTTATAAGGATAAAAATAAATTATGTTTGGTTAAAAAATAATATTTTGGAGATAAGTTAATTTTATTTCTCATGGTAATTTTTTATTAACTTAATAATTATTTTAAATTCTTATGCAATGTTGACATAGTTTGGATTCAATTAATTTAAAAATAAAATAAATTATTTTAAAAATAGAACAAGTAATACAATTTGTGTGAATTAGTGTTTTCCAATAATTTTTTAGGTAAATAAAAAATATTCATTGTTTTTTAAGGATTTTTTATTTTAATTGAATAACTATATTTATGACATTAAAATCAATGTAAATAAATAATTTTAAAAATGACATTAAATATATTTTTTAATAAATAGTATTTTATTAAGTGAATTTATATATTTAAAAATGTTATATTATTCAATGTTCATGGGATATGGTTTTGAATGTAAACCATGGTCCATTTATGGTCCAATTTCTTTATTGTAACATTCTTGAAACATAAAAAGTAAAAACCTTTGATATTATGGTAATTGTCAAATGGGTTAATGAGGGGTAAAACTGAAAAGTTAAGGGTGAATAAATCAAGTAAACATGTCAAAATTTTATTTTAAGAGATTATATAAAATTATCATCATCTTATAATCAAAATATTTTTATTTTTATTAGCTTTATTATAAAATTTAATTTTATTAATTTAAAACACTATGTAATTCAAGAGTTCCCCTCCCCTCGCATATAAAAGGGCACCTTTTATTCTCTCTTACGTACACAATTTAAGACATATAGTTCATAAAATATATTGAAAATAAATTACAACATTTATTAAACATATCCTATATCTTATGGTCTTTATAGAAGACTATACCTTTAAATATTAAGGTTTATGTTAGAAGAGGTTTCTCATCAAAGAGATATAACTCTTAATCGATGGTTTTCAATTTAATTTCTCCTTATACCTCCTATAACTTTATTATATACATTCTCAAATAATTTATTTAGTGTACTAAATATTCTGAATAATTATTATTATCATGGAAAAACTATTATCCACCATATTTCTATCCTACGGAAAGAAAAAACATCACTCGTGCATACATATGGCTTACCGTCTCTGTATAGATGTGGAATTAAATTTTTATCACCACATTAATTGAATGGTTATAATGAGGGATTTAATTAATATATATGATATATATTTATTTGTTTCTGTGATATAATAATGACTCTTTAATGGTGAATTATTATTTACCTTTCTTTTAATTCATCCATAAAAATGTGAATGCAACAATCATGCGTACGTATAGCCTACCATCTCCATGAATGGTGTAATTTATTTTTCTATATATACATATTATTGATGAATCTAAATATAAATATAATAAATATATATTATATTTGTATCATTATTAAAATTCTATATATTATGTGAATATAACCAAGGAACAAGTACTAGAACCATTGAAAAAAATTCTCATAAAAACGTAGCAGCTAACACCCGAAAAATTGATAATAATAAATTATTGACCTCAAATGGGTGATAAGATGTTATAAATGGATCATATATTATTTAATATATAGTTATATTATTCTGATAATTATTTATAACATATCAAAATTTATTTTATAAGAGGTTATAAATTCTTATAAAAAAGTGTAACTTGAGGTAATGGATTTCGTATCAATTTACACTCTATTAAGACATATTTGGTAATATAAAACTATTTAATATTAGGTGGTTTTTATAATTACAAATTATATACTTTAAATTAATATTTATTTGTTTTTGATAACTAATTTTTCAATTCATGTTACTCTTTTAAGGGGTTATAATTTAAGAGTTACCAAATAGGTAAGAATTTATTTTACAAACTCATTTTTGGCATAACACTTATTTTAATTGAACAAATCATATAATATATTATTCATAAATTAAATATATTTAATTATCCTATATATATTTATGGATATTCCATGTTTTCTTTATTATTTTACTTATTTTGATACCTAATTCAAGAAATGAAATTTTTAAAATTCTAAAAGGATTTTTTTTTATTTTTTGTTCAGTAATATTTTTCTTCCATATCAATATTTTTCAATTTGGTTTTACAAATTTCCATTTTAATTTCTCTAATGATTTATTAACAATATTTTATATTATATTTCACATTTTATAAGGTTTAAAAATAATCTATCTAATTTTTTCTTGATAATTTCATTTTAAACATTCTTGTACAAAAAGTTAAAAAGGAATGATGATTTTTTATATATAAATCATTATCATCTTTTCTTGTTGACATACTTGTTTTACCCTATTTATCTTATTATATAAGATTTTAATGATTTTAAAATGAACTATATTTAATGAAATATTATTTTAATATTTATTTTATATTTATTAAATTTCTCTAAGGGGCATGAGTTTATTAAAATACATTTATTTCCGATGAACTATTGAGAATAATTTATCTCATATTAATTTTTTTGTCATTATACTTTTCTTAAAATAATCACTTTTCTATGATCATTTGACATTAAATTTACACTAAATTTATATATTATTTGTATAATTGGTATGATTATTACCTAAAATGTATAGAATTTCTACCTTTGATGTTTTATATTGAAATTTATTTAATTTACTAGTGAACTAATGATATTCAATATTAATTACTTAATACGAACATTTATTGATAAGGAATATTATTTAAGAATTAAATTGGTCATTAAATATATGAAGAAATAATTTGAAAAGTAGTAATGGGTTTGTCTGTATTATAGATATAAACTCAATGCAATGATAGGTATCAGGAAAAAAATTAGTTCGTCAACCTTATTTAAATTGTTTTTGTGTATATTTATTATTTTATTTAACTGTATTGGAAAAAGGCCTTGACAATAAGGATATAATGATGTATGAGTTCATGATTTTCAGTATTACTAATTTTATTTTATTTATAATTCAGTTATTATTATTTTTTCTATTACAATATTGATATAATCCAAGAATGAATTTATTTCTTATGTTGTTGAAGAAATGGAATGTGTTCTCAGTTATTTACCTTGCCTTATTAATTATTCCTTATTTACTCATAATGGATTTCTCTATCTGTAACCCTTAATGGGTATTTTAGCTCACCCTAATTTTGTTTTCTTTTCCACATGATATGAAGTAGGAATATTTTAATTATTTCAAAGATGTAGAATGTTTTCTATTACTATGTTTTATAATTTTTCCAATTTAAAAAATTTGAAACATGTTTGTATATAATTATTAATGACTACAAAAATATTCATTTATTTAGGATAAGGTAAATTTTATCTTATTAATATGTAATTAATTAACTACTGAATCCCGGATACTAGATATGAGATTTCTATATTTGTTATTAGATAAATATTAGTAAAAACCTTTGGAACTAGATTTTGAAAAACATGTATTAGGAAACGTAACCCTATATTAGAATTTGAGGATATGTATAAGTATAGGATGACATCCTATTGTTTTGGTAAGGAAAATATTATGTGGTTTTCCTAGAAATACATCATTTTCTAGATACTATAATTATATTTCGTTTTTCGAACATATGCATCTAGGGGTAAAAACCGCAAACATTTTGGTTAAGTATATCTTAACCATAATTTTGGATCATGCTGAATGGGTCCTTAATTCACACATATTCTTAAAATATTGAGGAATATTTTTGGATAAATTACATTTTTATTAGAAACCATTATTAAATATTTAAAATTTTTTTTTTCATTTGAATGTATTCCAAAATAAGTTAAACCTATGATTTTGATATTAACTATGCATAAATTTCAATTTATGTTTAGCATTTCACCAATTTTATAATAATAAATTTTGATTCATAATGTTTTGATCTAATTTAGTGTATTTCATTTTTTAGAAATTGTGCCTAGTAGAAAGAATGAAAGACATGTCAACAATCGTAATCAAATTATAGATTTCCCTCATAAACAAGTTAACATGATTTTTTTTTTGAGTTGAGAAGATTATGACGGTATTAAGAATTTTTAATTAGGGTATGAACAATAACCATCCCCATATAGAACAAAATATTGCTTCAAAACCTTATTTGTTTATATTGAACAACTTTATGCAGTTGAATCCTCTATTATTTAAAACAATGAAAAATCCTTTAATATTATAATATTGGATCATGTTCCTAGATAAGATATTTTTATTGTTAATTAGTAATCAAAGGGGGAAGGTTATTATAGAAGTGTATTGTTTAAAAGAAAGATATTGTTCAATGGTAGTTATTGTTTCAAGATAAAAATGAAGCGTAATATATATAAATAATGTATTTGAAATTTTTTAAGGATATATTATTTAAGAAATACATTCCTTATAAGAAACGAACTGATATAGAAATGAAAATTCTCAATCTAAGACAAATGTAATAGGAATGTTTAGAAAAGTATAAGGAAAATATTACTAAATTAGAAATGACTGTTATTAACTATGTATGTAATTCATAAATTATGATTTTTTATTTAATTGATGGGATTAATCCAAGCCTCCAAAAGGTACTAGTTTGTTAAATGTTTTTATCAAATAATGATATGGTATCATGTTCCAATAGGCCGAATAAATAATTATCCAATTCATAGATTTTAAATGTAAATCAATAGAATAAGAGGGTGAAAAGTCAATTAGAAAAAAATAAATGAGGTGAAAGAAAATAAGGGATGTATGGAACTTCTTACATATGATAATTATGAAAATAAATACCCTTATTCTTTCTTGAAGGGAATGGGAGTTTTTTCAAAATGTGGAGAGAAAGGCCATCAAGCACGTGAATGAAATAGTATAAAAGAAGAATATATTGTTCTGTGTTTCAATTATATGGTAATGGGTCACTACACAAATGACTACCCCAAGCATGGAGGGAATCTTCCTTATAATATGATAAGGCATCAAGGTGAATCTTGTGAAATTACAATAAATAAGGTTGAAATCTCTTATATTTTTGTAAAAGGTACTTTGATTATCAATTCATGCTTAATTTGATTCCATATCTATAAAATATTTTATATTTTCGTGGATATATAATCACCCCTTCACACTAAAAGGAAATAATTATGAATCAATAAACCTAGTAGGCATATTTTTACAGAGTATATTCTGTAAATATGAGTAACTATTCTCTAATTTTAATAATGCTTGTTGTGCTTATGTTATTATTTGAATTAATCCTACTTTGGTGGTTTATTTTGGTTTTTAGGATTTATTAATTACTGTATGATGTATGAAATAATATAAAAAAGGAACCTTAATTAAAAATGGTATTCATTTACCTTCATTTCTAATTAATTTATTATCTTTTAACCCCTCACTAATTTATGGTTTTGTGGTCATTAACTTTATCTTGAACATTTTCTCTATCAATCTAAATTAATACTAGGATTTTATGTTTCTCCTCTAGGTATATATTATTACTCTTTAATATTTTTCTCTTTATCCATGATCCTAGTTATTAGTTTTTTTAGGAAACCATTTTGTATCCCACTTTCCTTATCAAGGGATTTTTATTATCCCTTTTTATGATGTGAGGTTTCAATAAGATTATTTTCAAATATTATACCTTTTATAAAAATGATAAAATTGCGATGATGCAATTTATTTGATGGGGATATAATGTAATTCTTAATGATTTTATAATATATTTCTCTTTAAATAAATTTATTTTATTTTTTTACACACATCACCAATTATAAAAGAACCATATTATACTATTAAATATTATTATTTAAATGGGGTTTATATAACATATCCATTAAAATTGTTTGTATGAATAGTAATTACGACATTAGAATAATAATAATAAATTTTTTATATCGTGAAAATACATTTATTATTGAATAATAAATAAATACTCATTTTTTAAATGACATTTTTGGTTTCCAAAAAAATATTTCTTTAGAAATGGTTTTTATGGAATTTTTTACTTGAATGTTTATATTAATTTCTACTATAATAAAATCATTTATTAAAAAAATTGTATATAATTTTTTATTAATGAAATAAAAATTAACTAAAGAATGCATTTTCAAATTTTCTAAAAAAAATAATTTTTCAGTGAAAAGTAGAAAATATTGATTTCTATAAAAAACTATTTATTCATCTCAAGATATTACAAAATTATATATTTTATAAATTTTTTTAAAAGTAAAATTGTTGTATTTATGTTATTTATAATATAATTGAGATCATTTTAATGAATTTTATGCTTTAATTGTCGTATAGAAACTTTTTACACATAAGAATACAATTTTTCTAGAGTACCGCATTTCATCATATTTTATAGGTTTAATTTTAAGTTAATATATTCCACTTAAGTGAATTGATTTAAAAAAATGTATTCCATATTTATAATCATCATAATTTATATAATTTAATAGATTAAACATAATCTTGTTTCATTATGAATAGTGACCATGGTAAATGTTTTTCACCAAGTTAAAAGTGGTAAAATTTGCTTAAAACTATGGGGTAAAACATTAAATTATATTTTACACTTTTATCTATACCATTATATGTGTGGTTTTAACCCAATAAAATTTTTATGTAGTTCAATAATTTATTTAAAAACATTATTTTGAGTTTGGTAAGCCAAGAATTACTTTTGTGAAATAGAAGTTATATTTTATTCAAATAAAAAACTATTTTTGAGTCTTTGTAAGTAATATAGTTCATGGAAGATTCCATTTAGTTTTGGATTGATACATTAGTATAAAACCATAATTTTATATGATTTAAAAAAATTATATTCTAATTTATTAATTTATTTAAAGGTGAAATGATTTTTACTCTTAAATTGGGTATTTTCCTAAAAATTTGTTTTCATGCATTTTGTTACGTATATAAAATTAATTTATTACACCTATAGAAATTAAATCTGATAAATTGGTCAAAAAAATTTCATCCACATGTATAAAATTAGTTATAAGGATGCTTTTATTTTTGATTATATAATTAAATTAACTAGGTAAAAGGTTAAATTATCGCACTTACATTTAAAATGGGTTTAAAGTGGTTTAACAAAATGATAAGACTTAGAATTTAACCAAAACATAACTAAATGTTAGTTTTTGTGTTTATTTATACCCTATAACGTGTTATATTTATATTTTGTGTGCCTTGGTTCCATTTTACTTTGATTATGACCTTTATATTATTTAGATAAAGAATAAATACCAAATGTCACTCTGTTTTTTTTAATGTATCAACTATTTTTTCATAAGTATATAAAGATGATTTTATTGGTAATAAACTTCTATTTGAAATATAAATTAATTTTTTTTATCATCGTCGTTTATTTTTAAATTTTAGTGGTTGGATAATTACCTTAAATTCTTACGAAACAATAACACAGTATTTATTCAATTAATTGAAAAAAATATTTTACAAATATTAAAACTAACACTATTTTAAAGAATTAGTATATTACAAAAATTTATATATATATATATATATAACATATTATGTATGTTTTAAAGTATTATATTTTAATTCCCTAACTATCATTATGACTTCAATGTCAAATTAAACGAATTGTTCCAAAAATGACATTAATGATATTTTATAATAGATAATATTTTATTAAATAATTAAAAATTAATATAAATATTTTTATTATCCAGTCTAATTGAATATGGTTTAAAATATTAAACGTGGTCTATTTTTTGGGAAATTATATTTTTATGGTAACATTATTAACCGTAAAAGAGTAAAAACCATTGAATTGTGGTAATTGTAAAAAATAGTTAATAGGGGTTAAAACGAAGTGATAATGGTGAAAAAAATACAAAACATGTAAATTTTTTATTTTAATGGATTATTTAAAAATATAATAATAATATATTATAAATTTGATTATTTTTAGTCACATTATTATAAATATTAATTTATATTAATTCAATACATTCTGTAATTCTAAGAGTGCCTCTCCCTCAGTTATTAAATTGAACCTATTATTATCTGTTACTCAAACCTATTTATAATTATATATTATTAATTACATTAAATAATACCTTCCTATATTCCTTCACCATATCCTAGGTCATTTGGTATTACCAAAATATCATCCTTCAAGGCTTATCGTGTAATCCAAAAGAGATTTCTCAATGAAGAGTTATAACTCTTAACAGAGTGTTTTAAATTTTATTTCTTATTATACCCCAATAAATTAATGGTATACATTTTAAAATAATATAATAGGTATATTAAATATAATTAATTTTTACTATTATTTTGTTATAACTATTGTTCACCTTCCTTCCATCCTATGGAATGTGAAAACATTACTCATACGTACATATAGCTTACCACCTCTACATCGTGGGGTAATTTGTTTTTCATCACCACTTTACATGAATTATTTAAATGATTTTTTTATTTAATATATAAAATATATATTATATATTAATTTTTTAAAGTTAAATTATTACTTACATTTTATTTATTTTCATCCATCAGAATGTGAAAATAGTGTTCAAGAATTCATATGTCTTACGGTCTCCATAAATAGTGTAATTCATTTTTCTATATCTAACATTTATGGATGAATCGAAAAATATATACAATGAATAAATATTATATTTATATTTGGATTAAATATTTTAGTATCATTTTTCCATAATCAAAGAACACAGATAAGAACTATGGAACCAAAATTCTAATGAAAAATGAACCAATTAATATCTGAAACATTGATATTAATAAATTATTATTAACAAACATGTGATAAGATGTTATTAATGGATAATATATGATATTATATAGAGTTATTTTGTTCATATATGTATTTATAATAAATATAAAACTATTTTAAAGTAATATAAAAGTTTTTATGAGGCATTTCGGTCATGAGGTAATGGATTTTGCCTCAATTTCCACATCACTAAGATATATTTGGAGTTATGTACCTATTTAAATTTATGTGGTGTATATAATAGAATTTTATATATTTAAAATTAATATATAATTATTAATTATGAATAAATTTTCAATTAATGTTACACTTTCACGGGTTACAATTTAGGTTACCAATGTTTTAAGAATTTATTTTAAAAATTCATTTTTTGGATTGGTCTTATTTTCCTTTAAGGAATATTATAATAAATTATTCATAAAATCCATCTATTTTCTTGTCCTATACTTATTTAATGAGTGTAAATGTTTACATTAATCTTTTCCTCACTTTGGAACATGAATAAAATAATAAAATTCGCTCTTCTTTCTCTTTTTGATTGGGTATATTTTTCTTCAATATCTATTTCATCCTAAATTCTTTTTAAAAAACCTTTTTTATTTTCCCAAATTATTTTTTAAGGATGTTTTATGTTATAATTCAAATTTTAAAAGGTTAAAAAGGAATATTTATAAAAACTTTATAAATTTTTAATTTCAACTTTATAAGTGTTAATTGATTTTCCCACCGTCATAGGAATTTTTCCAAATTTGACTTCTTATAAAATTTTTAAATTGTTTTAAAAATATTATTTTAATATTATGTTACCATTTTCATTATTTCTCTATAGGATATGATTTTATTACAAAACCAATATTTTTGATGAACTGATGGTCATCTTTTATCTCTTATTAATTTTGTAGTAATTAACTTTCTCTTGAAACATTCACTTTATTATGATCATTAGAAATTAAATTTCTATTAAATGTCTATATTATTTATATCAGGGATATGATCATTCTATAAACCCTATACAATTTCTCATACAGTGTTTTACATTGAAATTTATTTGATTAACTATTGAAATATTTGTATTTTTTATTCTTTACTGAATAAGATCTTTTTTTGACAAGATTTTTTTTATAAATTATATTTATCATTCAATATTTGAGTAATTCATTGTACATGTATTTATGGGTTTGTACCAATTATATATATCACCTTGATACATTGATAAGTCACATGAGAAAAATTAGTAAGTTACCCTTGTTTAAATGGGTTTTTTGGTGTGTACATACCCATTAATTTAACTACCTTGGTGTAAGTACTAGATGGTAATGATATTATGATGACTAAATTCATGATTTCCAACTGTAATAATGTCCTTCATTGAGTATTTGGTCATTATTATCCATGATATTACTTCATTTATATTATCCATGGATTCATTTCATTTTGAAGTTATTGATTAAGTGCATGTGTTTTCACTTATTTACCATATCATGTTAATTACTCTATATTCATGCGTGTTAGATTTCACTGTTCATAAACCATACAGATAATTTGAGCTCACCCTTTATTTTTTCATTTCCCTTAGATTTAGAGAAGGGATATTTTGACGAGTTCAAGGATTTAGAATCTTTACTATTACTATATTTTATATTATTTCCCATTTTGAAAAAAATGAGATTCATAAATGTATATAGTTCTTCAAGACAACAAAACTATTTGAACAACTGGGATGTGATCTCTTAGATATTATAAAAATGTTATAATGTAACCACCAACTCTAGGATACTGATGTTTTAGTTTCTACATAAAGATAAATTTTTAAGATAATCTATGTGTTTTAAGTAAAATAATTTTTTAGTATGTTTAAAGTTCATTATAATTAAAAAGTTATATATAACCCTTTGGGTTGGTAATATTGGATGCATTATACTATTGGGTATTAGTTTAGTTATTCTTGGGATTAGTATAATAGAACATTATTGAAACCTCTAGGGATAAGTCTAAGGGATAATTATGTGTATAGTATAACATAAAAATGTTTTTTTAGAGTATATATGTTGTGTTTGTCTTAAAATTACATCCCTTTTTGGGATATTCAATATTTTATGAAACTATGATAATGACTTTCCTAGGGGTAAGGACCCTGAAAAAATTTATTTTGGTATCAACTAAATATTCACTCTATGCATGATGAGTGGACCTAATACTTTTAAAGTAGCTAGTCACTCTCATGGGATATGCTTTGGTTAATCAAATTCTAGGTAAAATAAATTATGAAGGATTTATTTCCAAATTACCTTAACAGATTAGGTGATGAAGTTAGAAACCAGTATAACGTATCCCTAGTTGAACCAAGAGAGTTATATAATGAACTAAATGTGACATATTTGAACTAAAAGTCTCCTAGGTTGAAATGATAGTGTCGTTGGAGAATAAATCTTATGAATGCGTTTTCAAAATCATATGAACTATTAATCATATTATATGAGATATTAACCTAATAATTTTTATTTTAATAATTTTTTGTAAGCTATATATTGAAAATAATTTTAGTTAAGGTATATTTATAGAGTCTCCTTATACTTAGCTATAAAGGCATGTTTGGAATAAATGTTTGAGGCTCTTAATATATGACCTTTATGAAGGAAAATACAGGTAACCTATTATTATCTAATATATAAAGGTTTTTATCTATTAAAATCAATATCTTGAATCATGATTATCTTTAAATACATTTATATATTATTATTAGTAAGTGATAATAAGAATTGTGAGTACGCATGGGCTTAGAATGTAACGCCCCAGGTTTTTAGGAGTCATATTATTTCATAAAATGTATGTTTATAATTATAAAATATTTTTCAATTTTTAAATGTAATTTAAATAGATTGTGGAATATGTCATACATGATAGGGATTAAACTAACAACACTTTATTCATTTATAGAAAAATATTAAAACAAAATCAAATAATGTAATTAATACACACCAGGGGTTATTACTCATCATATACAATTACATCCTTTATAGGTTAATAATATAAGAGGTGGAAATTAAAATAAATGAATAAAATATTCAACACTAAGAGATCTGTAGGATAATATTTATAGTTGATGTTATCTAATAGAAAAATACAAATAATAAAGAAAAACATCGTGAAAGAAGAAAGCATATTGTGATATCTAAAATGAAAACTATAGAAAGGAAAAATGTGAATTAAGATCTGTGAAAATAATGAATGAGTTTAGTAATTCTATATATAGGAACTAAATATGATTGTTATTAATTTAGTTATTATAAATATGGTCATTGGAAAAATTTTCCTTTGTTATATACATATATATACATTCAATACATGTACACGTAATTCATATATTTTTAGTAGTAAATTTAAAATAATTTAATTCATGAATAATAATTAAGGATAAAAAAATATAAAAAATATAATATTATAAATATATATTTAGGCGTTACATATAAACATGATTATTATTAATGTATGATATGATATATTTATATGATTCAAATAAAAATATTAAAACCAAATGATCAGTAAAATTAAAATTTTAAAATAATTACTAATTAATGGTATTTGGTAAAGATTATATAAAATAAAAGTAATATTTAACAAAAACAATGTTATAAATGTGTAATATATAGTTTATTAATAAATATAATTGACCACATTAAAAATATTATTATATATGTACAAATATATTAAAATAATTTTAATTAGATATTGATATGAAATAATATTAAGATCACTAAATGATTGAAAACATCATTTCTTTAATAAAAGTAGTTTTTCATTATATTTATAATTTTTAACTAAAAGATAAATTAAATAATTATATAATTTTAATTTTAAAAAATGAAAATAATTTTTGAATCCTCATGTCAAAATTATATTATAATTAATTTCATGTATTTTTCTAAAATGGTTGATTTTTAGGTGAATATTGTGAAATAACATTTTGTTAAAACAATGTATTTTGGTTCTTTATCATTATATAATTATGTCATATAAATTTATTAAACCATTTAATAAAGTAATATGTATTTCATAAGAGGTATTTTAGATTTTAAAATATTTATTTTAGTTTACGAACTGATGTTAGATATTTTAGAACTTAAGTTACAATATTCTATAAAACTATTTTTAATACATTATACATTTAATATTATGATATTAATAATTATCAATTTTATAATGTAAATTGAATCAAATGTATTTAATATTGGGAATTATAAATTTAATATTATTTAGTAAGGATTATTTTAGTTTTAGGAATAAAAATAAATTAATTATGTTAACACTAGTTAGCATGGTAAATTCCGAAGAAACCAAAATGGGATAACCAAAGAGGTAAAAACACTAAAATGTTAAAGTCAATGGTTATAAATGAGTGGAAGAGGTTTTTTTATCCCAAATATTCTATCCAATCCATAATTGTACATTTTTGTTTCTTATAGACATGTCAAACACATTCTCCCTTTATATTATGATGAAATATCTGCAATAATGATATTCTCCCAACTTATAAATGGTGATTCCCAATACCACCTAAAAGACACTATAAATTTATGTATCCTCTTAAAAACATAACTATTTCCTTCCTATTTAATCCAATTTCACTTCCTTATATTTTTGATATATGATTTTTTCCTAATTCCTCCCTTTCCAAGGAATCCTCCACCGAAAACAAAAAGTTCTCAATAGAAGTAGTAACTTTTCCTTAATGTTAACTTCTAAAAAATTGGAATTTACATCACTAGAATATGCCTTTATTTGCGCTAAATTATCAATGAAAATAGAGTATGGTTAAACTCCCAAAAGTTTTATCATCACTAAAAACGTTTTGTTAAAATTCCCCTTTAATAGTGCTAAAAAAACTATTAAAAATGACCATTAACAGATCTTTTTTAGCATTGTTAAAGGGACCTCTTAATGGTGCTTTTTTAGCACTGATAAAGTTTGTGTTGTTAAAGGGGGTAAAACTATATTTTTGCAGACACCTATGAGCCTGAACCTATTAATAAAAAATTTCACATCCCCTTTAATAGCACTATACCCACCCTATCATTGCTTTTCAAACCACACCCCTTTTATGAGTTCTTTGAAAATTTATAGCCTCATTCTCACCCACCTAGATTCGAACCATGCACCTCTCTTTTGATGATAGAAGGCCTTTACCACTATACCATATTGTTTTTTTGTCTGTTTAATGATATTTCTAATTATTTGCACATATTTATATATACATATTTATACAATTATTTTTAAATACATTTATACAAATATATTTGTCTTTGTGATATATGTATATATACTTATGTTTATTTAAATATATTATTTATTATATTTATTTTCATATATTAGTATATAATATAAATATAAATATGTTATTTAATATATATACACACACAAATATATATATATAAACTCTATAAATATATTTGTATAATGTAAAAAATTGTTAGATATTTTTTAAAAGACAAGTATTTAATATTTATTTATTTAGGTATATTATAATACACATTTTTACTTAAATATGTTTATATATATATTTATATGAGTGATTTATTATATGTAAATATATGAAAACATGCGTATATTTAATTATAAATAAAATTAAATTGTGAAAATTGATAATTTTTTTAAAAAAATAATATCAATATGAAAAGGGTAAAAATTCTCCCTTAAACGAGGCTGAAAATCCATTGATTGTTAAAAAATTAATCTTCCACAATTAGAAACTCAGTTTTGAATGACTTCAAGTCGTTTTTTATTCCAAAAAAATTTACATCGGTATACTTATATCACTAAGGGTGTAGATCTCATTAAAATATTTGATTTTATATATGGAAGATCTCAAACGGACACTCAGATCAAAAGTTATGGTTATTTGATGTTCAAGTTATGTTTTCAACTTATTTTAGATCTTTTATTAATTTTAGGATTTTTTATCTTTAAATTCATATCAAATGACTATTAATTTGTAATAATATGAAAATTATTAATGAAAAATATTTTTTAATTATTTTATAACCATTTTTCAATAAATATCTTATATATTATATATAAATGTCAATTTACCGTATCTAAAACATATTTTAAAAAATTTATAATAATTTTATATCAATATAAATATATCTCTATATTAATATATTATTTTTATTGAATTTTTTTGAAGTATACCATTATCAGTGCTATAAAAAAGAGTTGATAAAAGGGGTTTTTTATCAGGTCTTCTAAAAAATCACATATAAACCCCCCTCGTATCAGCACTTTTTTTACATGCACTGATAAATGGTGGTACTTTATCTGTTCTTGTAAATAATATCTAATAAAATTTTCACTTAATATTTCTTTTTTAGCACTATTAAACACCCTCATTAACATCACTTTTTTATCACTGATAAAGGGTGTCTTTAACATCATTTTTAGCTATCGTTGTTAAATCCCTAGTGTTGGATAAACCCATTTTTGTAGTAGTGGTTGTTTATTTTTTATCATTCAGATTAAAATATATTTTTCTCAATAATATTTGATGAATTATGTAATTATAGTATACTAATTTTTTTTTATATTTTGGTAATAATCATTAACACGCGTTCCCCCTTTTGATTAAGGAAAACAAAAATAGCATTCATATGTTTTGATGGACTACAACCTCAACACAGTAATGTATCTCATTTCTTGTCTAGTTTATTTATTATTTAATAAAAACTATTATAATAATATTTATCCAATTAAAAATATCAAAATAATATCCTTATTTTTCTATAATAATGATATTTTCCAAAATAAACTACTTTTATAACAATACCGATCCATAATTATTGTATGTTCATTTTGGGTCGTATCACCACCTACTTGAACAATGAAATAAAATAATACTATGGATGAATATAATAAATTAATTACAAATAACATATGATATAAATAATAAAATAATGATTTGAATTTTGTTATTTATTGGAAACCATAATATTAAACAAAATAATCATGATACAAAAGTATGTTAGTTAAAAATCGCTAAAAAATGATCTTTGTCGATTTAATATTTAAGGGTTGTAACCAAAACAAATGTATAAAGAAATTATAAAATTATAGATAATTATAAATATTCAATTATAATAAATTTTATGATCTGGGAATGATGATCTTTTGGATAAGAATGAATATAAACACAGCTCTTATAAAACTTGTTCAAAATGATAAATATTTCTTACACTATATATTAAAAATATAGAAAAACTAAAAAATATACATGTATAGAATAATTAAAAATTAATTTAATAAAAGGGGATAGATATTAATATGTTTCTTGAAATATTTTATTAAGATATTATTTATTTTTATATCGGATATTCGAGTGCGTTAGTGGAAGTCACGAATTTAGGCAAGGTGTTCATTATGTTAATTCTAATGTCATGATACATGATTTTTATTATTAAAAATTATATATTTAATATGGATCGATTAATACCGAATTACTAAATTTTAACTTATTCATATACTTCATGGGGTTTGAAGATCCATACCATGTTCTTTACTCAAAAGATACAAATGTTGTAATGGTTATTTGTATCTATATTCCATTCCATGGGAGATGTTTAATAATGCACATAAGAATTTATTTCTAGGGAATATTCACTAACCAATTTATTTAAATTATAATAAATTTCATAAATTTCATGATATTGGAAAGTCTATTTCATAGTAACCCACTTGTGTGCTTTTGATTTTTATATTACCATCATCGTAAGGGTTTTTTTTCAATTTCAATTCCAAAATGGGATTTTTTTTAAAAATATAATCCACCTTGGAAATTATATAATCTATAGTTCTAAAACACCCCAACATTTTCTTCACTGATAGTTATTTTTTCTATGTTTATAAAATGATATTATTTTGTAAGATAAATGGTCAATCACTGCATTTTTCATTCCTAATATACATATTTTTAATACATAATTTTTCCTCCAATGCATTTCCTTTTTTAGGACTCTATATTTTATTACATAGATTTAAGGTAATTCACCTATATTATATACATCAATTAATTAGGTAAATTATTGAATAAAACTAATACCGATTACTCTATACAATTTTAGTTTTTGAGATTCTTATCTAGAAAGATGTACCATTTATTGATTGGTGAAATATTGTTTTTTTTTAATTTTTATACAAATATATATATATATATATTACAGAAAATTTGGTTATGTTTTTTATAATGATTCAATATTTCATATAATTAATTATTTATACATAATTTGTGACTATAAGGGATCATAATAGTCCCCCGATGTATCGATAGTTATCATGAGACATACTAGCTTGGGTATTTTGGTGTATGCCTACCCCAAAAAAATTCATATAAACCTGGCCTTGAAGGTAAGATCTTGATTTATATGACCATGATTAACCTCACACATGGACTTGATGAGAATATCATGATGTTAAGATAATTATTTCTTTGTATAAGGCATGAAATTATATATTCAACATTATTCTCATATCATTGTGTGCCCAATTATTCATATCCATGTTATATATTTATTTCCATTCTTATTGATTTATATATTATATGTTCTTTTTCATACTCTTATGAAATTATTTTAATTTATTTATTAATACAATATTATTTATGTTTATCTTATACTCCCATATGATATTTTATTGTTATCATTAATGTCTATCTATAATCTTCATTTTAGTTCACCCATTCTTCTGTTTCCATTTACCCAAGTTATAAATAAATTTACCACACATGATATAACTAGAAGAATATCTTTTGTAGATAATTTGTTATAGATTTTGAAGACTTATTATTGATTTAGAAGTTTCTTAAATACTGGAAAAAATTACTATCATTTGAGAAATACATTGGTTTTATTTGTTTATATTTTTTCATAATTTTCTAATTATCTCAACCTAAAAGGTTATAAGAATTTATTATAATACCAAATTTACATTATATCATGTAACTATGAGATATCCATGTCTCTGTTACTAATTTTTTTATCAAATATAACATCAAAATTATGGGTTTTCAATATTAGATATTAGATTGTGACTCTAAGCTGCTATATAGTACTAAAGATATTGAGGCATATCAAGACATATGCAATGATAAAGTGGTTGTCTATATTATTAAAACCATATGTCATGTGTTATTGAATATGATAAGTTATAATATAATGGTTCATTGGAGGAATAATAGGTTGAATAATGCAATATCATATCATGAGGAAATAATGTGGATAAATATCCCAAAACTCATCATGTAATAATTAATAAAATAAATTTTATGGAAAAATATTAATAGGGGTTGGTAGAATTTATGAACTGAGATTCTACTATAAATATTCTTTTCAATATTTTATATTATTTCATCAATGTAGTAAAACATAAATATTATGTTTCATTCACTATAATTACTATAATTAGTGATATTAAACATTAGATACAAAGGATAAATATACTTCATAAAATTTTAAAAATTAAAACGGGTAAAAAAAAAGTTAAATAAAATGAGTAGAGATTGAGATTCCATGGAGTTATGGTTCCCTAGAAATATGACACCGTAAAAAATACAGTAAAAATAAAACAAAGCATTTGAAAAATGATTGGTATCTTTTAAACAAATTATTAAACCATGAGAGTAAACATATTAAATGATTAAGATCTAATAATAATATTTTTTTTGAGAAATAATATATTTGTTGGAAATATGGATACTAAAATAGTAACATGATTGTTAAAACAATAACTTATTCGTAGGAATAATAAAATGACCATTTGGGTAAATTTATAATTAATTTCTAAATAATATTTAAGATCAATTAAATAAGGAAATATATGTAACAAAATATAGTGAAATGTTTACTCAACTAATTTAACATAATGTATACATATTTGTAAATTTAATGAAAATCAAGATTTATATTATTTAATAGATAAATAATTTTTATACTAGGATTAAATACTAAAAAATTATATCTTATTATTATATTTTCAAAAAACAGATTTCATTTTTCAAATATTCACATCAAAATTATTTAGGGGTGATGTTTTTATAATTTTTAAAATATTGAAATATAGTAAATTTCAACATTTTTTCCTAAGTTAAATACATGATAAATTACTTCTAATATTCATTAAGAATTAAATATCATGGATTAAAATTGATCAGTTTTTGTAATTGGTTATAAGAATCAATAGTATTAATTATTTTGATAAAAATAATAATTTAAAAAATATATTTAAAAACACACTCCCTTTCTCTAATAAATACACCCCTTATCCATAAATTTCACGTCATTTCCAAAATACCATATCTTATTTAAGATATTGAAAAATATATCCTTAAATTTCCTAACCATGTATTTGATGTCATAGAATCATCAAAAGACCATTCCAAGAATACTTAAGGTGGAGTCCTAAAGAGCCATCTAAAGGAGGAATGTATGATTTCTTCTCTAAACGAATTTAATTCCTTTCATTTTTCTTTCATCTTATAACTTAGTCATAGTTTAAAATAATAATTTTATAATGAAATTAGGGATAAAATTAAACTTTAATAAAAATTACATGAATATATAATTCATAAAATTCCATATCATAGTTTTTTATGAAATTCATTCCATTACAGTTAGTTTTAATTGATTCTATCACCTTGTGTGTAAGGTTTTAAAAATAGATACAGTCAATATGTATAATATTAATTACATAATTATAATTTTTTTAAAAATTTTCATTATATTAATATTATTTATAATAAAATGTTATATCCATTTTCAATACCTCGAAGGAGTATATCAACCCATATTTCTTATTCTTGGTACATTTAACATTATACACCCAACATAGAAACCTAATACCACTATATTGACATGATAAAAAATACATTTAAATTGTTGAAACTTATGAAACCATGGGATAATGACCATTCACCATTACCACAAAATATAATAAGAGTTAAATCTATGAATGAAACAACCTCAATATAGTCTATATTTAATACATTCAATTGAAAAATAAGAAAAATGATAAAAATTAGGTTATATTTAATGAAATAATTATGATTAAATTACTTTAACATGTAATTAATAAGTGTTAATTTACTATTTTGGAAGTTAGTGGAGTTTATGAGTTATTTTAGGATTCACGGTTGTGGTGTCTAATTCACTCCATTTATTATTATTAAATATTCTTTTACATTCTCTTAAAAACCTATTTCATATTCTTTTATAAATAAAATTCCATGGTATTATCATGATTTTAATTTAATATCATTAATTAAATAAGTAGTTTGGATTTTTGTGATAATTATGAGGGGGTGAATCAATGATCAATTTTTTTTATATTTTTATTGTCTTAAACAAATTTCACCTCCGGTTAGAGGGAAAAGACTCCACTAAAACAAAACACACAAGCACACACAGAAGAATATAAGAAATTAGAATGTTCATTAATAAATATAAGTTTTTAGTCCTTGTTATGGTTTGTAAATAATTCAATACCACACATACACTGGAAAACAATAATTTTGTTGATTACAACAAGAAGGGAATATTCATCAATTTTATTACATTATAGTCCTTTGATAGTTCATGTGATCGTCACACAGATAATATGACAAAAAAATTTGTAAAAACAATAGTAAACATCACCTAAAGGCTTCAATATCTTGTCTATTTTCTTCTTGAACATTCATCAAACGTTTCTTCTTGTATGTACTTTCTCTTATTTAATTTCTTGAATAGCAGTGAGAAAAAATATATTCTTCTCTAACATAACCATTCACTTTCTCACACACACAATCTCAAATTAATCTATGATAATTTAAAAAACACTATCAAAATGATGCTTAATTCTAATCTTTCTCCTAATTTTTTATATTTATGAAACCATATAAATATTTGAAATCAAATATCCATAAATCCCAAATTTGGCCTTTGACATAACTTCCATAAACACTGCTTCTATAACTGATTAAAACTAAGTCAGAACATATAGGTATATCTTATATTCTATAAAATATTTTAAACCTACATTTTCTCTATAAAAATACACATGTATATATAATACAATGATGGAATCAAAGAAAAAATAGTCTTATAATTATTCCTAAAAATAGCTTCAAAACCATATCTCATAAATTTATATATGAAAATTCATCTACATTAATGATTCCCATATGTATCAATCCTTATATGTCATGCATCCAGATTCATTGAGTTTCTATATACCATAAATTTCTTAAACGAAACATAAACTAATGTTAATTTCATACATAGTATAAATTTTCGTTATGAAACATTCATCTATGGGAATCTCCTCTTTGGAGGAATCACACACATGATCCATTCATATATATAGATCATTGAAGCATGCATATTAATCTACATGAATCATTTGGCTATATGAATCACCTCCATGGGGGAATCTCAAAAGTGATCCATTAACAAACATATATCAGTTGGGTATGCATATTCACCTATGTGAGACATTCAGTTATGTGAATTTCCTCTATGGGGAAATCACATACATGGTTCTACACTAATTTAACAAACTTTTAAATATCATCTTCTTCCCAATTCTACAATTATTCATTAGGACCTATTATAATAAACATGATATCCAATAACATAATATTTTATCTTTAAAAGAACACCTCACATGGCATTGGGTAATGTCAAAAATCTTATATAAGACTAAATATATTTTTGTGTTGGCAACAGAAAAGAACAATATAATACTTTCCACTTCTTGATCAATAACTTATTCACTGCCAAAAAACATTAAACTTCATAATATCCGAAATTTCCACCTTGTTATTTTTTATCCAATAAGTAACATACAAAATTGATGCTAAAAATTCAATCAGTTTTTTACTATCCAATAATTCTAATCCTACATGACAAATATAGATATAGGAAAAAAGTATCTTTGAATAATAGAAAAAGGTTTTCTATCAAGCATAGATCCACCATAAATACAAACACCTTTCATCATCACACATTCAAAATTTAAACTTCATTTATCCTATAAGTAAATGTTCCCTAAATCCATTTAAAAAACTATTAAAATATTTCACACATGCTGACATCATAGATTACCCCTTTTAAAAATTCCACCTAAATATATGCTCCCCCTTAAGAGGCCATGAACATGTCTATGGATAGATTTATATTTTCTTATTTCTCCCCTATGACAATAATATTCAATGATGGGGAGAGATAGGGGAAAGAAATCAAATACCATATCCCTGATATGGGTGATGTTGAAAACTGAACATAAACATCATATATAAAAAAGATAATTTTGATAATTTCATTTTAAAAATATTTGAAATTTTATCCTTTATTGAAACATACTATAGTTTAAATTAATTTATTTTAAAAAATATCCTTTATAAATTAATACCTAATATCAATGTGATTTTACAGAGAATTTTGAACTACATCCATTGAAAAATTTAGAGCTCTTTGATTATCACAACCAAGAAGACGTGGAATCATCACGTCTACCATAAAATCTTCCAACTGTGTCTTCATCCACAATAATTTTGTTGTATCTTCTATTTTAGACACACAATCTACCTCAATGGTGCATAATGCAACTAAATTATGTTTTTTTATTCAAACACATTAAACATTCACCCAAAAAAAATCCACCTAAATTGGATCTTCTCTCATCAACATAACCTACCCAGTCTACATCAGTATATCCAAACAATTCACTCTTTCACATGTAGTCACATATCAACCCGAAATAAATTTTTCCTTTAATATATCTATAAATAAATTTTAAAGACACATAATGGGGATCTTTTGGTGCACATTGATACCCAGAACAAAGACTGACAACATACACTAAATCTAGTATTAAAACTATGATATATAACATGCATCCAAATAAATTCCTAAATTAATTAGGATCAAAATACATTATTGTCTCATCATTGGAAAAAATTTTTCCTACTAAAATTGATGAGGAAATATTATTTTAATATTCCATTCCAAACCATTTCATATGTTATTTAGCATACATATCATGGGAAAGTAAAATTCCCCCTTTCTTTTGATAGATTTATACAACAAGAAGGTATTTAATTTCTCTCAAAAAAGATATTTAAATTAATTGTTTCATCTCTACATCTAATTTATCTTATATTTCTTCATCATTTACAACAAATATGATGTTATATATATAAATAATAACATAGAGAGATACATATTTTTTATAATTTATGCATATATTATTTTCCAGTATTCGATTTCTGAAATTTATCCTCTTTAAAAAGGTGAAAATATTAGAATACAATTCTCTTGGGGATTGTTTTAAAATATTTAAATCATTATTTAACATTCAAAGAGATATTTATCTTTCTCAAGATTGAAACCACATAGTTCTTCAATATATATCTACTATTACAATTCTCCATTGATAAAGGAATATTTGATATATGTAATGATTAATATTTTCTATTTATTATATGGGGATATTATATAGATTATTTTTGAGACTATGAGATGAGACGATGTTTGATTCTAAGTCCCAATGTTCCTATAATAACTGATTGCAATATATTAAATATATTAGAAATAATTTTTGCACAATTTTCCAAAAAAAGTGGAATAAATCCTGAATGAGGTCCTGGAAAAAAAATCTACAGGCACTGAAGAGTTCAGAATGTAGGTTTTACCCTAGGAATGATATGATATTTTTTAAGAAGCCATTTGTGAAAAATTAATTAGGGATATAAATAAAGAATATAAATAATTTTTTTATTTATTTGGATACACTGACTGATTTATCCTCCAATAATTCTATAATAGTTTTTTTGGGGTTGTACATTAAAAATTGGACACATAGAGACTGCTGGAGGAGATCTTTCTTATCTAATCACAATGGATAAGAATAAAATCATGGATCATTTAACCAACAGAGTTTGTGGATCTCATCAACAATGGAAATGTAATAATTCATTGTCAATGATATATCTAAACTCTTGGTAGGGTGTTCGATTCTATATTTTCCATCCCAAAGAAAAATAGTAAATAGACACAAATCAATTCCACAAATATAGTTGATATGCCCATCATCATAACAATAAAATTGATGGAATTGTTTAATTTTTTTGTTTTAATTTATACCTCTTAATTTGTATTCTTCTAACACAAATAATCGATCCCAAATGAACAATGGATTTGGTTCGTTCCTCACATTTAATGGCATATGGATTTATCCCCTATTCCTTAATTTGATTATATTTGGTATTTATTTTGGCCAATGGTTCGACCAATACCTAGATTCTGATCATTATGTAGTTGATCTTCGGCGCAAAAGATTGAAATTGTGGGTATGACACATGATGGAAGTTGTAGTTCAAGAATATATGATGATGATGATGATGGATATATCAATGGATAAAGATAATAAATCAAGTATTAGTCATTTCTTCTGAGTGGCACATGGAGTGGCCATAGATGTTGTCACATGATGACTCTTGAGTAAATTTAGAGCTTAGAATCAGGATCTCTATCAACTAATGTCTTGGTTGACCCCTGGTCATATGAATTTGACAAGTATTGAGGAACCAGTGAAGTGGTGGATGACATGGTGGAGGAACCAAAGTATTTATAAAATCCTACATTACCCATCGTGTAATGCAGCTTTAAACACTGTGTGGGATACCCTAACTGCAGTACTAGGTTTTTAGCTAGATTTAAGTATCACACGTCATGTGATTCAGTCACATACCATGTGACCCTTCCATGATGGCTCGATGTGTACCTCAGAAAGTAACTGGAAAATAGAAAAAGAACCCAGTCAGTGGAACGTGTACATGGACACAGACATGGCCAGTGGTACATGGGAAAGTGTAAGGTGATCTCTTCATGTCATTTACTTTTCCTACATGTATTTTATTAACATATTTACATTTCATGTGAGTATTTACCATACATTTAGTATTGGGGAAAGTTGGACACATTGTGTACCCCTAGTATATGTTGTGTAACCCCTTCAAGCGTGTTTTGTAGTTCTTTGTTTCCTGAGATTGGACTATTTTTGGTTGAGTGTGTTCCCTAAGTCCATTTTACTCAAGGGTATAATATGAAATTACATCCAGATCACAATATTGTGATCCCCTATAGAATATGAGTCTCATATAGAGATTTTGTGTCCCTATATGAGGTTGGATTGAGATCCTGTATCATTATTATTACCTATGGGGGGTTTATGGAATTTTTATGACCTCCCTATGTAGGGAATTGATCCTCCATGAAGAGGCTATATTGGTAGGGTTTTTGGTATCACTGGAATATGATCCCCTACATAGTTGTTTGATCAATATTGGATTTGTGGTGCCCCCCTCTATTCTAGGCATGAACCCCTTTCTAAGTATCTAGTTCTTCTTAGTCCAATGGGATCTCTTTGCTGAGTCCTACTGAACAATACCTATTTGTTTAGTTTCTCTAATAATATAATGGATTGTGGAGTGTGTTCTTTGGGAAGGAGAATTTATTCGAGTATAATCTTGTGGATATTAGTTCATTATGACCTCTGGGTGTTGTGGTGTATTTCTAGATTATATCTAGAGGTTTCTATTATATATTTATTTTTATATGTTGTATTGAAATTACTATACTTGGTGCTTAATGTTTAGTGTTTATGGGGTTTCCTACTAGGTTTTGTTATACTCACTCTTGAATGGCCTTTTCCCACATGTGTCATATATTATGCAGACAACGGCCCATTTAACAGTGTACTAAGAGGATAGGGAGTGGGTGAAGCATATTAGTAGCTTTTTAGACTGAGGTATCTTTCAGTAAATTAGATTTGACTTTATTTCTCTACCTTGGATTTGGATGGACTCTATACAATTTTTGGTTGGGCTTTTATTTATCCCCAAATTTATGCTTTCAGTACTTTACTATTGTTCTCTATTATGGAATCCCAGATGTATGCGTGAATTGGTTTTAGTTTTTTTACATTTTAGTATTGTGTGGTCATGGAGATGTGTGTTTGTGTATAGGTACTTTAGGATAATGCATCCCATTAGTGGGACATTCATACTTAATGTTTGTCTCCAACCCATGTACTAATGTAGGTGGGCTTGAGGTAGTCATGGACCCGAACGTGGTGGGTCGGGTAGTGAAATAGTGGGATAATAGGATTCAATTATACCTTAGTCCCAGAGTCGATGATATTTGTTTGGGGAAAAAATGTATATTGTTTCGAGTTATGCTTATCGGTCAAGGACTTCTGAGTTTGTTTAGCAACTTACATATCCATATAATACGACTCTGATCACCTTTTTTTGTACTCTGTACATGTAAACATTGGTTGTAGGGAAATTTTTTAATATGCATCATATAAGAATGGTTTGTGTTTTCCATTTAGGTCTTGATTTATTTTCCAAGATATACTATTTTGACCATGGTACATCTTGTTTTATTTTATGATGCTCTATGAAAATAACATTCTAGGAATCAACTGCGTAATCACAAGGATGGTCCACCTAGTGATGAGGCATCAGTAAAAGGGAATATACCAATGAAATCGCGTCTGGATGGTTTACTAGACATACCACCACCTGTTCAAAAGTATCTATATATAGAAGTAATAACATTGGATGCAAGTAGGTTGGGTGTGTTTCATGAGATTCAAATGTAGTGACCTCTTAGGTTTCAGGGTGATCCTGACACTCAGGTGGTTGAGGATTGGATAGAGGAAGTCACTCACATTTTATTCCTTGTAAGGATTCCAACATATCAGATAGAGGTACTCATGGTGAGTCTTCTTCTAGGATCAACTGGGCGATAGTGGAGCTTAGTGGCTCAGTCACATGATGAGACAACTCTCTCTAGGCCAGGCTTTGAGAAACTCTTTGGGGAGAATTTTTATCTGGCCACATTGTTATTGGTATGAATATAAGAGATTCTATATCTGTAGCAGGTTATTTTGATAGTGCCTGAGTACTCAGCAAGGTTTACCAATCTCTTTCATTACTTCGTAGATATTTTGTGCGATTACATATTCAGAACATGGTCCTTTGAGAATGTTTTTTGTGAGGACATCAGGGTATTCAGTGGTATCCTTTTTCATTCCCACCTATGCTAGGTTACTTGAGAGATCCTTGGTAGTGGATAGATTTTTGGAAGATAAGGCACTAAAAGTTTATTCTAGTAATGGGAATATGTAGCTGATAACTCAGTAGCAGATATGCTGATGATAGTCATAAGGATCCAAGTGTGTCAAACTATTCAAGAGGTGATCTCATGACATAGGGTTAGCGGTGCAGGGCCATCAGGGTGGCTCAAATTAGCTATGGGAGAGGCATGGTTTCTCCTACAATGGTTAGGGACATCTATTTCAGTATTGTTTGACCCATCATAGACTGGTCAGGACGATTTTGAGGGACATCCATTGTAGAGACAGAGGTAGGAGTGGTGGTCCACACCAAGATTAGGGAGCTATTAGATAATGATGGGTCCAAATATAGTATATGGATTCCAATTAACCCAATCCTCTAAGGATGATACATGGTATGATATGTGTGATTTCTACTTTAGTTGTTGAATAAATATACACAGGTGTGATTCATTACTTCTTTTTGACTTATTTAGTTCAAAGAAGAGATTCTAATTGATCCATTGGATATACCCTTATGGTAGGAGACTTTGATAGGCAATGATTTAGTGATTTTCACTTGTGATGATAGTGATATCTGACACTTGGAGGTGAGTTTTTTGTATGTGATCTATTTATAGTGGCAATGTGGCCTTACAAAGTCATCTTAAGTATGGACTAGCTTTCTAATGTTCATGTCCAGATTGACTATTTTAGGTAGAGGATGTGGTGTTTCCATAGTGGCAGAATGAGGTTTTTCTTTGTGGGTGATAAGGAATCCTTCGTGGAGTAGGATGATCTCATGCATATGAGAGTGTATCTGATTACTCACCAGTTGGAAAACATGACTCTTGGAGTAGTGGATGCTTTAGACTATCAGTTTCTTAGGGTGGTGGTTGAGTATGAGGATGTATTTTCTAGGGATGTACTAGTTTTCCCTCCCTATTTATAGATAAACATCTACATTGACTTGCATCTTTGGATGACGTAGATAGCTTCAACATCATATCAGATGGATACCGAAGAGCTTAGGGAGCTAATGGTGTAGTTGGAGGACTTGTAGGAGAGGGGATTTGTGATTCCCTCATTCCCTAATGGGAATCCCCAGTTTTTTTATCCATGAAGGTGGATGGAATCTTGAGATTATTTATGGTTTACTGGTGTTTTAATATGGTGACTATGAAGAATAAGTATTCAATACAAAGGATGAAAGACCTATGTCATCAGTTCAGAGGGGCACAATGGTTCTCGAATATTAACATCAGATCAGGCTATCACCGGTTATGATTATGGGACTAGGATATGACAAATATGGTATTAATTTTTCACTACAATCACTATGAATACTTGATTAGGCCTTTTTTCATGAAGAACTCCCAAGAAGTGTTCATGGGACTCATGAAACCGATCTTCCAGCCCATAACAGACTGGTTCATGGTTGTCTTCCTTGATGATATACTAGTGTATTATGAGTCTGAGGAGGAGCACCTAAGGTACTTGAGGATGGTCTTGGAAACACCTTTTGTGCACCAACTTTACAAGAATCTCTAAAAGTGTCAGTTTTGGTTTCAATATGTACACTTTCTAGGAAACATCATCTCAGAGGTTTGAGTAGTAGTGGACCTAGTGATGGTTGGTATGGTTTTTTCTTGGTAGCCACCCATGAGTATTACTAAGGCATGAAGTTTCCTTTGGATTGTATGTTTCTATAACAGTATTCTATTTGATTTCTCTATAGTGGAAGCACCCTTGACATATTTTACCTGGAAGGGGCAGCCTTTTGTGTGGGTGAAAATATTTTAGCAGTGCTTTTAGGAGTTGAGGTAGAGGTTAAAGAGTTTTATCATAATATGATTTCTAGAGGATGGTGATGAGAATTTAGTTTTCTATGATGCATCAGGAAATGAACTTAGTTTTTTCTAATGTAGAGTAAGATGGTTATTATCTATGGTTCTCATCATTTGAGACCACATGAGTAGAACTGCACCACCCATGATGTCACGTTAGTAGCAGTAGTCTTACCACTAATGAAGTGGTGACACTACCTGATGGGTGTGTAGTTTATCATTTTCTCTAACCTCAGAGTCTCAATTATATCTTCCCATTGAAGGATATTCACTTGAGGTATATACAATGGATAAATTTTCTTTAGGACTATGACTCTAATATTGTCTATACATGTGGGAGGTGGAACATGGTGGTAGATTCTCTCAGTAGTAGATCCTATTCCTAGTTGTTGGTTGAGGCGTCAAAGTAGTTATCCTTATTGGAGTTTTCCTTAGTATGCAAGGATGGTGATTCATATCTTTAGTCGATAGTTGTTACCCCACTTCTATTACAGCGTGCTAGGGATTCTCAGTGAGGAGATACTAACTATGAGACCTTATATACATAGATATCCCCTGTACAATCTCTTGATGGATATTTTTTAGGCGGGGAGCATCAATACTTTTAAAAGTATGGATGATGGTACCTTTGATGTTCCTGGCAGAGGTGATGTAGGAGTTTCATACATTCTAATTTACATGAAATCTAGGTGTTTAAAAGTTGTACCAAGATTTCTTATGCCAGTTTTGGTGTCTAGGAAAGAAGAAGGGAGTTGAAAATTTCGTTTCTTGATGCCTCTCTTATTAGTAGGTGAAGGACAAGAACTAGGTTCTAAAGGGGTTAGATCACCCCCTTGAGGTTATAAAGTTGAGGTGGGATAGGATTTCCATGTAATCTGTAATGGTATTACAATAAATGTCCAGATGACACAATTCAACTTGGGTGATTATACACTGACTCACTATGGCATCCCACTTTCTAGCCATTCGAGAGAAGAGTTCAGTAGATGTCATGGGATACCTCTCTATGAATAAAATAGTCTGAGTCCATGGAGTTCCCTCAACAATCATCTATGAATGTGATTTTCTCTTCATATCTCAGTTATAGAGAGGATTTCAGGAGGCTTTTGGGGCTCAGTTAAGCTTGAGCACAGTGTTTCAACACTAAGCTGATGGCCAGACACAGTGGACCATTCATGTCTTGGAAGACATGTTGTGGGATTTCATGTTGGACATCATCCATATTGTGGAGGATCACCTACACTTAGCAGAGTTTATGTGAAAAAACAACTACCGTTCAACCATTGGTGTGGAACCATTCATGGATTTTGTACGGATGACCCTGTAGTTCACCACATTTTTGGACTGATCTATGCGAGTCAACACTCATGGGCCCAGTCTTGGTGTGAGGTATTATAGAGAATGTTCAAATCATCCAGGAGGAGATAATAACTATACAAAGCCATAAAAAGTCTTATGTGAACTAACAAAGGAGACCATTGAAGTTCGAGGAGGGAGACCATGTGTTACTAAGGGTCTCACCTTGATGTAGATTGGGGATATTTGTCCACGGTGGAATGTTATCTTTAGGATTAATTAGTCCCTTATAAATACTACACAGAAGTAGTGAGGTAGTGTACCACTTATCTCTATCATCACAGTAGGACTGGGTACGCGATGTCTTCCACAAGTTTCAGTTGAGGAGGTATGTGCATAAATCATCACATGATATCAACTATGTTGAGATTGGCATCGAGGATAAATCTAACATTCCACAGTACATAGTGGAGATAAAGGATCGACAGGAGATGATTCTTCATGGGTGATTTATTCCCCTAGTACATGTTTGATGGCAGCATAAGAATATTTCGGAAAGCACCTGGGATTGGAAGACCCAGATGCGATCGCAGTGCCCATATATTTTGAGTAGGATTTTATATTCTTGAGACAAAAATCCCGAATGTGAATAGAATGTAATGACTTAATTTTTTTCTTATTTTTTTATATTATAGAGAATATTTTCAAGACTATGAATTGAGATAGTGTGTGATTCTCAGGCCTAGAGTGACTAGATTAAAAATTTGAAAAATTTGAAATATATTATATAGAAAAAGTGTGTAATTTTTTTTGAAAAGGTGTAATAACTCTCAAGAAAGGGCTCATATCAAAATTATGAGGGCACTAATGAGTTTAGAATTTTATTTTTTCCTAGGATAAAAATAATCATTATTTGAGTGGCCATTTGTAAAAAATCTATCACTGACGTAAATAAATAATTCTTTTTATTTGGACACAATGACTAATTTCTTATATTATTAAATATTTTTACGTTTTTATAAGGTTTTCAGCTAATCCTTGTATACCAAGAGACAACTAGAGTAGATATTACATAGAGAATGCCAATGGATTGGAATCATATCATGGATCGTTGTGCCAATGGAGTTTATAGATTTCATCAATGATCGAAACACTACCATTCTTCATCAATGATCGATCCAAACTCTAGGTAAGATGTTTAATTCTATTTTTTTATTATGCTTCATAATCTTGGGTGAATATGAATCAATACTATGAACAAAATTCATATTCTTATCATTGGTATAATTAAATTGATGAAATTGGTTTTTTCTTCATTAAAAATTTTCCCTATTTGTTTGTCTTATTCTATAACAATTAATCAAGGCCAAACGAACAACGATAATGTTTTGTTCACCACATTTTTTTTATTTATTTATCCTTCAGTTCGTTGATTGGTCATCATTGGTATTTATTTTTTCCAACAGTTTGACTAATTACCAGTTTCTAATCATTTCACAATAATTCTACACCACAACGAATTGAAACCTTTGGTACAGAACATGATGGCAGTTTTGATTAGAGAATCAAAGACAATGTTGGATAGATTAAGATAGAATAATACTGAATTAGTTTTTCTTCATATTTCTAGATTGATGCATGGTGCGACTATAGACAGTGTGAGTGGGTGACTTCCAGGCTTATTTGGACCCCGGAATCCTAATCTCAAGCAACTAGTGGCTTGGATGACCGCTCAACCTATTGAATCCACTAAGGATGGAATCTATAATGAATTGGTGGAAGACATAATGGATGAACTAGTAGATTTATAAAATTTCACATTACATGGCATGTAATTTTGTGTAACATACCGTGTGGTCCCCCTGGCTGTGGCACTAGGGTTTGGGAGGTAGTTATGTATCACATGTTATGTGATTCAGTCTTACGTCATGTGACCCCTCCATGATGGCATGGAATGTACTTAAAAAATTAAATGGACAATGGAAAATGTACATGTCTAGTGACACACCATGTACTTGGACATAGACACGGCCAGGTGTACTTGGGCCTGTACACAGAAATGGACAGTGGAACACGGGTGGGTGTTGTGTGATCTTTTCACTCTGTGTACATTACCAACACATCATGTACTATGATATTTACATTCTTTTTGACACTTGAAACAAATTGTATTCTTGGGAATAGCTGGACATGTCATGTACCCATAGTAGATATTGTTTACCCCCTTCAAGAGTGTTTGTAGCTATTCTTTGCCTTAGTTTGGATAATTATTGGTTGAGTGTGTTCCCATGGTCTATTTCCCTTGAAGGTATAGTGTGGAACTACATCCACATCACAAAAAAATGATCCCCTCTAAAGGCTGAGTCTCAGATAGAGTTGTGGTGTCCCTCTATGATAATGGATTTCAATCCTCAATCATCTTTATTCACTAGGTGGGGTTTGGGGAATTGGTGTGACCTTCCTATGTAAGGCGTTGATCCTCTATATAGAAGTTCATATCACAAAGGTAAATCTAAATGATGTTTCCCTAAAGAGGGAAGATTCCACTTCAAAAGGGTATGTCCCTTAGAGGGAGCACTAGAGTTTACCTTGTTTGGTACTGAGCCTCAGAGAGGTGTCCTACATACCTAAAAGTGATCAAAACCCATAAATTTCGACGGGTGATGTTTAATGTCATGCGGGATGAGTAAACTAACATGAAGTGTCATTTCTATAAGGTGATATGGGGGAACCAGTCACGAAGTCCATAGAAACATCATCCCTTTTCCACAGAGGAATGGAAAACAGCTAAAGAATCCCAGTTGGATGCCGATGTTCCACCTTCAGCTATTGACAGGGGGAACATTGGGTGATGAAACCAACTATCTCATGCTTCATGATGGGCCACCAATACTTTCGTCCTAGATCTTAATAAATTTTGGTGACACCAGGGTGAACCGCCCATACTGAGGCATAGAAATCTGTCATCATCTCATATCTAATGTCTGTTATACATGACCATAGAATAGAAGAGTATCACCCCCATTAACTGTCCAACCGGATGATGTATCATCATCTGAGACATTGCCCTGTAGGATAAGGCCTTCATGATTAGATTGTTTTCTTGACCATAATCATCCCAAAAGAGTATATGTCACCACCAAGGATTAGAGGATATTCTAGTCATGGACTTCCTAAACATCAATTTGAATCTCCAATAATAAGGCCACATGGTTCCATTAACCACTCGACTCCTTAACCACCAGAGTCTAAGTCTTCTGGCTCAGAGTATTGACTACTGAATTAAATTTTCCATGAGTATAATAATGTTCTATATAAAACAACTATTGGTACTCAACCCACTTAAGAAGCATGAGATTTAGAATCTACTTATTAAAGATGTATTTAATGCTTTTTTGGTCTATAAACACCACAAAATAGTATCCTAATAAACAGTGTCTCCAACAGCATGACACTAGAACAATAACAGCATACCCGAGGTTTTTTATTGGGTAATTCAACTCATGATGCCTCGACTAATGAAAAATATATGAAAAAACTCACATATATTTCATCTGAAAAACTCCAAGTCCAATACCTGGTGTGTCACAATAGATTGTATAAGCCTTTCCTTAATATGGAAGAATCTGTATCAGTGCTAAAGTACGTCTTCCCTTTAGCTCAAGAAAATATTCTCCACAAGCTTCTAACCATTTGAATTTCACACCCATATTTTTTTTACTTTTAAGTGGTGCTCCATGATTTGAGAAATTATAGATTAAGTGTCTGTAAAAACCAACAGGCCCATAGAAACACCAGATATCAAATATGTTCTTGGGCTACTCCAAAGAAACAACATCCATTACATTCTTTGGGTCAACTGAAACACCTAACGATGAGATGATATAACCTAGTAAGTGAAATTTGTTGAAACAAAAGTGGAATTTATTGAGCTTAGAATAGATATTATTCTCTCTTATTAAATTCACCATGATCTCAATATGGGTTGTATTGATGTGTACAGGGAATTAATACACTAAGATATCATCTACGAAGAAAACAAGAAATGAATTCAAATATGGGTGGAACAATATATTCATAAGAGTCATGAAAATAAGTCCGAATGACACAACCAAGTACCTATAGTAACTATACCTAATCTTGAAACCAATCCAATATATGTCTGAATTCATAACACTCACTTCATGATAGCATGACCTCATATCTATCATTGAAAACACCTTTTATCCTCAGAGCTGATTGAAGAGGTCATTTATTTTAAGAAATTGATATCAGTTCTTGATATTCATCTGATTAAATCGATAGTAAACCACCCAAATCCTAAGGGTACCATACTCATTCTTGGAATAGATGACAGATGAATCGCAAGGAAAAGTGAAGGGGCATATAAAGTATTTCTCCACTAGATCTTCTAACTGATTCTTGAGCTCCAGAAGCTCGTTAGGTTCCATCCTATAGGGAGGAATGGCCACAAGTTTTTCTCCTGGAATAAGATCAATCATAAGCTCTACATATCAAACTAGAGATAGAATAAAGAAGTAATTTAAAAAATTTCTATAAAACACTCCATTACAAGAGTAAAAACAATGGGTTCAACCCCTAGCCATAAAGTTAAGGACTAGGAACCTATTTTGTAACAATACTCAGCCTCTACTACTCAGTTCCTTCTCGTGTCTTACTAAGATCTCATTCTCCCTTTTGAACGTGTGTAATTCCCTATTTTTATATAAACATCACTCTATAATGATAGCAGTCTATACGTTCTATGTAGGTAACTGACCAGTCTATTATAATGATTAAATCAAAACCTATCAAGTTGATAACATAAAGGTTCCATTTGAAAAGGTAACTTCATATCCCAAGGGGACAATTTTGACAATGTTGAATGCCCTCTGAATGGATACCTAAGGTTGTATCTAATGTTATAATTCCATGATAGAACTCAAAATAGAAGAAAAATTTCCTAGTGAATGCCTCAAATATGAACAAGTGAGACGTGCATGTATCATACAATGTTGACACTAAAGTGGAGGATAATAGAATATTACCTCATACAGTAGATGTTCTGGTGCTCTACTCTTGTGGTGTAGACTAGACAACATATAACTAGCTGGTACCATGGCACTGATTCACTACCTGATTTCCCTGAGCAGGTCCACTCTATTGGAGCTAAGAATCATATTCTTGATTTCCTTGGCCTCAACCACCACCATGTCCTGATTGACCAGTGGTATTACATCTACATACCTTTCACGGTCCTACTAAACTAGCTCCTAACTAAGGAGTTGGTATAGATCCTTGATCACTATTCACTAGTAGAAATGTTTTTTAGAAACGATGTAGATGACCCATCCTATCATAGCTTCTACACTCAATTGGATTCTGTGTTCATTGCCTCATGTAGTTCCCATGCACTCCACACTTGTGAAAAATAAGAGTACCACCAGTGAAGGAATCATAACCACTGCTACTCCCACAAGACTCTCTGAAATATCTCCCTCTATTAAAAGAAGACCCACTAGAGTCCTTAGTTGCTGAACCACCTTGGATTTCAACCTCAACATCTCTCAAATTATGCTTTGTGATTGGGGCCTGGTTGACAATTTATGAAATATTAATCAGCCTAAAATCATTGAATGATGATCAGATGGTGTAACACATCCCATCCTCAAATCACCTAGCATCCATCAGCTCATCAGCATCTAGATAATTAATGAAATGTTGCATATCAATGAAATGGGACGAGTAATCCATTAATGGAATGTTCCCATACTACAGATTCATGAACTCCATAGCTCTGTCTGCCCTTTGAGTATGGGGAAATAAGTAGTCGTAAAAGATAGTCTGGAAGTCATCCCAAACCATCTCTCTATGCTGGCCTAAATGGGTGATGACATTTGACCACCTCTTAGCTGAGTCGCATAGAATGTAAACATCTAGCATAACCCTCCACTCTAGAGGCATCTCTAAGTGCTCAAATATAGAAAGGATCACCTCGATCCAAGACATTACAACAAGTGGTTTTCCATCTCCTGAGGAAGTAGTAAGATGTTGATGGTGAAACTCGCAATTCAACTCTTCCATACTTGGGACAAGTCTCACTCTACCTTGTATATTCGACATCAAATGTAAGAAGCCCTCTCAATAAAAGGCATCGACACCCAACTCAATTAAAGGATTAGGAACCACAGGTGGATCAACTAGAAGAATGATTAGAGGCTCAAGCCCCACCACATTAGGAATGTTATCATTTCTGCCTTTCGGTCATGGGACATAGGAGCATTGTGGTGGAATAATGCTATAATGCCAAATGAACATGTCAAAATTATTTTAAAAAATGTAGAGGATTTCATATAAGAAACTAAGACATTTATTAAAGCCTTACTATAATAGAAAAAATTCATCTCTTCCAGTTTGTAAGCTGAGAATTGACGTTAGAATAGATAATAACAGGCCATAAAAATAGAGAACACTTAGTACCCACTACTAAGGTTGGGATGAGGTCAAATTTCTACATTAGGAATGTAAAAAACGTTCATTCTCAAGTTAAAAGTCATTTTAAATGGTTGAATCCAATGATGTGTCATTTTTCATCCAATAAGGGCATATACACCTTATGATTTAAATGATAACATTCACTTGGATGTCATTTTTATTTTAAATTGTGCTTATCCATGTGATTATATCATTCTTTAAAAGGTTTATCTATCAATAATTCCATTTTCTAATCCATAAGGGCCCATACACATTATGAATCAAAGAGTGGAACCCACTAGACTCACACCATAGAATGATACAAATTCTGTAGAAAGGTTTCATCATAATTGTAAATATTTAAAAAAAAGCACAACAATACAAAATAGTCAAATAATGCTATAAATTTAAACACGACTTAGAAAAATTCATGTACAATTTATATTGAGTCTATTGTGATGCATTTTTAACACATCACCTTCATTTCATCAGTTCAATAAATGAATTCAAAATTCTAATATCATCAATCCTAATGAAATCAAAAACACATGTGAAGCACCCAATAGTGAAATGATATAACCAGCAATAGAAGAATCAATAACAGTAATAATTCATGAAACTTGGTCCTGACCCCATATGTGGGTTCACGATTCCCAAGCTAATCTTCTGACCATGTCCCAATATTTCCCAATCTCCAATCTATTATCTATAATTATTAAAGCAATAAATGAATGGATATGATACCACATTGTGATAACCCATTCCATCCCACGATCATGATATTTTCTACTTTGGGCCTAGCCCACATGATTTTTCTTTCAATGGGATCTTGCCCTCTGGAATCCCCCAGGAAAAGACCCCATGATGTTATAGGTATCCACACCACCTTATAAAGGGGTGTTTCATGATCCTCCTCATTCGATGTTGGATATCCATCATCCACCCCCTAGAAGGGTCCAATGTCCTCCCTGGAACATCAAATGGGCATTGGCTCTGATAACACTTTGTGACATCTCATACCCAACTTCCACATAACCCATTCCCCGATCCAGGTTAGCTATGTGACCCCTAGTGAATCTCCCCTTATGCTAGGGGATGTCGACTTGCAGTAGGGGTGTAAAGGTAGAATGACTGGGAAACTAAACCACCATGTCAGGGTATACAGTGAATACAACAAGGAATAAGTAGTATAAGAAGCATAATCAAATACATAGTTAATATAAATAATGAAAGAATAAAAAATATAGTAGAAGACTGGTAAATATAAAAAAAATCCTCCTAGGCAGTGTCTGATGCAGATATTCATGCATGGAATGCCAGTACAAAATTGGAATAGAAAATAGGACGAAAAGAACTACTATTATAGAAGAAAAAAATACAAAAAAATCCCTAAGCTTCTCCATATAATCTCGAGCCTATTCCTGTTCCCTACTCCTCAATTCCGTTAAAGCAAAAAATTCAACATCTAGATGAGTGGTGTTGGCCTCTATCCATAAATTTAGGCAAATAGTCTTCTCGATTACCAAAGGTGGCATGAGAAGGGTTTGAGATAAATCTCTCCAGGAAACCAATAATGGTTTTTACATGTAATCTGAGAGTCACTCCTAAGTTAATAGTGTTCATCTAATAGTAGGAAGGTAAAAAAATAGAATAGACAATTACCCCCGCTAAGGTTCCTAAAGGACACCTGGTGGGCCTGCCTGCTTTAGCACAATGATGGAATTTCTAAAAAAGTCACAATATATATAGGTATGTATAGTGGGGGGGGGGGGTACCACTAGTATGATGTAATTATTCCTCTCATCCATACATACATATATCTATAAAGTTTATCAGTGGTCTAAGGTACGCATGCCTCTCATCCATACATATATACATAGTAGGCCTGGGGTAAGAATGACTCCCACCCATAGAAGATACTTGCAAGGGGTAGGAATTATGACCATCCATAGAAGATACTAGAATGGAGTAAGAATGCCTCCCATCCATAAAAGAAACCATAATGGGATAACAATTCCTCTCATCCATACAATTGTTATTACTATCACTAGGTAGACATGCCTTCCACCCATACATATATAGAGGTTATTAATGGCGTGGGATAAGCATTCCTCCCACCCATATATCTCATATGTTTCATGGGTATGAATTCCACCTATCCACACCATTACATTATATGTCATATGAATAGAAATTTCATAGGTATTCACATTATATAATGTACGGTAGAACGTCTTACATCATTTCAAATTAAATAAGAAAACCAATTATACAATATATTTAAAATATAAACCCCAAACAAGGAAAGGACATGTCTTCCCTTAAAACCATTCAATTTAAGGCATTTAATTTTTAGTAATTTTAAGACATTTCATCCTAAACAACCTAAAAATCCCACCATTCAATTTTCCAAACAAGGAAAACTCATTTTAAAAGGCGCATGCCATGGAAAAGGTCATGTCAAATAGTCCTAGGGTAAAATTGGAAATTCCAAGACAAAGAGGTCAAAAAAACCATGGGGTGTATTTGGTTGTTTAAAATACACAATATAAAAGATTCAATTTAGTATGAACTCATACTAGGATCTACAAACAAAAAATTTAACAATTTGGTAAATTGTCCTAAAATAGCCAATATGGATGGAACACCCATTGGGAGTCCTTATAAATCAAGGGTGGTCTCCAAAAAACTAATAATGAGTCAATTAACCTATATAATCACACTAAGGTCAATTGTATAGTAAGGAATCAACGTATAAAATGATCTCATAAAATGTTAGATCATATCACGACAGATTAAATATGAAACGACCAAAACTCAAATGGAAAAAAACGTTACCACCTACCTTAGGGTCATAGATGATGCCTCACTAGATATAAAACTTATATTAAGAGTAGGTTGGATTAGTTTTATGTTTCCATAAAATTCCCTAAAAATAGGTTGAATGATCCTCCATCTAAATAATGCAACAGATAGCGCAATTTTTCAAGGAAGGAGGAGTACCCAGGGTTATCCTTAACTCGTCCTGTCCAACGCTTCTCTCAGATTGAGAATTAGTCATTGGATAGAGGATTAGAAAGATATCAAGGATGAGGATCTTTTGGAAACTTATGGGAGGAATAGGGAGGTTCAATCAAGTAGAGGAGAGAAAAATAGTGGAAATTAGAACTTAAAGAAGGAAGGGGAAATGGTTATTTTTTCATAAAAAAGGCACACATGATTTCTACACATGATTTTTCAAACAGTGTTCAAAATGTGTTGTAAGGTTATTACACCTCATGAAAGTCTTCATGGTTTCCCAAACCTTGAACAAACCATGTGTGAAAAATATATAACCTTCTTCAGTAGGCCACATGGCCATGCTCTTAGGTCCCACGGTTCTAGAAAAACCTTACGACCCAGTTTTTTTCCAACATTTTTGAGCTCCAGGCTCTGAATGAGCTTTGGACTCTCATGTGACATCCTTAGGTTGATTAAAAGACATCATTAGAACCATTTAAGATATTAAAATTGAAAAACTAATAATCTTTACATACTCCAAATGTCGATTTGTTATAGAGATCAGACATTGGACTTTAGTCCTATCCCTTGTATTAGGTTTGACTCTTTACATATTTTGGTTGGGATTGTATTTCTTTCTTTTTCTGCTTTCAGTATTTTAATTTACTACTCCGTCGTGGGATCATATATTTATGGATGAATTTGTTTTAATTATTTTAAATTTTAGTATTGTGTGGTCTTAGTGATTTGTGTGTGTACATGCAATTCAGGATAGTGCCTCCCATTTATGGGATATGTCATCTCAACACTGGTCATCATCCCCTGGACAATTAGAGGTGGGATTGGGGTAGTCATGGGTCCGATCCTGGTAGGTCAGGTTGTGAAAAAATCCATTTATAATACCTTGAATTTTATATGTACTGTAATAAAAAATAAATATTTAAGTGGTTTAAAGACCTAAAACTGGCAGAAAAGACTCATAAAATTCTACTTCATCAACCTATGAATAGCCTTTTCACACTATCCTTGTTTTTTTCTCACTAATCTTCCCCTTTCATTCAATTTTTTCTGAAACAATCATTGTATCTTGAAGTCATTCTTTTAATTAGTCTTTGTTACAAACTCCTATATTTCATTCATCTATATATTATCCAATTACTCATTTATATGATTGACCAATTTTTATATCTATATTTATTCATAATCATATCTTTGATCAAACATTAAAAACAAAGAAGTATATGTTTTGCTAAATGTTCTTTTACTTTGATCCTTTTGGCTTTGATATCCAATAATATTTTTGATCTCAGGTTACTTTTTTTCCTCGGATTAGATAAATGAAATTTTACCTCATCTTTTGAAATTAATGAATTAATATCTTCATCATGAAAAGCTTCAACAACATCACTATTTTCAAAAAAATTATCATCTTTTTTGATCACTTTATCTTCACACCCTCCTATATCTTCATCTGATTATAAAACCTTTATATCTGAATTGCCCAATAATTTTACATAACTATAATCAATAATCCTTCTAGATTCCTTGTTGTAGAATCGATATCATCTTCCTTTTACAGATAATCCATGAAAGATAACATGAACAGCTATTTAATCAAACATCCCAACATTCTCACCTATGGTTTTTATGATAAAAGGACTAGAAAACAAAATTAATTACATAAAACATGGATTATTCATATAATAAATATCATATTGATTCATATCAGAGTTTTCTGTTTAGAAACAATGATTATAATTTTGAATTGTTTCTTTAATATTGTGTCTCTAATCGAATAAACAAGTATCATGTACAATCAATTTAGTTTATTCTATATCAACCAAAATTCTATTCATTATTTCATAAATTCCAATATGTTGTGGTATGTATGGTTCCCTATGTTCATAATATTCACCATTTTTTAAATATATCCTTTAAAATTAACAATTTTGTATTCAATAACATATTAATTTTAGATCTTCTTAATGGATTATCCAGAATCCATTTTAGCACTTCTCAAGAAACTTTTCAACATTTTGATATCCATTTATTTGTGTATTTGGAACATAATACTTTTAATTCATGTGAAATCATTTATAAATATAATAAAATAAATATCTCTATTTATCAATTTATTTATCATATTCCCCCATATGTTAATGTTAATAATCTTCAAAGGATGAATTCAATGTATATAAACCTTCTTATAAATTGAGTTTGGAATCATTCCTTATTGACATATCAAACAACACCAACGTCTTCTTCACAAAATGTTTGGAACATCATAAAGACATCCTCTATTTTTGGGATTGGTCATGTTCCTTTACACATATTTTCAAACCGTTTATTCAATAACTCAATTTCATCCATCATACTTAGATAGCATAAATTATTTGAATCTCTTAATAAAGTATATTTACCTTGGTCCATTTTCCTCTTATTAAACCTTTCCAATATTGAATCATTTTGAATATAAATCCATAAATCCTAAAAAATATTTAATTTACTTCATCACAAATATCTAAAACACTCAAAAAACATGTTTTATTCAATAAAAAATATGGAAAATCATAATTTTAGTATTTCTTTACCAATAATTTCGAATCTATTTCCTTTCATTCTAAGTGACACGTCTTTTCCCAATTTCATTATTATATCATGGCAGTCTTCAACATTTTTTAACAACTTCAAATATTCATTCATGTGCAAATAAAAACCATGGCCTAATATATATATATATATATATATATATATATATAATTTCTCCTTTTATATGCTTGAGAGCAGTTTTATCTATAAGATCCTTCTATTATAACTTTTCTTTCTTCTCTTGGTGCTTTTGAGATTTTTCATTAATTTTTTTTGGATAGTAGTAACACAATACATCATTTTTCAAGGATTTTAATCTAATTACGCCTCTCATAGAGAGTTTCAATAATATATAATCTGTTATTAGTCATAAAATTATATTTTTCATATTACTGTTGAATCAGTATTCTATTAGTGGGACGATTCCCCCTCAAATTATTTCTCTAATGATTATGGATCAATAAAAATATTGACTATAAAACCAACACATTTTGGTAGTATGTCCAAAGACTCCAAAACAATAATAACAATTATTAAAATCATATTTACCTTATAACCTACATTCTATCTAGAACATTGTACCTATATTGAAACAAAATTTTTACCATCAATCTAGGATCCATCTATAAAACAAATTTTGCTAAACTACTTCTATATTCTTCTTTATAATATAATTATTTTCATCCATAATATAATCTTCTATTTTAGTATTTTTCTTAAAGGTTTTATTTCTCATAAATTAAAGAATCATGTAATTTTATTGTTTTAACAACATACATGGTGTTATTAACATTATTATTCTTATGAACATCTTAAACTGTGTTATTAACATTTGATGAAATATTTTTTTAATCCTTCTAATATTTACACTACTTTGATGTATCAAAAAATTATTAGATTGAATTTTTTAATTTTTTAATTCTTGTTAATATTCAACTAGTTTTGGTTGAGTGGGATTGAATTTTGTATCATTTACCATTAACTTCTCTTATAGCATGACGTATAGATTTTTCACTCCATCACATATTTTCTTGAGGTTTCCAATATCTTTTGACAATCTAGGTATTTCCATTCATTCAATATTTCATGATTGTAAACAAGTTGACTTTCTAGATTTAATTTTTTTATCACTTTCTCTATCATTGTAATTTTTGAGATATATTTATTCCATTTTACTTTTAATATAAACTCAAATTGAGTTTAATGTTCTTCTTCTTTGATGATTATTCTTTAATCAATAGTCAAACTCTCATTATTCACATCATTCATGAGAATCATCTCATTACGATCATCATTAAAATTTCTAGGTTTCTTTTCTTCTTTAATATAATCATTTTCCCCTCATTTCAATAAAAAATATCTCTTTTAATACTTAGATAAATTCTTATTATTTTCATTTATATAATAATGTAATTTCCCTATCTTATTATTTATAGATATTCTTAACCTTAATATTTTTTAATCATTATTGTCATCTTCCATCAATCATGGAAAATTTTATACAATGTTCAGTATCGGTCTACAATTAAATGATATCAAAATTAGCTTTCCCTTATACTTCACTATGCCAATTTTCACATTTCAGGAAAATAAAGGAAAAAATCATTAATATTGTTTTCTAGCATCATCTTTTGAATTAGAATCACAAACCATGTTTTCAATTAATATTTTCATTTGTTTTTTATTATTTAGTGGATTTAAAAAATATTTCTTAATCATCATTTTCATTTTTATTTATAGATTTCTATTTTATCATTACAAAAGTAATGATAAAGATATGAAAATAATTCAGTGATATTGTTTTGGGATCTATTCCTTAAAATGATGATACATTGGCATCAAATTTATCATGGATAATTCTAATAATCTTCTCCAAAACACATGAGTCTTCCAATTTTTCACCAAAGACACTAATGTTGCATATAATGTCATTAACCCTTGTAACTAACTTACCAATAGATTCCTCATCTATAATATTTATATCTTCATACATCAATATCCAAATATGCAATAAGGATTTATTCAACTTAATGTTACCATCATAGATATTTTTAGAATTTTCCTAAATTCCTTTTACAATTTAATTCTTTTAACCCTAAGTAATTTTCTCTTTGAGATAGGGAAAATTATATGATTTCTAGCTCACCAATCATTAGCTATATTTATTTTTTCCGTTTTTTATTAAAGTTTCACCCTTTTTAGGAGGAGTGATTCCATCTATAGTGTCTTTAATAACATATTATCCAATAAATAAAAGATAGTTTTGTATCATACCCTTGAATATATTATTGTTGTTTCATACAATATTAGAATCCCCTTGTTATGAACTGAGTTTTAATCATCAATGACTGACTTCTACTACTTAAAAATGAAAATAGTCAAGTGTCAAGGAAGGGAACCTCCATTTGATGCCATTTTAAAAGACTAATCCTGATTTTTGTGATCCCTAATAAGGGGATAATCAATGATAAATTCATTTTTTCCCCTGATAAAAAAAACTTCACCAATGGCTAGAGAGAAATAAATATGCTAAAAAAACATACAAGAACACCCTAATAATCATAAGAAATCTAAAAGTTTAATACTTAATAGTAGTAGTCATTCTATGAAATGGTTTCTTAATAATCTAATACCACACAACAATAATGAATAAATACATTTGTTTATAGCCTCTATGGAATATTTATCCCTTTCATCATATTATAGTCCTTCAACCTGATTCTCTATATTTTCACTATGATTATTGACAATTCATTACACTTACACTCATACAAGTTATTCATTTTCATCAATTTGTTACACAATGGTGAGAAAGAACAAATTAATCACTCACACCACTATTCACTTTCATGCACATGCCTTCTCTCACAAATTTGTGAAAACTAATAAAACATCATATAAAAATGATTGTTACTTATTTTCCATATTATTTATTTAAATATTTATTATATTTAGTAAATATATGGAATAATGTCTCCAAAAATATCAGATTCGGACTTCACCATAACTTATATAAGAAACTGCTTCCCTAACTAATTGAAACTACAACGATACATGAAGGTATATAATGAATACATAAAACCCTTTAAACATGTATTTAAATTTTATTATGTCCACCTATATTCATAATACATTGATGGAATTGGGAAAATATAAATCATGGAATATTTCCTCATAATTGTATCAGAACCATATCTCGTATATTCAAATAAGTAGATCCAGCTATGTGAAGAGTTCCATTATGTAGAAATTCATATAAGTAATGAATTTTAGATACATCTAATAATATATGTATCATAAATCACATATGTGAAACTATCATCAATGAGATCAACTTGTGCAGTAGAAATTTTCAATGTGAAACTTTTTCCAACATGAATTGCCTCTGTGGATGAATCACATACATGATCCATTTGTATATGCATAACATTTGGGTATAATGATTTGTATACATTAAAAACTCAACTATGTGAATAATCTCTATGGGAGAATCAAATAGGATATCCATTCATATACATTTATCATTAGTGTATACAGTTTCATTTTCATGAAACATTAGACTAAATAAATTTCCTCAAAGGAAGAATCACATACGTGATTCTACACTTCTTCAACCAGCTCCAAAATATCATCTTCTTCCTTGATATATAATTATGTATAAAAATATTATAGCAATAAATATGATATTTGATATTAAAAATAAAAACTCACTTAGAATCAACTAATTTAACATCTCTTAATGCTACATAAATTGATTTATGTGTTAATAAAAAATAACAATATAAGCCTTTACACATCATGATTAAAAACTTCATAACAAACATCTACATAAAAACTATTGATATTTATAAATTTAGTACCATACAATCTTGTTAATTATATGGTTTTATTAGTATTTTAATTTTCCTTCATAAGGGTTCTCTTCCAAGATATCATGTTTTTTAGTGTTTCTTTATTGTCTATGCTCTCTTTTGAACCTCAACTAAAATGTATTAAAATAATAACTTCCTATTTTAAATTTATTATTAAAGTATTAATTATCTCCTTACCTCCCTTATTGATTTATTACATTATTTTTTTTAAAAGTGGTGTATCCCACTTATTGAAGTTTTTTATAATTACATTCTCCATCACTCTATATCATCATATTTAATATATCTTTTTATTCTATATGCATGTTATTTAACCCATTTATGTATTCAACATATTATCCAATATTTTTGTGTATTTATATATAATATATACTTTGCTATATACTTTTTCATCTAGATGGAGTGAATACCCAATTTTTTATAATTCATATTTAAGGGTATTTATATGTAATTTCATTCTAAAATTCCCCAACCCCTGTATCCCAGAGCCGGTGCATTACATTATTATATTGGCATGATTACAAAAAATAAAATCCCAAAGGAATGATAAGTTTATTATTCTTGAAGAAACAATATACATACATGTAACTCATTTTAAATTTGGAAAGGAAATGAAATATAATACATAACAAAAGTGAATAAACTGCATCCATGAAAACCAAATAAACGATCCCTTATTCATAACCTGTAGAAGGAAAAAATGAAAGGGGTGAGATCAAAGGATCATTTAGGGTTACATATAGATGAATCATGAATAAATAATATGTGAATCATAATATATTTCTCATAAACAATATAGCATGGTGAATAAATGAAAAAAACATGTCTTCAATAAACTTAGAATTATAATACATCTATAGATTTTTTCATAGTAAAAACCTCATGGAAAGTAAAAACTGAATAATGAATAAAGATAATTCCTATTATTTGGACCTATTTTATCTATATCATGAACCATAATACCATAAATATGGTTTATGTCTGTGGGATGATATAGTTATGATTCTATTTTGGAAACAAACGCGAAGGGTTTGACGCCAACTACATTGTCTCATGAGACCTGTCGTTGCATCGATGGGGTATAGTAGGCCCTCACTATCACTAAAAGTCCAAATAATTATTTATACAAAGATTTAAAATAATAATTATATTCCTTATCAATATCTATATAGATTAGAGGATATATATTCATCAATATTTCCATAGTTAAAACAACATTATAACTAATCTCTACATGTAAAAAGGTATACGACTAAGAAAATAATCATATCCATTATAAAATAATATTGATGTTTAATAAGAATGTAATTTCAAATGAAAAATGATCTCAATGGGCCTGTAGATACACCACATAAAGAATATTAGGTTCCCGATACCAAGTAATTCTCAAAGAAACATAAATTGAGACGAAGTCACTTACCATATTGTAATAAATCGAATCATATGACAAAAAATTAAAAATAATTAAATGTACCATTTAATACCATTAATATAAATATAATCATGATATTATATATCAAATGGATAAATAAATACACAATATTCAAGAAATAAGTGGCGAAAAATGGAAATCTCAAGGAAATAAAAGTGAGATGAGAAACCCCTTAGCTTATGCCTGAATGTGTTCTTCTCTATATCTTAATGTCATGAATGGAAAAATTAAATAAATTATTTAATAAATTAATAACCTTATATAAATAATTTTTAATTGATAAAGATTTTTTAATTTTATTTATGGACTTAATGATAAGTTATAATGTTGAATTCCATCGTTCTATGGTGTTCATTTACTTGATTTTCATGATCTATTCACTTGACAATGAGTAATGGAGTTCATGTGGAATAGACATAATTATAAAGAATTGAAATGACATGTTATTATTGAAAATTCATAAGTGTAAATGGTTATATATATCATTTATTTATAAATTATTAGGATTAATTTTTAGATAATACATTTAGTGAGAATCGTTTAGATTATTACAACGGTTTTTCAATCACAACGAACTTGTTTCGTTCTATTATGTAATATCATGCATCAATGATGGTTTCAAAATAATTACTTAAGATACAATACATATTTTAGAATCATATTCAAAAATAAAAATGGTTTTATGACCATCCATGAAGAATAAATTGATGAACAAAACATCATCATCCACGAAGGTTGTAAATTTGCACATCCCAGACGATCATATTGTTTATAAAATAAAAGGGAGAGAGCGAGGATATTGACAATTTATATTAAAATCAAATGATTTAATTAAACTATACATGTTATACTGGATTTATCATTCTACTTGGATAGGTATATTTGAGGAGATGAAAATAAAATAAAGAACTTGAAAAGAAATAAAATAAAAGTAGGATGTTTACCTCTTGAATTCCTATCCTTGAGAACCCCCTTAAGGTCTTTGGTTTTGGCCTTTTGATAATACCATTAGGTATGTGATGTGGTAGAGGGTCTTGGTAAGATTATTTGGTAGAACATAGGAAATTATAAAATCTTGAGATGTGTGAGAGGAAGAGAGGGTTGAGGGTGGTATTTATAGTGGAGGAGAGGGGTTATTTCTCAACATTTTATTCTTTATTTTATTATTTTTTTCAAGAAAAATAGTAATACTATTTCTTGTGAAAACAAATAGTAATAATTGTATGAGATTTAGAACCAAGTGTTCTTACATATTCCACACATCACATAATATTCAATAAATCATGTATTTAGCATTTATCGTAAATTATCTTATTTTACTGGTCACAAAAAATTCTTGTATTTTAGAAATATCCCAAAAATTTACCCAAACCATTTTTCATTGTCTAGAGTCCAAAAATAAGATATATTTTATGAAAATAATTTTATAAATATTATAAATTTAATTTTTATTTAAAATCACCATTTTATCAAAAAATTACAATTTTAAAATTATAACTAATTTTTCGACACTTTAAAAAAATATCTATGGTCTCTCTAAATTAACCTAAATCACAAGGAAATGAAATATTGACTTTTGAATAAATTTTATGAAAATTAATTGTACTTTAAATAATTTTATTAATGATAATATTTTAATTAAATATTTATTACTCATAAAAAATAACATTACTTAATTAAAATATCCACCTTCATTTATAAGGTGCCTAAATTTTATTTGTACTTTCTGGGGTAAGTATGCCATTCATAAAGGTAATATTATTATTCATAAGGGTGAAATTACTATTCATAAGGGTAATTTAATATTCATTAGGGGTAGTTACTATTCATAAGGTTAAGTTACTATTCACTAAAAATTAAGTTGATTTAATCATACTCCAAATATCAACCTAATCGCAACCGTGTTTGTCTGTTTGCCTAAATTCAAATCACAAAGTTGTAAATTTATGTTTAATGGCTAGGTTATTACTATCTCTTATAACTATGTGTTCATTAACAGAGACTCAGGGTTGCATGCATTAAAAGCTATCTAATGAATTGAAAATATTTAAGAGAAACATATCATAAAATATTTGTTGTGTTATATTCTCCCCACCTTCAGAAATTCTATCCTCGAAATTTATAATATATAAAGGCCTTTAAATAGAATTTGATGGTTCTTCTTCATAACATCATTTGGTTTCAACCAGTCGATTAATTTGATATATCAATACGTTCTCTCTAGAGTCAAGAATCACAATAGGCTCTTCATAGTAAGAAAAATATGGTACCAGTTCTATTTACTCATAGGTGAGTACATGTGTTGGGTATAACATGTACTAATTTAAAAAAGACAAGTGTAACACATCATGAACATTGGATAGACATGGTGGTATCTCTAAATGTTAAGCTACAACTTGAACTCTTTCCAGAATTTCAAATGGCCCAATGTACCTGGGGCCCAGTTTCCCTTTATTACTGAACCTTTAGAAAACCTTTCATAGATATACATTTAGAAATAAATGATCCCCACTTAAAATTACAATTTTTTTTCTCTAGTTGTCATCGTAAATACTTTACTTAATTTGGGATTCTTTAATAATATTTCTATTTTTTTTAACTTAATAGTTGTCTATTCAATAATTTATGGAAAAATATGTTTCATATCACCAACATCATACCAACAAGTTGGAGGTCGACACCTCTTTCCATATAATGCATCATATGGAACCATTTGAATACTAGAATGGAAAGTGTTGTTGTAGGAAAATTCTACCAAAATTATGTATGGATCCCACATACCTTTAATGTTATGTGATAATGATCTCAATATATCTTTCAGTGTTTGAATAGTCCTTTTCGACTATCTGTCAGTTTGATGGTGACATGCAATACTCGTATGAAGCTCAATATCCAAAGCCTTCTGAAGACATTTCCAGAATTTTGATGTAAATTCGGGATATCTATCATACACAATTTATATAGGTTCACCATGAAATCTTAAAAATTCATTAATATTGTGTCTTTCTAGGCATTCAAGTGATAAATCCTCTCTTATAGCAAGGAAATGTGTAAATTTTGTAATACGATCGATAATTTCCCATATTGCTTCATTATTTCTAGGTTTCCTTGGTAGTACTATAAAAAATTCCATCATAATGTCATACCACTTCCATATATTAATAGTTATAGGTTTCATGAACCCTTTAAGATGTTGTCTCTCAGCCTTCACTTGTTGGAAAATTAAAAACCTTGACACATAGTCATATATTTTCCATTTTAGGTAATACCTCCAAAAATGTTACTTTGGATCTCTGTACATCATGGTACTACCATGGTTTATTGAAAAATTTGGGCAATGTGAATCATCTAATAGTTCCCATATAATCTAATTTATTGATGGGACACATAACCTCTTCCCAAATCTCAAAAACTCCATCCTCATACATGAAATATTTCAATCACCTAACCCTAATTGATTTACTTCTTTTTCGAAGTTTATCATCATCTGATTGAGAACTTTTTGTCTTCTCTACGACAGATGGCTTAATAGTCAATTAAAAAAGGAACAATGTTTCCACTTCCTTAAAAATTCCTATAACCATCTTAACTAGATCTATGAGAATAGAATCTCTATCAACCCTTATCTGGTTCAAAATTACCTGATCTTTCTTATTTAAAACATCTTCTGCCTTATTTTCCTTTCCTGGGTGGTAGTGTCATGAAAAATCATAATATTTGAGTAACTCAATCCATCTCTATTTCCATATAATGAGTTATTTTTGTATAAAATTGTATTTCAAACTCTTATGACCCATATATATCTCACATATTTCATGATAGAGATAGAATCTCTATATTTTCTGTGCAAATATTCTGAATTCTAACTCATGATCATGAGTCGGATAATTTTGTTCAGGATTCATCAACTATCTTGATGAATAATAAATAACATTATCATTTTTTATAAGGTCATTGCCAAGTCCATTCTTTGATGCATCACTATATATCAGAAACCCATTATTTCCTGATGGAAGTACCAAAATTATAACATTAATCACTATTCATTTAAATTCTTAAAAAAAATTATACATTTATTTGTCTATATGAACTTAACCCCTTTACAAGTGAGCTTGGTTAGTGGGTAATCCAATCATGAAAAATTCTGAAAGATACACTGATAGTAACCTACTAAGACAATAAAACTATGTACCCCAGTTATGTTCATTGGCATAGTACATTCCGGGATTGCCTTTGTCTTTTCATGATTAACTATGATTCCATACTTGGAGACAATACGGCCAAGAAAACAAATAGTTTGAATATAGAATTCACATTTACATAACATCCCATATAAATCATTTATATAAGAGTCTCCAGTATAAACTATATGTGGTTATCATGGTCCTGATATCTTTTGGAATATATAGATATGTCATCAATAAATACCACATCAAAATCGTCAATATATTAATTTAAAATTATTTTCATTAGATCCATGAAAAAAAGTGTGCATTAGCTTGTCTAAAAAGAAATATTTTAAACTCATAACGTCCATACCTGGTTCGAAATGTTGTCTTTAGAATATCATTTTTCTTCACATGAAACTGATGATATCCATATCGAAGGAAAATATTTGAAAACATCATGTTTCAATATCCAGATCGAAGGACAGTATTAGAAAACATCATTTTTCCCTCTCAGGTGGAATCCCTAAGATTTTTTGGGAAATAAATCCTAAAATAGGCCCCCTATGAGTTCGAAAACATCATGTTTCACACCCCCGTCATCTAGAAAAAGTCATGTAACATGGGCGGTGAGATCACTCAATAGATAATGAACTAGAACTACATGGCCTTCTTATATATCCCACTATCCACGATGAACATTACTATCACCCTTAGGAGAAGTAAAAGTCACTCTCCTATAGAAACAATATATGTTGGATTGGTATACTAATAACTACTCTATACACAAAATCAAGTCAATAATTGTCATTAAAATTTAGTATAGATCCCAATATAAATTATACTCCCTAACCTCAATATATCACCTCGTACTTAAACAAATTTCCGTCAAGTACACTCCAAACGATGTGTTTCTCTTCATAACCCCACTCATAAACTCCACTGAAAGACACTAACCATTAAAAGTTATGAAAATATAAAATAATGAGAGGCATATGTATCAAATAAGGAACTGGAAAGAATAGAACCTATAATAATAGTATCTATGACTTTCAATAGCCCACCCACACTATCCACATGTGTAGGCTGAACTACATACACGGGTCATTTATCCTCTTCCATGTGCTACAATTTGAGTCCCTTGAGTTGTACCACTCTACAGATATGGGAAATCTTTCTCTAACATACCATGTCCACTACCTTGATAACCATGCCTAGAAGAACGCCCGTTTCTAGACTGATATGGGGTAGAAGTACCCCTTCAAGCACTCTGAGTCAGTTTGGATCCACCATCGCCACCCATCGGTCAATGGTTCTTGCAATTCCCCTACAAGTGACCCATCCTTACATAGTATCAGCACTCCACTAGTGGTCTGGGACACTGTATACTAATGTGATCTAACCTACTGCACCAGTGGTACTGTAGCATTCATCATTTTTAATATGCAACTTTTCATTACATTTTACATACAGAGGATCTATAATATCTAGTGTCTTGGAAATCAGGAACATAAGACATGACAACGTAAAAAATTCTTCTTAAACACTTGAAAGGCTTATTCATTGTTCATCTTAAGTATATTACAACATCTCATAACCTAGGAGCATACATCAATGGAAAGGGTGAGCAGAAGGCCAAGTAAGGGAAATAAGAGAAACATTTTACATGTGAAATTGAGATACATCAATAAAGTCATGATAAATAACTTTAAGGTATGAGAAAGAGATCATGAGGCATATCATAATAAAAATAATGTGTTTCATAACATAAATATGTGGCTAAAACATTTAACTTAGAAAATAATTTCTGTATCACCAAGGTCCATCCCCAAGGTGTCATTAAAAAATTACCATGGTTATTCACCATGGTATCGTTAAAATGGTCATCTCTAGAGATTAAGTCTTTACCCTATGCATTGGAGCTCTATCCGGGCGTACTGTTAATTTTTCATTATTATCATGTGAGCCACATATATAATCATCAATAATTTCATAAATAACCCATATATCATAAAAACTAGTTTCATTTCATAGTCATAATATTTTAAAAACTACTTTAAAGATGAGATCTTTATGGCACATTAAACCCATTGAAAAAGAAAGCGGCTCTCATTTATGTAAATAACAGAATTTAAAATAATTTTTTTTGAAATATATGTGGATACACTTATAGAATAAATATTTTTGAGTATTCACTTAATAAAATAAAAGAATCTGATAAAAAGAGAGAGACATTTTTAGACGAAATCTCAGCAGCATAACGACTATGTTGCAGGGTTTTCAAGAAGATTTAAAAGAGAGGTACATGGGTCACCCACTCATAAATTATCCATTAAAGAGTATAGGGACAGAATATAAAGGATATAACAACATGGTAATGAAATTTTAAATACATACCATATTAAATGAATAACTTGAAAGGAAGAAAAAAAATAAGTTTTCTCTTATGAAAAATTCGGCAGCCTAACGACGTCACTTAAAAAATCAAAAAAAATGAATTGATGAGATTAAATAGGGTCTCTAATCATGTTAACATAAAATAATAGTTTGATTAATATAGATATCATACCCCAACATGGAAAAATTAACTTGAAGGACTTGACATGAAAGTAGAACTTTGAAATGGGAAGAGTGAAAGAATCCCTTACCACGTTTTATTCAATCGAATCGTATGACCAAAATTTAAAAACCACAAAAATAATCATAGGATACCATGAATATAAAGAGAATACTGAAAATATATATCGAATTTCAGTACAAAATACACCTCATGCTATAAATAAGTGGTGAACAATTGAAATCTCTCGGACTTGAAAGCGAGATAAGAATCCCTTACCACGTTTCGGACTTGACTCACTCGTATGTTCCTTTTTCTTCCTGAATGATAAAATTAAGATAATTTATACTTTATTAAGAATACATTTAAAGTTAATTATCCAATTTATATCACTTTTTACCTTCCTATAACAATTTTTAATTTTTTGAGTTCATAATGGACATTTTGTTGATGTTAGGATCTTGAGTAAAAAAAATGGACTTTTATAATCACATGATGTTCATGTGGTCTAAATTTCATTAAATCCAGAATGATATTGATCATTTAGTTTTAATATATATATATATATATATATATATCCATTATATATATGTCCTTATAATTGTACATAACATTTGGAGATAATAAATGAAATGCACCGTTCATGGAGACGGTAAGCCATACATACGCATGAACACTACATTCATTTACATTTCATACTTTAATGGAATGAAAACAAAATGATACATAGTTATATTATAATTACAGTATAATATATATGTTATATATGTTACATAAGTTAATAAATTCTATCCTTTATACGTTCTACATATGGAATTAATGATTCAAATCATTTTGAGGGGGCGGTAATCCACACTTCCTAAAATGAAATTATCACGTTTTCCTTTTATGGAACCATAAAGGTATGCCATAAAAGAAAAATACAGAAGAATATGGAAAAAATAAACATAATATATATATATATATATTACATAAATACAATGACATATTAATTTCCACCATGAGAGGTGTTAGGAGATAATTGAACAATCATCGTTTCGTGAGGCAATAGTTCACCATCCACAGAAACAATATGTTCTTCACCCATTAGATTAAGGTGTGTGTTAGTGTAGCTCGAATACTTCTCATAACAACATCATAGTATATTTAAGATACTTTTTTTGTTACAAAATAATGGAATAAAAAGTGTTTAGTGCTTTGGATAAGCAAAATAAAATAAAAGAACATAAGAGAAGACATTACCTTTAAATCGGTTGACTCCCCTTGGTTTGAACAAAAAGGGTTTGTTGAAGTACTTTCCTCCTAAGGTAAGGCTTATAGGATAAAGAGAGGGATAGTGGGAGCTTATTTTAGTAGTGTTTGGATGATCCAAAGGGCATGATAATTGTAATAAATGGGTAGGAAGTGGGGTCTTTTTATAAGGGAGAGGAGGGGCTCTTTTGGAATGCACGAAAATATTATTTTATTATATAGTGATTTTCGGTCTCTAAATGTACAAAAATCATTAAAGTATAATATAAGGTGTCCCATGTTCAAAAAAAAATCGTCCAATTATTATTTGACATGTTTTGGATATTATTTTAAACATTATATTATTATTTATTTAAATCAATCATTAATGATGTAAACATTGCATCATCAGTGTGTCATAAATAATTTTATTTATTTGATGTCTAAAAGAAATTACCATGATGTAGGAAATATTTTTAGATTTATAATTAATATTTATAGTCATAATGATAACTTATATAACCCCATTTAAAAATTGTTTTAGTAAAACAATACATGTTTGTGAAATTTTTATTTTTACATTAAATATAAAGTTATTAATGTCATTATCATAACCAAGTGGCTCCATGGGGCCCTCATATTGACCCATGGATTGTCTTGGTCGTCAAGGACTCATCCAATAAGGTTAGGACATGTGTCAAGGTATTTTTATTTTTTTTATAATATAATTTTTACCTTAAATTACCCTAATTACCTTTAATAGCGGTTAAGAAAATTCGAAAGCTATTATTCACCAAATATTATTTTCATCCCATTAAACCACATTTTACATACTAATGACAACCATGTATGTTGGATTTTTTAAATTCAATTCATAGAAGTGGTAATATTTCATTTAAATGAAAAATTTAATTTTTTGTTAACTACTACTTAGTCATTTCGCTATTAATAAAAAATTGATGTTTTTCAGAAAAATACCAAAAATTCACCCTAAGGGATATTTTCTATTCCAAATTCAAAAATGATATAAATTTTACCAAATTCATAAAATAGAATTTCCATTAATTAATTTTATAATTAAATACCATTATCAAAACAAATAGTGTGTTTTTGAGAAACAATATATATCAAAAGATTGACACTTGTTTATGTTCAATTTCAAAGTGAAATTAACTCCAATGACCACAATTGGATTAAATGGTAAAAATATATTCTAATTAAACTTTAAAACCAATTAAAAATATAATATAACCATATAAATATATTATATTAAAGGAGGATTTGAATTAAAATACATCATTTTCACTATTCATTAAAAATTGAACTTTATCGAAAAAATAACAAAAAATTACACAAAGTAAGTTTTGATGTCCCGATTCCAAATAAAGATTTTATTTTTCCAAATATAACATATAAAAGTAAAAAGAAGTAGATTTAAAAAGGGTTCTCCATCAAAAGGTAGTTAATCAGACTTTTAAAGAATATTAGAATATTTATGTTTAAAATTGGATTCATTCATATTTTAAGCCTCCAAAATTAACAAATGTAAAAATATTTAACAAACAGATATGATCATATTTTAGTTAGTTCTTTTAATTCCTATCAATACAAATCCTAGGAATTAACTACCATTTAAAATAATAATATTATATTATTAGTGTGCAATGTAGGATTTCAAAGAAACCCATTGTTCTGTATAGGGTATCCTATTGAACATAGAAACCCCTTTAAAGTAATATTAATATTTAATTCACAAATATTAACAAATAAGAAAATTTCATATTCTTTATTTATCTGAGATGTTACATTTTTCCCCCCTTTGGATATTGCGTCCTTTCAATTTTAAAATTGGGCTTAGAAACTTGTTCGAAAGTCCCACATTGGAAAAAGAGTCAGTAAAACTATCACTTAAAAAGAAAGAAAGAGAAGTACGAAGGACACCTGAGTTAAACCATACTAGTATTCCATGTAGGAAAACATGGACATGGAAGAGAAAACAAATGGTCAAGTTCTGATGGAGGGTGATAGAAACCGTTATTAGGAGAAACTTAACCCCTAGAAAATCCCAAACTCATGATGTGTGTAAATGGACTTTGATTACCCAGTAGGAAACTTAAACCAATAATGTTTTCATTTTACATTCCTTCTAATTATTTTGAGGAATTCATTTACTACATAGAATAAAAAAATAATGAAATATATTTACCTTGACGTAGAGTTTCATCCCTTCATAAGATTCCACCCTGAATAATATTTTATTCAAAAAACAAGCATTCAAAAAGACTTGGTGTCATCAAAAGCACAAGAATCATCTTCTAGAGAATCACATAATCCAAAAAATATTAACTATATTTTTACCTTGTCTTTAGAAATCAACTAAAACTAAAAAGGTTAGTAAGAGATCATATAATCCCCAAAAGGATAATCCTTTATAAAAATAATTATGACTATTAATATCAAAAATTCAACAAAAGTACCCAAAGTTCGAAAAAGACCATTCAATACACAATCATCCTTAAAATTCTTCAGAATAATCCAAAATAAGATTGGAACCCAAAACAGAAAAGGATTTAATCACATAGTCTTCCCCAAAAAAATTCATAACATTTATCTCCAAACAACATCTACTAATATTAAAGTCTCATACTAAAGTGTAATTAACATATTCATATATTCTCTATGCAAGGTTCATCATTTTTTAAAAATATCCCAATTCACCTAATTTCCAAAATAAAAACCTAGATTCTTACACAATAGAAATTTCAACCATTACTCCACAAATATAATCCTGTAGTATTTTATTTTCCTTAGGCATATAGTATTGAAAAAGAGAAAACATCTTCTGAAATGACCTTTATCATTTAATCAACAAATAATTTTCTTATAAATAAGATATCCATTTGATAAAACATAAGTTCCCAAAATAAACCTATTTTTGATCCATAAAATCATTTAACTAAATATAATAAGTCATACTAACCAGGGACTTCACGTAGGCCAGTGGTAGGTGATAAAACCCAATGGCACTTTTGTTGGGGGTTCGATTCCATATCTTTGTCCGACGCGAAGGGTCATCACATGGTCTGCATATTTTCCTTTTTATAAAACTAAAAAATAACCATAACTTGTTTTAACCTCAATGGTTTTCTTATACCTTTCATTTTTATCCCAACACAATAAGATAGTTCTGCTCGTATCCATATAGGGATGTATTTTCTTTATAAACTACTTACTCCATAGTCAACAAAATACCAGGAAGTTTTCCTATATTTAACCTTTTATATAGGGTTATTCCTTAAGTTTTCATATCCTAATTTCCATAAATAACTAAACTATATTTTGATACCAATTGTAGCCTCATTCCTTTTTAAGACATAACTTTACATTACATATTAAATACAGAGGATCTTTAAATTCTAGTGTCTTGGAAATCAGGAACTTAATACATAACAACATAAAACATTCTGCTTAAACACTTGAAAGTATTCTTCATTGTTCATTCTATGTTCATTATAGCATCTCATAACCTGGGATCATACATCAAAGGAAAGGGTGAGTTGAAGTCCCAATAAAGAAAACAAGAGAAATATTTTACATGTGAACTTGAGACACATCAATAAAATCATGATAAATAACTTTAAGGAATTAGAAAAAGATCATGAGGAATATCATAATAAAAATAACTTTTTTCATAACTCAAAGATGTGTCTAAAAAATTTAACTTATACAATCATTTCTGTATCACCAACGTCCATCCCAAAGGTGTCATTAAAAAATTACCAAGGTTATTCACCATGGTATCGTTAAAATGGTCATCTCTAGAGATTAAGTCTTTACCCAATGCATTGGAGAGATATCAGGGTGCACCCTTAATTTGTATTTATTATCATGTAGTCCACATATATCATCTTAAATAATTTCATAAATAACCCATATATCATAAAAGAAATGGGTTTCATTTCATAGTCAAAACATTTTATAAACTTATTTAAAGACGAGATCTTTATATCACTTTAAACCCACGAAAATGGAAATCGGGACTCATGTATGTAAATAACGGAATTTAAAATAGAAAATTTTGATATATATGTGGATACATATATAGTATAAAGATTTTTGAGTATTCACATAATAAAATAAAATAATCCGAGAAAAAGAGAGAGACATTTTGAGACGAGAATTCGACAGCATAATGACTATGTTACAGGGTTTTAGAGAACATTAAAAAGAGAGGGGACATGGGTAACCCACTCATAAATGATAAATAAAATAATATTGGGACATAATATAAAGGATATAAGAACATGTTAATGAAATTTTTAGTACAAACCTTATAAAATTAAAAAAAATGGAAGGAAGACAAAACTAAGATTTCTCTTATGAAAAAATCGGCAGCCTAACGACGTCACATAAAACATCACAAAAAATGAATTGATGAGATTAAATAGGTTTTCTGATCATGTGAACATAAAATGAAAGTATTATGAATATAGATATCATACCCTATCATGGAAAAAGTAGCTTTAAGGACTTTACATGAAAGTAGGACTTTGAAAATGGGAAGAGTGAAAGAATCCCTTACAATGTTTTATTCAATCGAATCGTATGACCAAAAATTAGTAACCACGAAAAGAATCATATGATAAAATGAATATAAAGATAATACTTAAAATATATATCCAATGGTAGTATACAATAAACATCATGCTATAAATAAGTGGTGAACAATTGAAATCTCTCGGTCTTGAAAGTGAGATAAGAATCCCTTACCATGTTTCCGACTTGACTCAGTCGTATGTTCCTTATTCTTCTTGAATGATAAACTTAAGTTATTTTATACTTTATTAATAATAATTTTAAATTTTATTATCTATTTTATAAAACTTTTTACTTTTCTATTACAAATATTTAATTTTTTGAGTTCATAATGGACATTTTATCGATGTTCGGAACTTGAGTAAAAAAACAGACTTCTTATAATCACATGATGTTCATGTGGTCTAAAGTTCATTAAATACAGAATGATATTAATAATTTAGATTGTATATATATATATCCATTATATATATGTACTTATAACATTATATAAAATTTGGTGATTATAAATGAAATGCACCGTTCATAGAGGCGGTAAGCCGTATGTACGCATGAACGCTACTTTCATTTCTATTTCATACTTTAATGGAATGAATAAATAATGATAAATAGGTATATTATAATTACATTATAAAATATATGTGATATATGTTACATAAGTTTATAAATTCTATCCTTTATACATTCCACGTATGACATTAACGATTCAAATCATTTTGAGGGGGCGGTAGTCCACATTTCCTAAAATGAAATTATCGTGTTTACCTATTATGGAACCATAAAGGTATATCACAAAATAAAAATACAGAAGAATAAATAAAACATAAACATAATATATATATATTATATAAATATAGTGACATCTTAATTGTCACCATGAGAGGCGATAGGAGATAATTGAACAATCATCGTTTCGGGAGGCAGTAGTTTTCCGTCCACAGAAACAATTTGTTCTTCACCGACTAGATTAAGGTGTGCGTTAGTGTAGCTAAAATCATTCTCATAAAAACATACTAGTATATTTAAGATAATTGTTTTGTTACAAAATAAAGTATTAAAAAGAGTTTAGGGGTTTGGAGAAGCAAAATAAAACAAAAGAACATAAGAGAAGGCATTACCTTTAAATCGGGTAACTCCCCTTTGTTTGAACCAAAAGGGTTTATGGAAGTGCTTTACTACTAAGGTAAGGATTCTAGAATGAATAGAGGGATCGTAAGAGATTTTTTGAGTATAGTTTGGGCAAGTAAAAGTGCTTGATATGTGTAATAAAGGGGTAGGAAGTGGGGTCGTTTTATAAGGGAGAGGAGGGGCCCTTTTTGGAAAGGATGAAAATATTATTTTACGAAATAATGATTTTCCATTTCTAAAGGTCCAAAAATCAATAACGTCTATGATACAGTGTCCCATGTTTGAAATAAAATCATCCAATAAGAATTTTACAAGTTTTGGACATTATTTTAAAGTTTATCTTCTTATTCATTTAAATCATTCATTAATGACGTAAAAACTGCATCATCATTGTGTCATAAATAATTTTATTTATTTGATGTCTAAGAATTATAAAACAATTACCATGATGTAGGAAAAAATTTTAGATTTATAATTAATATTTGTTAAAAAAATATATAACTTATATAATGTAACACCCTGAGATTTTATGAGAAGTATTCTTTTTAATTTATTTGATGTCTTGTGTTGTGTGTTACACCAAGATTATATTGCGCTATACATAACACCATATTAGCTTGTAGTATACGCAACACTATTCTTGGATCCAGTTACAAAAAATTTCAAGTTCGTTTGATATAAATTATTCTACGCAACATTGAGTGTATATATATATATATATTCAATGTATAAATGAAATATGGTTGGATTCTATAATACACAACAACAAAGGAATATTTCACTACATGAGACCCTGACATGGATTTCTTTACACGCAATCATGACCTTCCACGATAGCGTGTGTTGTACGCAATACCGAGTTTCACTAAACAACGATATGTTATTAAAATATTAAATAAACTAGCTGTTATGAATAGTAATACCTACTTTTTTAAATATTAAAAATTTTATCTGTCAAAATGGACTTCATTTTTGGATTCGGAATATCGAAATTAGCCTAGGGTGAATTTTTGGTATTTTTCTGAAAACATTCAATTTTTAATGAATAGTGAAAACGCTGGGTTTCTATTTAAAACCCGAATTTTTATTTAAATAATTATTTATTTTATTTAAATTTATTTTAGGTCAAAATTGATACATAATACCTATAAAAGGGAACCCCTTCCCTCCTCTCTTCATACAATTTTGACCCTTGAATCTCAGAAAAACCCTTCTAATTCCTCTTCTCAACCTCTCTAGTTATATCATAGAGATTCTGGTGTTCTCAGAAGACCAAATCTAGTGCCCTAAGAAGAAGTTTAAAGGATGTGCGTCAAGGAAGAGGTTATCTCTTCTGCTGACTCTTTCAAGTTTCTTTCTTCTCCTACTTATTCTTATTTAGTTGTTTCTTTATAAAGTAATAACCTCAATATTACTTATATACTGATATGAAATTATAAATATGAAACAACCCATTTTCACCTTCTATCCATCCTATGGAAAATGAAATCACCGTTCGTGCGTACGTATGGAATACCGTCGCCACGCTGTGGTGTAATCAGTTTTTCCACCACCACCTTACTTGGATGGGTATAGTGGTGTAAAGAATAAATATATATAATTTTTATAACATCATACTGATTCTATAATATTATATCATCCACTACAATACCATTCAATAAATATGGGAAGGATATCATCGCTCATTCGTACATACGGATTACCATCTCCACGACGTGATGAGATTCATTTTCCATGTTAACAATTCAAGAATGATTATAAAGTATATATAATAAGTAATAATGAAATATATGACATAATAATGCTAGTATATTTATGTATATATATATTTATTTCATCTACTTAATTACATTCAATTCAATAAGGAAACGAAAAACAACGTTCATGCATATGTACGGCCTACCGTCTCCATGAACGGTGTATTTATTTTCATTCATCTATACATTATATATATATATACTGAATATATATGATATATAAATCATGATTTACATTCTGTAAGTATTTAAATCATGATATAAGTAATAATATTATCATGAACAACAAGTCCAAACACGTACGACAAATGAAAAGAATATTACCCCAAACGTTGCTTTAACAAGGAATTAATAAATGAATGGTTGATATAAATACATAAGTGAACCATATATGATATCATAAATATTATTATGGTTCTGTTACAAGTTAATAATATGTTTAAACCCACTATATAGGAGTCTCAGACACATACAGAAGAAATTGGACATAAGGTAAGGGATAATTATTCCAATCTCATTCTTATCCGAGATTGTTTATTCGTAAGTATTTACTGGGGTTATGTTTATTATCCATGTCCATATGTTCGCAAAATGTTTTCATAAAATGTTTACTTTTCTTCCATGTATTTTTAAAGTCATTTTAACCCCTTTTTACTTTTACCACATCATATGGAAGGAATATTTCTTTTGTTTACAATACGAGTTACTTTTTGCCTTTTCCGGCAAAAGTACGAGAAGAATGTTTTTTGAACTTATATGGAATGAACAAAATTTTACAGTTTCATAAATACTTATTTTAAAGAAGCTTACTCTACAATATTTCATTACTATTTTCAATAAAATCCTTTTCTTTTAAAATTTCATGGTATTTTGTGAAAAGAAAATGATTTTGAAGAAGAAAGGATATTTTCCTCAAGAATTATTTTCAAAACCATTTTCCATTTAAGATGACAATATTTCATATGTGTATGTTTCAAGTATAATGCCTCTATGATTTAAATGATTTCACTTCTCTTATGATGAAATGATATCCATTTGTTTTATATGGATTATGTTATGATGGAATGATGTTTATGAAACCCATTTTATTCATTAGGTTATTATGAATGATGTATGTTTATTTTGTGGCACATGAAATAATGATTTCATTATGATATGGGTGGGACCTATATCTCCTTCCAATGCATTGGGTAAAGATTTTTATCTCATGATATAGACATGGATAGAAAGGTATGTTAATCCTGTTTAGTGATACAGGACTGGAACGAGGACTGAACTCGATTCAGAAGGGCACTTTGTCCACTAAGATGGTCTTGGAAACAATGCCTTGGCTACTATGGAAATCATATCAAGTGATTAATGGTTTTCCATAATTACATCTTTTCTTCCCAGGATATTTTATCAGGATTGATGTTCCATTATGATATATGCCTTACGTACTTCCAAGATTTATGTCTTTCCTCAAGATTTTGATGTTTATATTTTATGTTCAAGTTTTTTCTTTCAAATGTTTATGGATTGTTTTATGTTCTCTATGTTTACCCTTACTGAGAATTTAAGCTCACCCTTTATATGTTTTCTTTTCCCCATGATATAAAGAAATTTTTTAGTTAAAATCCCAAAGGGGGTCATCTTTATGGGAGATGTTGAAGATCTTTCAAAGTGATTAGAAGATTTTGTTCTGAGTTTCCAAATACACTAAACCATTAAGATCCTTGAGTGTTCGTTTTTTTTATGTATTAATTATTCTGCAAAAGTAATGTAATGTCCATGTATATCAAGCTTCGGGTCTCTATAGTTGGTATCCGAGGAAAGGTTTATTCAACCTTTGGAAACTAGAATGTGAAATCTTTAGTGAGATCCCTGGAGATATTTCTAAGGTATGTCTAGGGATGTCCCTAAGGTTTAGTATAACTATAGGTTACAGTCCTAGAGTTATATTGACGATCATGAATAACCTAGGGTGAACCTAAGGTGTCATGGATTAGAGAATGTGTGATATGTTAGACATCCCATAAGTGACTTTTAATGATTATGTGGTTCCTCATTATTATATCTATTTCTTACACTATGGTTTCTAGTTTTAGTCAATGGAGGGAATGAGAAGAATTCAGTTAACGTTGATTCCGATGGAAAAATTGGTGACTTTGATCAAAAAAATTGTGTAATACCTAGAGAGAAAGATATTTTGATTATATCAAATCAGTCATCACGATATATGATTAATAAGGTTAACTTTTGGGGTATTCCAAAGTCATCAAATAAGAGGAAGATGGAATTTTTTACATGTTCGCATGGTGAGGAGCATAGAGAAAAGAAGATTGAGATTTCTAAAGAAGGGAAGAAGATTCTTGAATAATACTTCAAATAGAGGGGAAGATGTTTTCTGTGTAGAGAAAAGGGTCATAGAGTGATAGACTATTATTGAGTTAAATTTATTATTTGGGGAGAACATGGGAATTACCCAAATCAAAGCCCTAACCTAAGAGGTTAATTCTAAATCAAGGAAGGACTTATTCCATGAAAATCATTGAGGAGGATGGATTGAAGTGTTTATGTATTGGTATTCAAGAATAATGATGTTGAGGTACGTTTATTGTATATTGGAATATATTTTTATTAGTCTATTGTGGTTTTCAATAATTTTATGGTACCTGTAAACATGAAAAGTGATTCAAATATTTTGGAATGCTGATGATATGCCCATAATGAAGGGATAAGGAGAAAATGAAATGTTTGATAGTATTCATGAGCTCATGACTAAAATAAGGTCAAAGTGATATCATGGTTTGAGTATATAGAAATTTTGGGATTTTGGTATATGGAAAGAGTTAACTTTTGACAGTACTCATGTTTTTACTAATGTTCTATGGTAATACATGACTAAGGTATTAACATGTTTGGAATGTGACCAACATGATATATCTTATGATATATGTAGGATAAATGATTGTATTCACATGCTTAGTTAATGACATTTATAGTAATCATTTTCTTTATACTATGATATTGGAAAGATGTATTTTGGATAAGTCTAAAGACTTGAGTGGATTATGTCGGACATCAGATAGTATTGATTAAGGCAAGAACTTTTTTCAATATTATTTTTGTAATGTTATAATAGTGATGTTTTTGGAAAAAATGACAACATGCAAGACGGAAGACAACCCGTCGCGTCAGACAAGGCTGTGGGAATCAAACCCACAACCGAAGTGCGACATGCCTTTATCACCTTCCATTGGCCTACAGGAAGTCCCAGGTTCATAGAAACTAGTTTTATTAAGCGGTATGATAGATGAAGAATAAGTCCATTTTTGGAATCATATACGATTAACCTCACTATAGATGGACTTATGTTTATTTGATAACTTTTGTAAACCTTTTGTTTGAGACATATGGAATAACCCAAAATTCTATCACAAGATTTTCTAACACCTCACGAATGAAAAATTCAACTTCATTTCTTTAAGAGATGAAGTGGAAATTGTTCAAGGCACGAACAACGGTGAGATTATACCGAAATAAAGTAAGTATTTCTTCTAATTCAAATTATTCAACTTTAGGGAAATGATCTTGAAAATCAAAAATGTTGTCCTAGTGCACTTATATCTGATGAATCAGATGGTACCATAGATCATCACAAATTTATGGATTTGTGACTATTGGATTTTTCATAGCCATGTTCTCTACCACTCTCCATCGGAACTTGACGGTTAGATTTATCTTCCATATCAATATTTTTACCTATGTTCTATTATGTGGAAACCCATTGATTAGTTAATTTGGGTAAACCTTACGTTTCATAATTAAGTTTTCAAAGTTATGTTTTTGTAGTACTTTTTACGATGTGGGTTTCTATTAAATAAACTTTCAAGTAGTATACCATTTATAACCCTGACAAATTTCGAGGGTGAAATTCATTTTAAGGGGGGGTAGAATGTAACACCCCGAGATTTTATGAGAAGTATTATTTTTAATTTATTTGATGTCTTGTGTTATATGATACACCAAGATTATATTTTGCTATACGCAACACCATATTAGCTTGCAGTATACGAAACACTATTCTTGGATCGTGTTACACAAAATTGCACGTTTGTTTGATATAAGTTATTCTACGCAACATTGAGTGTATATATAAATATATATATTCAATGTATAAATTAGCTATGGTTGGATTATATTATACACAACAACAAAAGAATATTTCACTACACGCGACCCTGACATGGATTGATTTACACGCAATCGTGACCTTACACAATAGCGTGTGTTGTATGCAATACCAAGTTTCACTAAACAACGATATGTTATTAAAATATTATATAAACGAGCCGTTATGAATAGTAATACCCACTTTTTGAAATTTTATAAATATTATCTGTCAAAATGGACTTCATTTTTGGATTTTGAATATCGTAATTAGCCTAGGGTGAATTTTCGGTATTTTTCTGAAAACTATCAATTTTTGATGAATAGTGAAAACACTAGGTTACTATTTAAAACCCGACTTTTTATTTAAATAATAATTTATTTTATTTAAATTTATTTTAGGTCAAATTTGAAACATAATACATATATAAGTTCAATTTAATTCATTGGAGTCATTTTATAATAATTTCAGATATATAAAATTTTTTATTGAACTTTTTACAGTCTTTTACCCATATCCTTGTAGAATTTGAAAATTTACATAAAACATAATTTTACTGCTTCAGTAAGTGGAATTTCAAAAATCCGAGAGACACGGTTAATATCAAGGATTAAAATGTTGTTCAATGAGATAAAAACAATTTTTGGTGAATAGTAACTTTTTAGTTTTATTTACCACGGTTAAAAGTAAATATAGTAATTAAGGGTAAAAATGATATTATTATTACTCTAAAACAAGTCCTAATTCTATTGGATAAGTTAAATTTGACGAAAAACAACCTTAGGAATAAAATATGACAATTTAGGTCCACTTGGATTAGATTAGGACACTTATTATTATTTTATTTAAAGAAGAGTTAAAATAGTTAAAATCAAAGTTTAATAAATAAAAAATTTCTTATATAGGGTTATAAATAAGATAAATTAGAATATATATATTCATTAGAAAGCTAAAAGTATTTAATAGATAATTTTTGTTTATTTATAATTTTTATACTTTATATAAGTTAATTTATTTATGACACAAAGATGATGTAGTAATTAACTTATTAATGAAATATTAACATAATTGATGTTATAAATACCCAAATAAATGTAATTTTAGACTTTTTATGAATTCCACTAATTTTATAGGTTAATATGACATGTTAGTTTTTATTTAATTAAAGTTTTTCAAACTAATCATGATTTTATGATTTTCAAAAAAATCAATTGCCAAATAGTGTCAAAATTGACATAAAATAGTTTTTAGAACAAATATTATATTATTAATTGTTATTTTATTACTAAAAATATAAGGTTTGGAAAAATGACTTATATAAGGATATATATATTAATAATAAACCACTTGGGGTTTGTTTGGATTATTATATTATGTTTATTAACCATATAGTGTAAGAAAACAAGAAGACACGGTAAAAGTTAAATTATTAAACACAGAGTTAAATCTAAATGATAAGGTTAAAATACTAACCTAAAATTGTCAAAAACCTATTGGTTGAAAGGATTTATACCCTTACCCACATTATATTCTAAATAAATCAGTTTTTAGCTATTATAAACCGAATATTACTTTATTATAAAATAATATTTTATGTTTTTCCTAAGGTGCCCCTCTCCTCCCTTATAAAAGGGCACCCCTTCCCTCATCTATTAACACCCTTTTCAGCCTTGAGGCTCAGCCAAACCCTTCTAATTACTCTTCTAAATCTCTGTTGTTATAACTTAGAGATTCTTATTTTCTAAAAAGACCAACTCTAGTGCCCTAATAAGAAGTTTAAAGGAGGTGCGTCGAGGAAGAGGTAATCTCTTCTACTGAATCATTCAAGTTTCTTTCTTCTCCTAATTCTTGTTATTAAGTTTTTTCATTATAAAGTAATAACATATGTATTAAATATATAATGATATGTTATTATAAATATGAAATAACCCTATTTCACCGTCTATCCATCCTATGGAAAATGAAATCACAGTGCGTGCGTATATACAGAATATCGTCTCCACACTGCGGTGTAATCAGTTTTTCCACAACCACCTTACATGGATGGGTATAATGGTGTAAAGAATAACTATATATAATTATTATAACATCATACTGATTCTATGATATTATATCATCCACTCCAATACCATTCAATAAATATGGGAATGATATCATCGCTCGTGCGTACGTACGGATTACCGTCTCCACGACGCGATGAGATTCATTTTCCATGTTAACAATTCAAGAATGATTATAAAGTATATATAACAAGTAATCATAAAATATATGACATAATAATGATATTGTCTTTATGTATATATATATTTATTTCATCTACTTAATTACATTCAATTCAATAAGGAAACAAAAAACAGCGTTCATGCGTACGTACGGTCTACCGTCTCCATGAACGGTGTATTTCATTTCATTAATCTGTCTATTATATATATATACTGAATATATATGATATATAAATCATTATTTACATTCTTGAAGTAATTAAATCCTTATATAAGTAATAATAGTATCATGAACAACAAGTCCAAACACGTACGACAAATGAAAAAAATATATTACCCAAAACGTTGCTTTAACATGGAATTAACAAATGAACGGGTAATATAAATACATAAGTGAACCATATATGATTTCATAAATATTATTATTGTTCTATTACAAGTTAATAATATGTTTAAACCCACTATACAAGAGTCTCAGACACATACAGAAGAAATTGGACCTAAGGTAAGGGATAATTATTCCAATCTCATTCTGATCCGAGATTGTTTATTCGTGAGTATTTACTAGGGTTATTTTTATTATCCATGTCCATATGTTCTCAAAATGTTTTCATAAAATGTTTACATTTCTCCTATGTATGTTTAAAGTCATTTTTACCCCTTTAAACTTTTACCACATCATATGGAAGGAATATTTCTTTTGTTTCCCATACGAGGTACTTTTTGACTTTTCCGGCAAAAGTACGAGAAGAATGTTTTTTAACTTATACGGAATAAACAGATTTCTACAGTTTCATAAACCCTTATTTTAAAGAAGCTTACTCTATAGTATCTCATAACTATTTTCAACAAAATCCCTTTACTTTAAAATTTCATGGTATTTTATTAAAAGAAAATGATTTTGAAGAATAAAGGATATTTTCCTCAAGAATTCTTTTCATGTGTTTTATCAAAAACATTTTCCATTTAAGATGAAAATATTTCATATGTGTATGTTTCAACAATAATTTCTCTATAATTTACATGATATCACTTCTCTTATGATGAAATTATATCCATTTGTTTTATATGTATTATGTTACGATGGAATGATGTTTATGAAACCCACTTTATTTGTTGGGTTTTTATGAATGATGTATGTTTATTTTGTGGCACACGAAAGAATGATTTAATTATGAGATGGGTGGGAACTATATATCCCTCCAATGAATTGGGTAGAGATTTTTATCTCATGAGATAGACATGACTGGAATTGAAAGGTAATCTGGTTCAGTGATACAGGATTGGAACGAGGAGTGAGCTCGATTCAGAAAGGGACTTTGTCCACTAAGATGGTCTTGGAAGAAATGCCTTGGATACTATGGAAATAATATCAAGTTCTTAATGGTTTTCCACAATTACATGTTTGATTCCCATGATATTTTATCAGGATTGATGTTCCATTATGATATATGCCTTACGTACTTCCAAGATTTATGTCTTTGCTCAAGATTTTGATGTTTAGATTTTATGTTCAAGTTTTTTCTTTCAAATGTTTATAGATTGTTTTATGTTCTCTATGTTTAACATTAATAAGCATTTAAGCTCACCCTTTATATTTTTTATTTTTCCAAGGATATAAAGAAATGTTTTAGGTAAGAAAACCAAAGGGGAAGATCTTTATGGGAGATGTTGAAGATCTTTCACAACAATTTGAAAATTTTGTTCCGAGTTTCCAAAGACACTAAACCATTACGATCCTTGAGTGTTGGTTTTTTTATGTTTTAAGTATTCTTAAAAAGTAATGCAATGTCCATGTATGTCAAGATTAGGGTATCTACACATAACCCCATGCATAAAATTGTTTTAGCAAAATAATACATGTTTGTGACATTTTTATTTTTATATTAAATATAATGTTATTAATGTCATTATCATACCCAAGTGGCTCCATGGGCCCCCAAAATTGACACATGGATTTTCATGGTCGGACATGACTCATTGAATAAGGTTAAGTCATGTTTAGAGGTATTATTATATTTGTATAATATTATTTTTACCTTAAATTACCCTAATTTCCATTAATCACGGTTAATAAAACTCGAAAGTCGTTGTTCATCAAAAATTATTTTCATCACATTAAACCAAATTTTACTTACTACTTTTTAAATTCAATTCATAGAAGCGGTAATATTTAATTTAAATGAAAAATTCAGTTTTTGTAAACTACTACTTAGTGGTTTCACTATTCATCAAAAATTGATGATTTTCAGAAAAATACCAAACATTAACCCTAAGATATATTTTATATTCAAAATTACAAAATGATATCCATTTTACCAAATTAAAAACATAGAATTTTCTTTAATTAATTTTATAATTAAATCCCACTGTCAAAACAAATAGCGTGTTTTTAAGAAACAATATCTATCAAAATATTGACACATATTTATGTTCAATTTCAAAGTGAAATTAACTCCAATGACCACCATTGGATTAAATGGACAAAATATATTCTAATTACACTTTAAAACTAATTATAAATATAATTTAACCATATAAAAAAATTATTTTAAAAAGAGGATTTGAATTAAAATATATCATTTTTCACTATTCATTAAAAAATGAACATTATCAATAAAATACCAAAACTTTACACAAAGTAAATTTTGATGTCTCGATTCCAAGGAAGGATTCTATTTTTTCAAATATAAAATATATAAGTGAAAAACGTATATTTAAAAAGGGTTCTCCATCAAAAGGCAGTTAATCAACCTTTTAATGAATATTAGAATATTTATGATTAAAATTGGATTCATTAATATTTTAAGCCTCTAACATTTATAAATTTAAAAATATTTAACAAACAGATGTAATCATGTTTTAGTTAGTTCTATTAATTCCTTCCAATACAATTTCTAGGCTTTAACTACCATTTAAAATAATATTATTATATTATTAGTGTGCAATGTAAGATTTTCAAGAAACCCGTTGTTGCGTATCGAGTATCCTATAGAACATAGCAACCCCTTTAAAGTTATATTAATATTTAATTCACAAATATTAATAAATAATAAAGTTTCATATTATTTATTTATCTGGGATGTTACAGGTTTTATATTCAACTGCTACTCTCAGTAATTGACTCCTCTCTCTGTCCACTTTTTTTTCAATCTCATTGGTTAATGTTCTCAATGTAATGCTTCGTACTCTTAGAATACATACATCATTGTCATCCAGTGGAAACCAACTATCTTCCAATGGAAGTCTCATTGAGGTTCCCCTCAGAAATGAGATCCTGATTTACCACCACAAAAAACTTCTTCAGCCAAAAGATGTTATCATGGGACATAATATCACATTTAATACCATTCTAATACCATTTTTCACATTTACTTCATCTCCTACCAATATTGGAGAAAGAAGTTAAAATCAATGAAGCGACTAGTATAGTCTATCACAGACATACTCCCCTAGTTCAACTGTATAAACTTAGCGTCCCTCCCCTTTTTAATCTTCTTAGGGTAAAAGTGATCTAATAAATTTTCCTGAAAGTCCATTCACACCATGTTCTCCAATTGTCCGTCACAAGTCTAAATATCCCATAAAAACATCTATTGATCACCTAATATATAATCATCCAATTTGAATCTCTTCTTAGTATGAGTCTCTAAGTTGTCAAGGATCATCTTGATAGACTCAATCCAGAACTCAACCACCTCAGGTCCACCCTCCAAGTTGAATGTCATAGGTTGCTGCAACTAGAAATCCCATGTCAAGTAAGACATATTTCACACAACCCACCGTGGTTCTCTATCCATAAATTGTAAAAAGAGAGAAATGTTCTCTGAGAACTACTCTCACAACCCTTCAACTAGAACTATCAGGGCCACAGATCCCACTATTGGAGGCACATATCCATCCATGTACTTTTACCTTCTTATCAACAAGTGTAGTTGTGGAAGAATATCTCAAAAATTCCAAAAACAAATATTAGGACACATAACATATTAGTAACACATTTTAATTAGAGGGATCCACTTAATGTTGCAACAATTCATCCCTCATACCTCACCACATGGTCAAAACCAAGGCACTATCACTACCCTCAAACATCTCTCACTTGATTCATGGATAACATAGGGTAAAATATTTTTAGATTTCATGGTTTCCCATTATACACCAATTTATACACTTAAATTTATCACATTTATCATCATTTAAATTATCAAATTCTGATTGGTCACCACATCATTTAAATTACACATGTAAAGAAAAACAGTTTTGTTTAAACATCTCACTCCAAACCTTCTTCTCCATGCATTCTTAAATGATTCATGTTACAATAAATCACGAGTGCCTAAAATGATGAATTTATACTGAACACTCATTCCATATCGGTCCATAAGAAAATCTCAAATGACAATAATATCACATAATAATTGCATCACCAAAGGTTAAATAACATTCAACTATAAATATAAAAAACAATATCATCATCCCACACTAGGTACTTGGGTTTTCCCTCATATATGGTTAGCTACTTCCTTTCACGAGCTCATAACCATATCCCAACTCATCTGAGTCTCTTGTATAACTCTATGAAATAGTGATATAATAGAAAATGAAAAACAAACCTCATATGATACCACTTTGTAATTTCCCAACTCGGGCACCACATACCAGTGCCCCGAGACCATTCACTATGTAACCTCAGGCATGGCTCCCCATATGTTAGATGTAACTTCCTGGTTCCTGAAGCCTCTCAAAGGTGCCCTATACCTAGTTGGTCACATGGAATCAAGCACATTTCCCCAAACATGAGAGGCTGCCGAATAGCAGTGATGGACATGGGTGTGATAGTGGGGAAATTATGCCCTCATTGGAAGAGTAACACAGTGAAAGTGAACAAAATCATTAGCGAAAGTAGTAATAATCTATAAAAAAGTAAAATGTGGAAGACTGAAATAACATTACCTGGAATACACATATATATAGAAATGATGCATGATACATATGTCTAGGAAAGCAGCCAAACAAATCACAATGCTAGAATACAAATAGTACTAAACTAAAGTACAAAAGAAAACAGTTAACAACTCCTCAGTAACGCAAGCCTTAGCTTGGTCACATGCTCTCCTTCTCCATAGCAGTCAAGTACCTAAAGTAGAAGGGCACTTGCACTAATCTATAACTGAAACAATATAATCTATTTGGGCCTAAAAGCATGGAAAAAATAGGGTGTGAGACTAAATCCTAGTAGGCAACCACCACAAGATATGTGACTAATAGTGAGTGAGTATATGGAAGGTAATAAATAGAAGAAAGAAGTAAACAAGGAAGTACACAGCAGTAAAAAATCCATATTTTCAATGCATTCTGTTTCATATATCAGGCAACAGTTAATCAAAGCAGGTAATTACAAACAGGTAACCCTATAGAAAGTACTCACAACATATCCCCTCTGGTCCTACCTAGAAACACAATCATGTGGATAAACATAAAAGGTAACCCTCTGGGATGTACTCACAGTCTATCCCCTCTGGTCCTACCTAGTAACACAAGCAACCCTCTGGGAAGTACACTCAGTCTAACCCCTCCGTTTTTGCTTAAGCATAGACTCTATGAGGAAGCACTCACTGTCAACTCCTCCTATAGTTTCGTATCAGTAATTAAAGGCACTCTAGGGAAGCACTTATGTCACATTCCCCCTATGACCCATGTCGAGGAACAACAGACACTCTAAGGAATCACTTACATCAATTCACCCTATAGTCTCATATTGTAAATGTAAACAGACACTCTAGATAAGTCCTTACGTCCATTCTCCCAACTGTCTACTACACTTGGTTTTCATGACCCTGTGTATGTAAATCATGCATAGAAACACACATTGGCCAATGTAAACCTCAAGAACTACTTGTCTAGCTATCTACAACAATAGCATGTCAGATAAACAAGATCACACCATCCTATAAAACTAGGCATGGAAAAAAAACAAGGCACCCTAACAGGCTATGATAAACCAAGAAGCCACAACCAAAACATGCATGGGAAACACCTCCAAGGCATTGAAATTCACCCTATTCACAATCATTTCAACCTCTACTCAATCATACAAGCATATAAGGAAAACAATAGTGATAAAACAATAAAAATGTAACACCATGTTCATGGGTGTTGGAGATTTTTCACATATAACTCAAATAATTTCAATATAAAGGCACAAACCACCAACCACATCATTGGTAGATCAATATACTTGAGTCTCAGGGTTTGAATCACCTCAGAATGCCAATGATATACAAAAACATCTAAAAATTTTAATATAGGATAACTTGAGAAAGAAGATGAATCATTAAAGGAAGCTCAAGAAGAAAGAAGAGCTTACTGAGGTGATCCCAACACAATAGACGACTATCGAATCAGAGATCAGATGCTCAGTCAGGGGATCAGAGGAAGATCATGGCCGTAAGAGAGCTCTCAGCCAAAACAAACCTAGAAGAAATTTATTCTGGTAATTAGACCTAACCCCTGTACGTTTAATGAAAAAAAGAAAATACATGGTGTGTACGTTGGAAGTGCCAGGCGTGTACATGCTATTTCTATACTCCACTTTAGGCAGCCTCCAGGTCACCCCCCACAAGGCCATGTGCATGGCCTCTACACAACCAGCACTTGGCTATCCGCTCATAAAGTACATGGAGTGTACTTAAAAAATTTCCAAAAATTTCACTTTTCCTAAAAAATGAGCAAAAAAGAAAAACATACTTGAAAAAAAAAGATCTGGGTTCATACAAACATCCCACCTAAATAAATTCATCCCCAAATTTCTCTAGTAAGGTAGCGTAGAAGAAGAAACCCCAAATAGCTCCAGCCACTATAATCGTACATCGGCCACCATCTCCCAAGTCTCAACCTGTACTCACACCTACTGCCAAAGCACACGTACCCAAGGAACAGACTAACCACAAAGATCCTTCATACTACGGTCAAAAATACAAATAGGATGCTCCTCTAATGATGCATCCAATTCTAACTAAACCTCCTCAGGTTGGAAAACATGAGATGGGTCTGATAAGTAACGTCAAAGATGAGAAACATGGAAAAAACTGTGTATTGATCGTTACCTGTGAGGTAACTGAAACTGATAGGCAACATGAATGACTCTCTTCAACACCTCAAACAGCCTGACATACATCGGCGAAATCATACCCTGTCTCATAATTCTACAGTGCCCTAACCTCGGTGTGACACGTATGAAAACCTGATCTCCGACATCGAACTCCAGAGGTCATCTTCGCTAATCAGCATATGACTTCTGTCAAGACTCTGCAGTAGCCATCCTCTTCCGAATCAACTCTATCTACTCCGAGGTATCCTAAACATGATGAGGACCCAGTAAAACTACCTCTCTTGCCTTCAGCCAACACAAGGGTGATCGACATGGCCTACCATACAAGGCCTCATAAGGTTCCATCTGAATAGTTTCTTGAAAACTATTGTTGTATGAAAACTCCACATGTGGTATGTGCTTCTCCTAAGAACATATAAATTCCAGAATACATGCTCAAAGCTTGTCTTCAAGAACCTATATCGTACATGACGCACGCCTGTCGTAGGGTGTGGAAAAAAAATTATTTCCTAAGTTAAAATGTAGTAATGTGGTTGACCTAGGATTTCTCCCGAAGAGGAGTGCACACAAAATGGGTTGTCACTTTAAAACGGGGGTAAAAATGTTGTGAACGGAAATTTGAAATTCAAATGATTGAAAAACAATGAAATTGAAAAGGGTGATTAGGTCGGGGTCGGTTTCTTAATTATAATGCTATCCTTGTTCAATTTAATTCAAACCTCTTTTTCTTAGTTGATTAAAGTGAGTTTCCACAATCGTTTCCTCTCACTTCCTTGGTGAAATTATTATTGTGAGAGAAAACCTTACCAAGATCATGGTTTGGTAAACTCTCCTTCCATGTGTAAAATAGTTGTATTGAATATCCTTAATTGAAATGGGAAATTTCCGATCGGGTTTTGTTTATCCCAAACAATCAAGAACATTCACTACACCTTTTACACGTACTGACGATCGTCGAGTACTTCACCACTAATTCCTGGTTTATTCCATCGTATATAAAGCAGAAATTAGTGGAGGGAGATATTGATTATTTTACCAAGGAAAAAATAAATAACGGAATTAATATTCAAGAACGATCGAACTTGATAATAAAATCCACTATAATAAATTGAAAACAACTTTGAAGAAGAAAGAAATTTATTCAATTGCGTCCAAGAACTCAAGCATTACAATGTAGAAAACCAACCCTTCCCCAATCACTCCAAAAGTTTACCCCACCATGGTAAGGGTAATTGAGTTGAATGGGGAAGAAGAAGACATTACGAAACTATGAAAAAGAAAATAAATAAAAAATAAAACCGAAAAGATCTTTTTCTTGGTGTCCCGGAAGGAATGGGGTGGAGAATGGATGCCTTGGGAGGGTGGAGCTATCCTCCTTTTATAGCCAGAATGTTTCCCCCGAATGTAGACGTGTTTTATACCCATTAAATTACATCTTCACGCGTTGAGACCTTCATGAATGTTGTTCATAATTCCCTTGTGCGTGTCGCCTCAAAATGCCATCGGATTTGGACATGTATTCCTAGATTTATGGCCGTTTTACTATAAGCATTTATTCTGTTCAGTCAGACTCTCCAAAACGAAATCCTCTGGATTAGGGTGCTTTAATGACCCAATAAACGGACAATTAACTCGGTTCTTCCTTCATAAAAGATGCTCCAAAACTCCTTTCGCGTCCACCCACTGAATTCCACTAGCTTTGGGCCCACAGTGGATGAGTTATGGATCCCACATCAAAACTAGGAAGAACTGAAAACAGTTTTCTTGAGCCAACCTGTGAGCTTCTTTTGAGATTCCATATGGCCGATTAAGATTTTGGTCCAAATATATTAAATGAAGCCCAGGATGTGTAGAATCTGAAAAAGAAAGAATTTCGCAATTTCGATCAGTGTAGATAATGTTATGGCCAAACTAACGAAATAATGTAAAACAGTTAAAAATCCAAAATGGCCAATTTTTACTATTCAGCTCAAAATAACACCATTATCATAAAAATGAAAAATTCATCTTAGAGGAACAATTTTGTGGGTTTAAAACAATGATATTAAATATAAATTAACTGAAAATATTTTCTCTATCAGTACACTTGGACTGACCGTCTATTTGGGGGTGGTAAACTATACTCAAAAGTACCTGTGAACCCAAAGCCTTCTAAAGCCCCTTCTATATTTGAGAAGTAAACGTGCATCTCCGTCTAAAAAAATGGAGTGCAAAACTCCATGTAAGTGAATAATATCAAACATTTACAACCATCCCAACTCATCGACACCGAAGATCTCCTTGAATGGAAATAAGTAAGTAACATTCATTAGTTTGTCAATGAAAACCCAAACTTCATCATTCCCTCGAGGCAACCTTGATAAAAATGTCCTGAAATCCATCGCGGCATCATTCCACTTCCACTCGGGAATGGGTAATTGTTGTTAATGCCCCACTGCTCACTGATGCTTCTCCTTCACCTGCTGACAGGTGGAACACCTCATGACGAAACTAACAAATTCTCTCTGCAAACATGTCCACCAATATTGATGGTGTAGATCACGAAACATCTTGGTAACACCAGGATGAACTACCCAAACAAAGGAATTAAAGTCTCACATCAGCTCTTTATGTATGTCTACTAGCACCCATACGCGCCCTTGGAAACACAAAATATCATCCTCACCTATGGTCTATAATAGAATAGGGTTCTCTCCTGACACGCTCTATAGCATCCCGCCATTTTATAACATAAACTTTCATTTCATTACACGGAACTGGGGATCGTTAAGGTTTAGTGTCTTGGAAACAAGGATCATAATACATAAAAAAAAACATAAAAAAATTCTTCATAAACACTTTAAAGGCTTCTCCTTTAGTTCATCCTATGTTCATTATGCATCTCATAACCTGGGGACATACATCAAAAGAAAGGGTGAGCAGAAGGCCCAGTAAGGGAAACAAGAGAATCATTTTACAAGTGAACTTGAGATACTTCAATAAGGACATGAAAAGAACTTTAAGGCATGAGAAAGAAATCATGAGGTACATCATAATAAAAATAATCATTTTTCATAACTTGAAGATGTGGCTACAACATTTAATATTGAAAATCGTTTCGTTTCACCAAGGTCCATCCCCAAGGTGTCGTTAAAAATTACCAAGGTTATTCACCAAGGCGTCGTTAAAATGGTCATCTCTAGAGATTAAGTCTTTACCCAATGCATTGGAGCGCTATCAGGGCGCACCCTTAAATTTGTCTTTATTTTCATGTGAGCCACATATATCATCATCAAACATTTCATAAATAACCCATATAGCATAAAACAAATGGGTTTCATTTCATAATCATAACGTTTCAAAAACTGCTTTAAAGACATGATCTTTACGTTACTTTGAACCCACGGAAAGGGAAAGCGGGTATCATGTATGTAAATCCCAGAATTTAAAATAGATAATTGTTATATATATGTGAATACCCCTTTAGAAATAGGAGCTTTGAGTATTCACTTTATAACATAAAATAATTTTGAGAAAAGAGAGGCATTTTGAGACGAAAATTCTGCAGCATAACGGCTATGTTACAAGGTTTTAGAAACTTTGAAAAGAGAGGGAACATGGGTTGAACAATCATAATTGACCCATGAAAAGGTAAAGGGACAGAATAAGAAGGATATATGGACATGGTGATGCAATTTCAAGGACATACCAATTGAAACGAAAAACATGGAAGGAAGACAAAAATTTGATTTCTCTTATGAAAATTCGGCAGCCTAACGGCGTCACTTAAACTTCAACAAAAATGAATTGGACAAATAAAATAGGGTCTCTCATCATATGATCATAAGAGATCAGTATGATAGATATAGAGATCATACCCCGACATAATAAAAAGGAACTTGAAAGATTTGACATGAAAATCGAACTTGAAAAAAATGAGAAGGGTGAAAGAATCACTTAAACATTCGGCAGCCTAACGGCGTCACTTAAGCTTTCATAAAACGAAATGATGAGAGTAAGAGGGGATCTCTCATCATATAAACATGAAAGGGCAGTAAGAGGAATATAAAAGAACATCCTCTCACATAATCACATGGAGCATAAAAGGAATGACATAAAAGAGATTACACGAAAAGAAAGAGAGGGGTCGGATCCCTTACCTTAAAACGTGACTCTTGAAACTCAAAGGATTGGACCTTGAGGGCTTGGGGGCACCTTGGGAGGACTCTTTGGAAGGTAAGAAGACCAGAACTTCGTTGGGGAAGAGTTGGGAGTGAAAACCAAGGGAGGAAAGGGTGGGTATTTATAGGGAAAGTGAGGGGACAAAGCATTAATGGCCAAAGGACACCTCACATGTGCTTTTCTCAAACCCATGGGCTCTCCCTTGGCATTTATCATGGAGTTAGGCCACATGGGGCCCCCAAAACAATAATTCATCACCCTTGGCCGGCCAACCCTCAAAAGATCTCATGACATCATCATGACATCATTATGATGTCATTAAACATACCGAAACCCTAAAACGGTATTTTTACTATTCACTGAAAATTCAACTTTCTCAGAATAATCCCAAAATTTCACCTTAACCAAATATCAATGCTCTGATTTCAAAAATGAAATCCATTTTACAAAAATATTTTTCTAAATATTTTTAATTTAATTTTTAAATGAAAACACTATTCATCGAAAATTCATTTTTTTCAGAAAAATCCCCAAAAATTACCTTAACATAATATAGATGCTCTGAGTTCAAAAATAAAGTCATTTTTATAAAAATAATTTTCTAATTATTTTTAATTAAATTTTTAATTAAAAAACACTATTCATCCGAAAAAATTAATACTTGATTAATAATTTATGAAACCGTTATTTACCCATTTTATTGAATCACATTACTTAACCAAGGTGTCTAAATTATATTAAAACTTTCTTTAAGTGAAAATTACTAATCCATTTGGTCACATTACTAATCCTAAGCGTAAAATCACTATTCATAATTTACTATTCATCAAAAATTAAGTTGATCTTATTAGACTCCAAATTCCTTAATGAACACTTTTGTAGAAGACCATTTTTTGAAAATCATTACACATCATTAGTTATTTAGGGTTTACATAAATATTTCAAAATAACCCTTTTTCAAAATTCATCAATAAAATACATTCTAAAATTATCTAGGCATTTGAAATTTCACAAACATCACTAAAGGAAAAAATCTCAATTTATTCACCCGAGAGGATTACACAAGGAAACTAGGGTCTCATCACATATCCCCTTATAACACTGGCATAAGACCTAAGTGTAAGGTGTGATATGGTGAGAGAATCTGAGGGAGGCTCAGATAACATTGCCCTAGTAGAAATCTCCACTAACTTGAACTTGTCCTGCAAGCGTTTTCGTTCAAGCTTGACACGCTGGAGCTCGGCTTGGGCTTGGTCCAAAGCAAAGCCCACAGATGCTACCTCCTTCCCAAGCTCTGATAAGTGGGCTTCATAAGGGTTGAGTCTACTGGATGAAGCCATCGACTCCTCTTTCTGCATTAACCATTAACATCTTATTAAATCAATAAGAGTAAGTTAATATACTACTCAAAAAGATTGGGTCGTTACATTCTTCCCCCCTTAAGAAATTTCGTCCCCGAAATTTACACTTGAGGCCTAGTCGAAAAGGTGAGGGTACTTTTGCTTCATTGTTTCCTCAGGCTCCCAAGTCGCCTCTTCATATTTATGATTCCTCCACAACACTTTCACATGGTGGGTAGTCTTGTTTCGTAGGATCTTGTCTCTACGGTCCAAGATCTCCACTGGCTGCTCTTCATAAGAGAGGTCGTGTTCAAGTTGTACCACCTCTGGGTTCAGTACATGCGAAGGGTCGGGTATGTACTTCCTCAAGAGAGATACATGGAAGACATCATGAACTTGAGCTAGGTTCGGTGGAAGTGCTAGACGATAGGCCACTGCTCCTATGCGATCAAGGATTTCATAGGGGCCAATGTACCTAGGGCTGAGCTTCCCTTTCTTCCCAAACCGCATGACTCTCTTCCATGGAGAGATTCGAAGGAAGACTTTGTCACCCACCCCAAACTCCAAGTCTCTTCGACGATTGTCAGCATAGCTCTTCTGCCGACTCTGAGCAGACCTTATGTGTTGTTGGATGGCATGAACCTGTTCTGTCATCTCTTGCACGAGATCAGGCCCAAGAAGCTTCCTCTCACCAGTTTCATCCCAACAAGTAGGAGTTCTACACCGCTTTCCATATAGAGCTTCATAGGGTGCCATCTGAATACTCGAATGGAAGCTGTTGTTATAGGAGAACTCCACTAATGGGAGGTGTTGATCCCATCCACCTTTAAATTCCATTGAGCATAATCTCAACATGTCTTCGAGTGTCTGAATAGTCCTTTCAGATTGGCCATCAGTTTGAGGATGATAGGCCGTACTAAAATTCAATTCAGTATTCAGAGCATGCTGAAGACTTCTCCAGAATTTTGATGTGAATCTTAGGTCACGATCAGATACGATGGATAGTGGTACCCCATGCAGCCTTACCACTTCCTTCACGTATATCTTGGCAAGCTGATCCAGAGAGAAATCTTCCCGAATAGAGATAAAATGGGCTGTCTTGGTGAGACGGTCCACAATAACCCATATCGCATTGTTTCCTTTGGATGTTTTTGGGAGACCAGTTACAAAGTCCATGGTGATATTATCCCACTTCCATACTGGTATGGGTAGCGGTTGTAATACCCCCTTAGGAAGTTGTCTTTCTGCCTTTACTTGCTGACACACCAGGCACCTTGTAGTGTAATCGGCAATCTCCCTCTTCATGTTATCCCACCAATAATGATCACGAAGGTCTCTATACATCTTAGTGCTTCCTGGATGTATAGAGAAAGTAGAGCTATGAGCTTCATCCATCAGTTCTTTCTTTATCTCCGGAATAGATGGAACACATAGTCTTGTACGAAATTTCAATACACCTTCTTGATCAATATTGAAATCAGGGAACTTCCCATCCTTTACAGCCTCGAACTTCTCCTGCAGCAAAGGATCTTCTTTTTGAGCCTTCTTGATCTTCTATAGTAATGAAGTTTGAGGAATCATTTGGGATAGGGTTGATGATGTCCCTTTCCTTATAATTCCCATGTCCAGTTTTACTAGATCTTTAATCAAGGGATCTCCCAGGATCCTCATTGTTGCCAGAACAACAGGATCTTTCCTGTTTAACGCATCCGCGACTTTGTTTGCTCTTCCAGGGTGATAATTAATTGAACAATCATAGTCTTTAATAAGCTCCAACCATCTCCTTTGTCTCATGTTCAATTCTTTCTGAGTGAAAATATACTTTAGACTTTTGTGGTCAGTGTATATATCACATTTCTCCCCATAAAGATAGTGCCTCCATATCTTTAGAGCAAAAACAACTGCCGCCAGCTCTAGATCATGCGTAGGATAATTCTGCTCATGAATCTTCAACTGTCGAGATGCATAAGCAATTACTTTGTCATTTTGCATGAGGACGCACCCAAGCCCTTTCAGAGATGCATCGCTAAAAATAATGAATCCTTCTCCGATAGAGGGTAGTGTTAACACCGGTGCAGTAACCAATCTCTTCTTCAGCTCTTGGAAACTTTCCTCGCATTCCTTTGTCCAGATGAACTTAACCCCTTTTCGAGTCAACTTAGTTAGTGGATTAGAAAGCCGTGAAAAGTTTTTCACAAACCTCCTATAATATCCCGCTAAGCCAAGGAAACTACGAATCTCAGTTACTGTTGTGGGTTGAGGCCACTCCTCCACAACTATTGTCTTTGCAGGGTCAACCGAGATTCCTTCATTGGTTACGATGTGCCCCAAAAAAGCCACTTGTTGTAACCAAAACTCACACTTGCTGAACTTCCCAAAGAGCCTCTCCTTCCGTAGAGTTTTCAAAACAACCCTCAGATGATCTTCATGCTCCTCACGACTTTTTGAATATATCAAAATATCATCAATAAAAACTACCACAAAGTTATCAAGGTAGTCCTTAAAGACTCTATTCATCAAATCCATGAAAATAGCAGGAGCATTAGTCAAGCCGTAGGGCATAACAGTAAACTCATAATGCCCATATCTTGATCGGAAGGCAGTCTTTGGAATATCTTCCTTCTTCACCCTCAGTTGATGATAACCAGATCGAAGGTCAATCTTAGAGAAGAATTGTGCCCCATGAAGTTGGTCAAATAAATCATCAATTCTTGGTAGAGGGTATCTGTTCTTCACTGTGATCCCGTTCAGTTCTCTATAATCAATGCATAGCCGCATTGATCCATCCTTCTTCTTCACAAAGAGAACTGGTGCTCCCCAAGGAGACACACTCGGTCGGATAAACCCCTTCTCCAACAAGTCTTGGAGTTGTTTCTTTAACTCTTCTAGCTCCACATTTGCCATTCTATACGGAGTCTTTGATATCGGTTGAGACCCAGGTACGAGTTCAATGGAGAACTCTACCTCTCTTTCTGGGGGAGGTCCAGGTAACTCCTCAGGAAATACATCCATGTATTCCTGAACAATCGGAACATCTTCAATTTGTATGCTCCCTTTCCCTTCTTCCTCATCACCGATTAACTCCATAAAGAAAGCTATAGGAGGTGCTTCTAGATAGGGATCAGTTCGGGATATCTCTCCTCGGAAGATAACTGTAGGTCGTTCATTCAAGACTACTGAGATTTCCTTACATATGCATTTGATCTTAGCATTATACTTTGAGAGCCAGTCCATCCCTAGTATAACGTCGAATTCCATCATGGGAATGACTACTAGATTTGTGATAAGATTGTGCTCACCAAAGTAAACACTAGAGTCTCTAAACACCTTTGATGCATGGATAATCCCACTTGGAGTCTTGACTGACAACTCTACCTCAAGCAATTCGGGGATTGATTCTATATTCTTTGCAAACATGGAAGAAATAAAGGAATGCGTAGAACCAGAATCAAATAAAGAACTTGCTAGTTTTGAGAGGACAACAAGAGTACCTGCTACCACATCGTTCGGGACTTCAACTTCAGCTGTTGTGATAGTGAAAGCACGACCTTGCTCTCTTGGCCTCTGCTGAGGTTGGTGGTGATTCCCCTCCACCGCCCTCGGATTGGGACATTGGTTAGCAAAGTGCCCAAGTTGTCCACACTTGAAGCATGTGACTTCGGGTAGGGCCAGAACCATCTTTCCTCTGTCGTTAGTGTTGGGAAGCTGAGGCTTCACCTCACTATGACAATTCCGAGCAATATGGCCTCCTCTTCCACACTTGTAGCACTTGCCACTTCCATTCAAGCAGTTCCCCAGATGATTCTTCCCACATTTATTGCATGTGGTAAGTTGCATTTGCTTTCCACCTCTTCCCTGATCAAAAGACTTCCCTAAACTGGGCTCCAACGATCTCTTCTTTTCATTTGGCTTATGAGACCACTGTGTCTCACCAAACTCCAGCTCGACTTTCATAGCACTTCGAACTATTTCTTCATAGCTATCATAGTCCCTGTTGGCTAGATTCTTCCGCAGATGAGGTCGTAGTCCGCCAAAGAATCTATCAACCTTCCCATTAGGGTCCATGACAAAGCTTGAGGTATAACGGGAAAGCCTTGTGAAGTTCATCTCGTAGCTTCCGACAGATTCGTTCTCCTTCTGCTTCAGCTCGAGAAACTCTTTCTCCATTTTCGTTCTCATGGAACGAGGGAAATACTTGTTAAAGAAAATCCCCCGAAATTCTTCCCACTCCATAGCTCCCATCTCTCCTCGTGGCTTCGTGTTTTTGATCAGTGACCACCACTGATCAGCTTCTCCCTCTAGGCGGTAAACAGCAAGGGTGACTTTTTCTTGTTCCGAACAATGAAGTACAGAAAAGATCTTTTCAATGGAGCTTATCCATTGTTCCGCAACCAATGGGTCAGTAGATCCACTGAATGTTGGCGGTCGTTGACGCATGAAGGACTCAACAGAGTGTTGTTCCCTTCGTGGTGAGTTCGGCCTCTCAGCTTGATTCAAGTTATTACTCATAACTTGAGTCAGTTGGTTCATCATTCGCATGAATGTTTCCATTCCGGCTTCCATCGGAGGGCCGTCAGCACATGGTGCATTGCGGTCACCATCGGCACGGTTCCTCCTATTGCCCGCCATTTTCTAAAAGAATAAAACCTTAGTAAGAAACTTATTTCATTTATGAATCTTTTAACTAAGACTTAATGCTTAGACAATTACACTTTTCTATAATTCCTTCATAATGATTCATAGAAAGCTTGTGATTAACCAAACATATCCCCCGGGAGTGTCGTAACCAAGAGTGCAGCAAGGCCCGTTATCGTGCACCAGTTCCCGTTCGAGTCTAGCTCAAAGCGGTGTTTTCGGGTTTTACCCCTATGTACATCTGTGCCAGAGCCGCCTCTACCTGCTCGTATCCAGACAGGGATGTATTTGTTTGATAAACCACTTACTCAATACTTACCAAAATACCAGGAAGTTTTCCTATATTTAAACTTTTCTATAGGGTTCTTCCTAAAGTTTTTATATCCTAATTTCCACAAATAACTAAACCATCCTTTGATACCAACTATAGCATCCCGCCATTTTATAACATAAACTTTCATTTCATTACACGGAACTGGGGATCGTTAAGGTTTAGTGTCTTGGAAACAAGGATCATAATACATAAAAAAAACATAAAAAAATTCTTCATAAACACTTGAAAGGCTTCTCCTTTAGTTCATCCTATGTTCATTATGCATCTCATAACCTGGGGACATACATCAAAAGAAAGGGTGAGCAGAAGGCCCAGTAAGGGAAACAAGAGAATCATTTTACAAGTGAACTTGAGATACTTCAATAAGGACATGAAAAGAACTTTAAGGCATGAGAAAGAAATCATGAGGTACATCATAATAAAAATAATCATTTTTCATAACTTGAAGATGTGGCTACAACATTTAATATTGACAATCCTTTCGTTTCACCAAGGTCCATCCCCAAGGTGTCGTTAAAAATTACCAAGGTTATTCACCAAGGCGTCGTTAAAATGGTCATCTCTAGAGATTAAGTCTTTACCCAATGCATTGGAGCGCTATCAGGGCGCACCCTTAAATTTGTCTTTATTTTCATGTGAGCCACATATATCATCATCAAATATTTCATAAATAACCCATATAGCATAAAACAAATGGGTTTCATTTCATAATCATAACGTTTCAAAAACTGCTTTAAAGACATGATCTTTACGTTACTTTGAACCCACGGAAAGGGAAAGCGGGTATCATGTATGTAAATCCCAGAATTTAAAATAGATCATTTTTATATATATGTGAATACCCCTTTAGAAATAGGAGCTTTGAGTATTCACTTTATAACATAAAATAATTTTGAGAAAAGAGAGGCATTTTGAGACGAAAATTCTGCAGCATAACGGCTATGTTACAAGGTTTTAGAAACTTTGAAAAGAGAGGGAACATGGGTTGAACAATCATAATTGACCCATGAAAAGGTAAAGGGACAGAATAAGAAGGATATATGGACATGGTGATGCAATTTCAAGGACATACCAATTGAAACGAAAAACATGGAAGGAAGACAAAAATTTGATTTCTCTTATGAAAATTCAGCAGCCTAACGGCGTCACTTAAACTTCAACAAAAATGAATTGGACAAATAAAATAGGGTCTCTCATCATATGATCATAAGAGATCAGTATGATAGATATAGAGATCATACCCCAACATAATAAAAAGGAACTTGAAATATTTGACATGAAAATCGAACTTGAAAAAAATGAGAAGGGTGAAAGAATCACTTAAACATTCGGCAGCCTAACGGCGTCACTTAAGCTTTCATAAAACGAAATGATGAGAGTAAGAGGGGATCTCTCATCATATAAACATGAAAGGGAAGTAAGAGGAATATAAAAGAAAATCCTCTCACATAATCACATGGAGCATAAAAGGAATGACATAAAAGAGATTACACGAAAAGAAAGAGAGGGGTCGGATCCCTTACCTTAAAACGTGACTCTTGAAACTCAAAGGATTGGACCTTGAGGGCTTGGGGGCACCTTGGGAGGACTCTTTGGAAGGTAAGAAGACCCGAACTTCGTTGGGGAAGAGTTGGGAGTGAAAACCAAGGGAGGAAAGGGTGGGTATTTATAGGGAAAGTGAGGGGACAAAGCATTAATGGCCAAAGGACACCTCACATGTGCTTTTCTCAAACCCATGGGCTCTCCCTTGGCATTTATCATGGAGTTAGGCCACATGGGGCCCCCAAAACAATAATTCATCACCCTTGGCCGACCAACCCTCAAAATATCTCATGACATCATCATGACATCATTATGATGTCATTAAACATTCCGAAACCCTAAAACGGTATTTTTACTATTCACTGAAAATTCAACTTTCTCAGAATAATCCCAAAATTTCACCTTAACCAAATATCAATGCTCTGATTTCAAAAATGAAATCCATTTTATAAAAATATTTTTCTAAATATTTTTAATTTAATTTTTAAATAAAAACACTATTCATCGAAAATTCATTTTTTTCAGAAAAATCCCCAAAAATTACCTTAACATAATATCGATGCTCGGAGTTCAAAAATAAAGTCATTTTTATAAAAATAATTTTCTAATTATTTTTAATTAAATTTTTAATTAAAAAACACTATTCATCCGAAAAAATTAATACTTGATTAATAATTTATGAAACCGTTATTTACCCATTTTATTGAATCACATTACTTAACCAAGGTGTCTAAATTATATTAAAACTTTCTTTAAGTGAAAATTACTAATCCATTTGGTCACATTACTAATCCTAAGCATAAAATCACTATTCATAATTTACTATTCATCAAAAATTATGTTGATCTTATTAGACTCCAAATTCCTTAATGAACACTTTTGTAGAAGACCATTTTTTGAAAATCATTACACATCATTAGTTATTTAGGGTTTACATAAATATTTCAAAATATCCCTTTTTCAAAATTCATCAATAAAATACATTCTAAAATTATCTAGGCATTTGAAATTTCACAAACATCACTAAAGGAAAAAATCTCAATTTATTCACCCGAGAGGATTACACAAGGAAACTAGGGTCTCATCACATAGCCCCTTATAACACTGGCATAAGACCTAAGTATAAGGTGTGATATGGTGAGAGAATCTGAGGGAGGCTCAGATAACATTGCCCTAGTAGCAATCTCCACTAACTTGAACTTCTCCTGCAAGCGTTTTCGTTCAAGCTTGACACGCTGGAGCTCGGCTTGGGCTTGGTCCAAAGCAAAGCCCACAGATGCTACCTCCTTCCCAAGCTCTGATAAGTGGGCTTCATAAGGGTTGAGTCTACTGGATGAAGCCATCGACTCCTCTTTCTGCATTAACCATTAACATCTTATTAAATCAATAAGAGTAAGTTAATATACTACTCAAAAAGATTGGGTCGTTACACGCTCTCCTGTTGGACTAGGCCTTCTGAATCTGATAGCTGCCTCAGTCACACTCGATCAAGAGTAGTATAGGTAATAGCTACATAAGAAAAAAACGTCTACCCCTGTCTGTCGTGAACCTACAAATACATCTCAGAGAACAGAGACATAAGCAACCACTCACTGTTGGCCTCTTGAAATGGCTGTATTTGAGTCCTAATGAACAACAAATCAGCCACTTTATTGCCTTTCCATGTTGTATAGGAAAGATCAAAGTCAAAAGACTAATGGAACTCAACCCATTTTTGCTGTCTCAAATTCAGATCACGTTTAGTGAAGATGTACATGAGACTCTTATAGTTGGTGAAAAACAAAAAAATCTTCTCCCTGAACATAATGTCTCCAACAACATAAGGCATGAACAACATCATCCAACTCGAGATCATGCATCAGGTAGTTTCTTATCATGTGGCCTCTGTCGAGACCCTTACGCGACAACTCCTTCTCCCGGCATAAGCACATCTCCCATACTAATACCTGATGCATCATAGTACATAGTATAGCTTGTTCCCAGCTTCTAGAAATACTAGTATCGATGTTGAAGTCAACCTCCCTTTCATCTCTTGAAAGGATGACTCACAAGAATCTAACCACAAGAACTTTTCACCCTTCTTAGTCCGGCCCATCAGTGGTGCTACAAAGCATGAGAACTCATGTATGAAGTATCTATAGTATCCAGTGAGGCCAAAAAATATTCGTACATCAAAGATGTTCTTTGTATACTCCCAGGAAACTACTGCTCTCATTTTCTCTGGGTCTACTAATACTCATGTCTCTCAGATAACATGACCCAAGAAGTGAATATGGTCTTTCCAAAAGTGGAATTTTGAGATCATAGCATATAACTAATGCAATATCATTGTACTAAAAATGATCTCAAGATGGGTAGCATGGTTGTGTAGAGTGTGAGAGTATACCAAGATATCATCAACAAAAACCACTATGATGGAATTAAAGTATGGATGGAACACTCAGTTCATTAGTGCTATGAAAACTGCAAGTGGGTTTGTGAGACCGAACGACATAACCATGTACTCGTATAAACCATACTTGCTATGGAAGACTATGAGAGGTATATCAGATGGTCTAACGTGCAACCAATGGAAACCAGATCTCATGTCAATCTTCAAGAACACCCAGGATCCTCAAAACTGATCAAAGAGATCATCAATCTTTAGTAAGGGATATCGTTTCTTGAAGATCAACTAGTTAAACATTCTATAGTCCACACAAAGTCAAAGGGTACCGTCTCCATTCTTTTCAAATAGGACAGGCGAACCATAATGAGAAGTACTGGTTCAGATGAAACCCTTTTCCTACAACTCCTCCAACTACTTCTTGAGCTCTTGCAACTCTAGTGTAGCCATCCTAAAATGTGGAATGGACACTGGTACCGCCCCTACAACAAGCTCAATAGAAAATTCCACCACTCTCTTTAGAGGAAAACCTGAAAAATGATCTGGAAAGACATCCCTGAAATGATCCACCACTGGATAAAAGTACATTTGTGATATCCCCTAGTAATCCATACATAGACTGGAAATATAGGCTTTAGCTCCTCCTAAACCATGATTCTTGGGTCCTACTCTACTCGTCTAGACATCCCATTATCCCTTCTGAAGAAATGATCCACCCTCTAGGGATGTGAAACTCTCTAGACGATGATAGAAATCGACAACTTCCTGGAAGGGAAATAACCAGTACATTCCAATAATGATTTCAAATCCTATAATCTCTAGGACATAGAGGTCCCATAAGAAGTGACACCCACCAAACTCGAGAGGGAACTCCTTGCATTGATGTAAAATATCTGTTCTAGTCCCCAACAGAGTGTCTAGTGTCAAGATACCAATAGAAGAAAAGATGCAGATCCCAAGGCTCTCTACAATAGCAACATGCATAAAGCTATGGGAAGCCCCTGTATCGAAAATAGGAGAAGGTAAAACTGAGGATACTAAGATCTTACCTTGAACTATAGAGGGTACGAGATCCTACCATTATTGGGTCTTCTACACTGCAAAAGTCTACCCTATACAGCGGCCTTGTGACCCTAACTAACCACTCTGAGCTAGTCCACCCTACTGTCTCTGAATTCCTGGAGACAGACTACCATGACCGCGACCTCTACCTCAGCCAGAATAGCAGGAATAACTATAGTTCCCAGACTAGTGAGAAACTGGTGGTGCTGCTCCTAAACGAGGAGTCATAGAAGAACCCCTGTCACCAGCTTCGGGTGAGAAGATCTGACAGAAGCAATGAAGATGACCCATATTGTCGCATGATCGGCACTCCACATAGTCTCTCGGGCAGTGTGGACTCGTATTCCCACTCTTCCCGCACTAGTAGCATGCCACATAAAAACAAGAATAATTGTCTTTCCTCCTTGGATCTCTGTACGTAGACGCCCTGTGGCGCATCACGCTGTCAGTAGAAGGGATACTAACTCTAGATGTTGAGCCTCCATGGCTTACAAGTCAAGAATCCAACAGATTGCACATAGTGATCAGTGTCTAGTTAATGATAGAAGGAATAATAGTCAAATAGAGGATGTTCACCTATGATTGGATGTCATTCCTCAGACCATCCTCAAACTTCCTTGCCAGGAATAACTGATTACCACTTGAAATAGGCGTGAAATGCTGCATCTCGGTAAAGCGAGAGGAATACTCCATAACCGAAAGACTACCCTACTCCAAACTCATGAACTATTCAGTTCGATCGACCCTCAAGGTCCCTGGATTGATGTTTTCATAGAAGATGCACTGAAACTCATCCCAAGCCATAACATGATGGCATCCCGCCTGTGAGAGAACATCCCACCATCTCTTGGAGGAATCTGGAATCATATACGCAGCGAGCTTAACCCTCCTCTATAGAGGTATCTATAGATGCTTGAAGATCATCAGTATGGCTTCAATCCATGACTCTGCATACTGGGGTCCTCCATCCCCTGGGAAATTGGGAGGATGTTGCTGCTGAAAGACCCGGGTCAATTTTACCATCGATAGGGCAGGAGGTGGTGCCCCCTGAATGGTCTGCATCATCCTCATAAATCCCTCCATGAACTGTTCATCGACACCTATGTTAGGTATAATGGATGGTTCCAAGACTAGAATAGCAGGAGGATCTACTGGTAGTCCCTGATCAACCATATCTGGTGTCTGATCACTACCCTGCATCTTGCATGCAATCGGAGGATGTCTTGATGACATGAATCTACAAGGCCAAACGCCCACCTTAGATCAATATTATCAAGGACTAAAAACTAAAATCATAATAATTGAACAGAGGAATGAAATCATTCATGTTTTTACAAAGCATGAAAACATGGAGTGTATAACCCTAACATGGAATATTCCATTCAGCCATTCACATGGGTATGTACTCCTGTCAGAACTTGTCGTGTAACACCCCATACACACAACGTGTTCACCTAACACATGATGCGTACTTGAACCCTCTTCCCCTACCGAAGTCCTTCTATATGGCTAAGATACACTGTTCTCCTTAGAATGAGAATACATAGCCTATTAGTTACAAATATGGTTTGTACAAGATGAACCTCACCGACCCATGTTCTTAGATACATGGCTCACACTACCCGACATTTTCCAAGTGGACACGACGTGTACTAAGATGAGTTTTCCAAGACGTGTGGTTAGTGACATGGCCGGTTATACGGTTCTATAACCCAAAGTGTACGTCCACTACATGGCATGTCTTACAAAATATTCCAAACCCCGTGTCCCAACCCACATAGTCTAAGACACAGTTAGAGACTACACGGCATGTACTTAAGAAGAACAGTTTCTTCCCGAATAGAAGAATACATGGAATGTATTCAAAACTACACGGCGTGTATTCTAGGTTTTTTCAGATAGAAAGCCTCAGAAAATACTCCGGAGCCCAGAAAAACACTAAAACGATCATATAAGTGCCAAATTCCGAGCTGTAGGGGCCTATACTCCTAAAGAAACAATGCATGGCATCGCATACATGTCATATATAAGAAGACAAGGTAATGACCCACCAAATTCTGGTCAATGAGGGCCCATAACACCTCAAGAACCAATGTTTAGCATTCATTAAAAGAAAGCCTCATGGAAAAAAATAGCATATCAAAAATTTTAGTAACGAGGTAGATTTGCTTTTCCCTATACCCGGGTTAGCTATTCCTGGTCACAACTTATTTCCAAGTCCCTATTCCATCATATCCCTAGATATAGGCACCAAAAAGTAAGTCAATAGAAAAAAACCCTCTAATACCAAATTGTAACATCCCGATTCTGGAAGACGCCTAGAGGCGCCCCGTACCCGGTTGGTCACATGGCCTCAAATGCATTTCCCCGAACTCCAGAGGCTGTCGACTAGCAGCGAAGTCCTTGGGTGTGATAGTGGGGAAACTATGCCCTCATTGGAAATGTAACACAATGAAAGATAATAATAGAAATAACAGAAGTAGTAATAATCCATACTAAATTAAACCTTGGAATACTGAAATATAGTAACCTGGAGCACACATATATATTGAAATGATGCATGATACATATGTCTCGGAATGCACCCAAACAAATCACAATGATGGATTACAAACGGTACTAAACTAAAGTACAATAGAAAAAAGATAACATCTCCTCAGCATCACAAGCCTTAGCTTTGTCCCATGCTATCCAGCTCCACATCAGTCATGTACCTGATGTTGAAGGGCGCTTTCCCTTATCTATACATAGAGAAATATGATCTGTTTCAGTGAAAAAACATTTCCCAAACATGGTGTGAGACAAAATACCAGTAAGAAACAACCAAAATATTTGTTTCTAATAGTAAGTGAGTATATGAAGGTAATATGTAGTTGAAATCAGTAAACACGGAATTACACAGAAGTAAACAATCTACTGTTTTAATTCATTCAGTTTCAAATATCAAGAAATAGTTAATCAACGAAGGTAATTACAAATAGGTAACCCTCCGGGAATTCTTCATAGACTAACCCCTCTGTTTCTACCTAGAAACAATAGAAAATAGCTAAACACAATAGGTAACCCTCTAGTAAGTACACACACCTACCCCCTTTGGTCCTACCTAGTAACACAAGAAACCCTCTGGGTGGTACAATCAGTCTAACCCCTCTGGTTTACCATAAGCATAGACTCTCTAAGGAATCACTCACCATCAATTCATCATATAGTCTCATATCAGTAACTAAAGGAACTCTGGGGAAGAAATTATGTCACATTACCTCAATGGATCATGTCAAAGGACAACAAACACTCTGAGGAAGCACTTACGTCAATTCCCCTTGTGGTCTCTCATAGTAAAAGTAAACAGACTCTCTGGAGAAACCCCTATGTCCATTATCTCTATGGTTTTCTAAACTAGGTTCTCACGGCCCTATGTATGTTAATAAAGAATAGAAATACTCATCATCCAAATTAAACCTCAAGAACTACTTGGATAGTAGTCTACAACAACAACATGTCAGATAAAAAAGATCACTCCATCCTACAAAACTAGGCATGTGTAAAATAGGGCAGCCTAACAGGCTAAGCAAAACCAAATAGCTATAACAAAAACATGCATGTTCAACACCTCCATAGGAAAGCAATTTACCCTATTCACAATCAATTCAACCTCTACTCAATCATACAATAATAAGAGTCAAACAATGGTTCTAAAATAGTAAACACGCAATAACCAATTCATGGGTGTTGGCAATTTTGCACATATAACTAAAATACAGTCAACAAAAAAGCACAACCCACATACCTTAGCAATGGGAAATCAATATACTTGAGTCTCATGGGTTGAATCACCTAAGAAAGTTGAAGATATACAAAAACAAATAAAACTTTCAATATTAGATAACCTAAGAAAGAAGAGGAATCAAGAAATGAAGCTCAAGATGAAGGAAGAGCTTACCGAGGTGATCAAAACACAATTGACGGTGGTTGAATTGGAGATCAGATGCTTGGACGTGGGATTGGAGGAAGATCGTAGCCGTATGAGATCTCTCGTCTGAAACAAACCTAGAAGAAGGTGTTTCTAGTGATTAGAGGTGACCCCAGTATGTTTAATGAAAAAAAGATAGTACACGTCATGTAGTTTGGAAGTACATGACATGTACATTCCATTTTGGTACTCCCCTTTAGGCCGCCTCTAGGTCACCCCCCACATGGTAACTGAGTACACGGCGTGTACTTCGAAAATTTCCAATTTTTTTTCTATTCCTTAAAAACGACCAGAAAAGGGAAAAAACCATTAAAAGGGTATCTAGGTTCTTACACTAGAGGCTTTTAACTTGTAGTGAGGGTCAAATATTTATATCATGGGGAGAATATAACCTCTTTACCAAAGAATTACAACAGTATAAAAACTAAAAAACTAAAAATAAATAATAAAAAGATTGATACCATATGAATAAATACCAACGTCACATGATAATCTGAAAGCATGTATAAATTACCATAAACAAAAATAATAGGTATTTTATGCCATATAAGTACGTGTTAGATGAAAACTAAAAGAAAATACACAATAAAAAATCCCCCAAGTGAGTCTCGCCATCATGTCTAGTTCGCTCATCCATGTGCCATCCCAACTCATCCATCTTACATTAGGTTCTTTACCTTATCCTATCCTACCAACATTAATTCTATTTGGGTATCAATGAGGATTATTGAGTAGGGTGTGAGTACAAATCAACAGGACACCACCAACGGTGTCTGAAAACAATATCTATTCTATAACAGTGTATGCTGTTTTATTATGAATAAACTAAAATAAATAAAGTAAACTATTTTCATATTAAATTATTATATAAATTACCACATAAACATTGGGTTAAGGATGATACCCAAATAATAAATACCATATTAATCACGTTCTAATGCCTAAACCTTCCCGAAGGTGATATGAGATTTCATTCCATAATGGGATTCCATTAATCAAATCATTACAATTTCACATTCATATATTGGGGGCCTAAAAAAGTATTCTATCACTCTCTGGTCATTTGGAGAAGTATTCCTTGTCTCATATCTTAGTGACCACATGTATGCATAAATATAATGGGGGAAAAGAGTTACAATCTTGAACCCCATTGGTATTTTGAGCAATAGTCCATGTCCCACAACATAGTCCAAAATATATCATTTCATGGCTCCATAATTCCAAAAATTTCTCATCCATTAACAAATTTATTTATTCAACCCATTTAACAATTTCATTTATTCAACTAAACATAATTTATAAAAAATCAATCTCATCTTATCAGCACACCCCAAGGGTGGATACCGTTGCAATCATATTTGAAAACCCCATGGTTTTCTATCAATTTCACAAACCTTTAATCAATAAATTTAATAATCCCATTATTCTCTAATTTAATTTTCACATATTCATCCAATTTCACTATCTCATGATAAAATCAGTAAATTAATTAATTTAATTTATAATGAAATTTACCAAAAAGGAAATTTCAGTTTCACTATCATGTAAATTCAATTATAATCAAGACTATGAGATTTGAAAATTAGACTAAATGACTCAAGTTCGTTGATGCGCATTCACCAACAAAATCCCCAATTGAAATAGAATGATTGAAATCATAAGAGTGTGGATGATCTAGGAAAAAAACCAGAATCAATAAAGGGGTTATAGGAGCCTTAGAATCCTTTTGGGGTCTTCCTAAATCACATGTAATAGGTTAGGGACAAGTGGGGGAGAATGGAGTCAAAACTGAGTGGATTTGAGACATCTTTTAAATTTTTTTGATAGAATTAAATCCTGTGTGCATAGTTTCCTGGTCAGGGGTGAATGATTTTCCAAACCATGACCTTAAATCATGTTCCACTTCTTAGGGACACATGTTTTCTTCTAAGTGGTGCACCACTTGAAAAGTCGTGCACCAGTTGTGAGAACAGCCACTATTTTAGGGTTCATGGTTGGGAGGGTTTCCACACAGTTTGGCCAATCAATGCAGCAACCGTGTCCCACATCATGTCTCACCAAAATAGATTTTACGATTTCCTATGGAAATCTATGTGGTTTCCTCTTATCGTTAATAGCCCCTTGGGCTTCCAATCTTCTCCAATTTCACCTGAAATCACCCCAAACAAAAATCCAACCAATATATACAAAAAACTAGGGTAAAAGAGTATATGAAAATGTGCATGTGGAATCTCTGGAAAGGTCATAATCATACACCTCACATAAAAACATTCTAATATCTAAATTTATCTAAACCCGCCTATAATACTTACTGTATGAACCTGATCTTAATCATTATATAATATACTATTTTTGAAATAGGATTAACATTTATAATATTTTGAGGATATTTTTAGTTTAGTGATTTAGATAATTAGGAAAAACTCTTAAAACATAAACCCATACATTAAAAGTGAAAACTTATAATCAGTATCCATTTTTTTTACCATACAAAACTTTTTAAAATAAAAAATTCTTTCTTTTCTTGATAAATATTCAAAATTTTCATCTTGACATCATCCTTGCCCATAATCATCCTCATACCCTATGAAAAAACATTTTAAAAATGTGGGATGAGATAATAATGCTCATTAAAGTACATAAAATAAATTAAACTGTTAGTAAAGTGAAATCTCATAAAAAATTTCTTAAAAACATACATTTTACCACAAAAAAGAATTATCTTTTCAAAAAGATCATTTTATTAACTTCTAAAAATCAAAAACAATATTAAATTAAAACACATTATAAAGAACATAAAATATAAGTTGATATTTTTGGAAATCATTTTCCATGTCACACTTACAAATGGAACAATCAATATGGTCAACATCCATCTACAGAGTACCCAATGAATTGGAGTTTATAATGTGACCACCAATCCTTGGTTAATCACAGAACCACCCTTCATTGGTTAATAATGTAACCATCCATCCTTGGTTTATCACAAAACCACCCATAGATGGTTTTTAACTTTGTCACACATTGTCATAAAAATTCCAAATAACCATATCATAATCATAAAAAATGAATTCTTGCATCATAAAAATATTCTTAAGTAAAAAAATCATTTCATTTTTAAATCACATGTTTTTTGAGTAAATGCATACATACAAAGGGAAATAATTTATATGAAAATAATCGTGTAAACTTATAAAGTAAACCAAAAATCATTTGGCTGCCATGATGGTGGGAAAATCGTCTCATGTTGTAATAGATAAAAAACATTTCTTTTAAATTTTATAAAAATAGTTGATAGAGAAACATTTAAAGAATGTTTTTAAAAGAAAGTCTCTTACCTCGAGTCTAGAACATCTCATATTTTTTTTTTCTGGAATAATAAACTTATATAAATTTTATAATTTATTATAAACCCTTTTCATGTCAATTTTTCCTTTTATAACAGTTATATCAATGTAAATTACATAATTATTTAAATTCACATTGGGTGTATTTTCGATATTCTACACTGAAGTCCGAAATGACAATGTTCGGTTGACTGTGGTCAAATTGGACATAATTAAATCATGTACATAATAATATTCATGAAATAATTATAATTTTTATACATCAATTATAATTTTAAATCCATCCATTAAATATATCTAGTAAAAATGAACTATGTTATAATCATGGTGATGGTAGGTCATATGTAGGCATGAGTAACATTTCCATTTTTCAATAATCAATATGGAAAGAAGGTAAGTATTATTTTATAATTCCATAATTATTATAATATCATATATATCATATTACTTATATAAATATACTTATATATAATATCCATGTTATGTGTTGATGAAAAATGAATCACATCGCTTCATGGAGGTGGTAATTCACACGTACATATGAACAATGTTTTCATTTTGATGTGCATTGAAATGTAGGAATTTAAATGAAATATTATCTTTTTATAATGATAAATATGTCATTAATATTAATTATAATCATTAATTCAACCACTATAACTAGTCTTAAGAGATTGTGATGGAAAAAAATTACATTTGTTCACGAGGCAGTAATCCTCCGTACACATAAACGATGAATTATTTTCCCATTTGATGGATGTGTATATGGATATAGGCCATTACACAAACATTATAACATATTAGTACATGTAGGATACTAGATTTATTATTTTATTATGGTTAAAGAAGTTATTAGGGATGATAAAACATAAACTCTCAATTAAAAACGATACATCTTTTTCAAAAAATAACCTTTTTTTTAAACCTTAAGACCACTAAGTTTGTTGTTTTTCCTAAAATAAGACATATAAGATCAGGGGATAGATTATAAGAAGGTATTTGGTATTTATTTTATAAATAAAATGGGTTTGTAAGTGTGAAAAAATGAGAAGAAGATGTATCCTTTTATAAGATAGGGGAGGGGCACTATTAGAACATCTCAAAATAATAAATTAATATAAAATAATCATTAATACCAGATAGATCTAGATTTATTAATTTATAATATCATATGAGTACGAGCATAAATCCCCTCTTAATATAAATATAATATAAGTTCTGACAATATTTCAACCCTTATTTTTATTTAACATCATTAACTCTTATCATGACAACATTGATTTTTATACTTTGAGGGATAATGCAGTTACTATAAAATTTAAAAATAAATAAATAAATGGACCATGGGTGATATTTTTAAAATTATTCCAATCACCTATCTAAACATAATATTTCTAGAAATTTTTTATCATTTAATAAAATACTATTTATTATAAACTCTCAATAATGTTAATATTTAGAACTATTCATTACTTTAACTTTAATAATATCAAGATAACACTCATAATTAGAAAAAAATATTTTATTTTATCCATAAAATGTAAATATAATCTATAATATTTTTATCAGATTAATTTTCTCAAATTATATTTATTTTAATATTTTTAATATTATATATTGATTTTTCTATTAATTAAATAGGTAGTGCATCTGCTTTGTGTAAGAATTTAATATAATTATTTATTTACTAAAAATTAAAAACAAATTAAAATGTTGAAGATTAAAATATTATATTTAAAAATATATTTATATTATACCATATCATTTAGATACTACCTTATTAAAAATATTACACTAATAAAAAATAAGAGTGTAAAATGTTTGTCTTTTCTGTAAATAAAAGAGTATAAAGGTAATAATAATATCTAAGATACTCCAAAAGGTAATAAATTATACCCTTGGATAATTATGGTTGTTATATACTCATAAGATAATATTTATGTAAGTCTTTCAGTCATAAGATGGTTATTATCATTTCATGTTTAACCCAAATTACATGATTTACCCTTTATCGTGGTAACCAAAATTAAAAAAGATACTATTTATATTGAGAAAAAATAAAAGGGATATATTAACTAAATTTGGACCTACTTATTTAAAATATTTAATCCATTTTTCAAAATTCAAAAGATATAAGTTTCATAATTTATTCTAAAAGTAATCTTGTCAAATGCAATGAAAAATAATTTTTTCATAAAAAATATCTTCTAAAATATAAAGTGTTTTTATACTAATATAAAGAATAAAATCCATTTTTATAATTAAAATTTTATAATTTTAAAATTAAAATTTATTAATAACATTTTAAAACTAAATTAAAACATAATTTGACCATGTAAATACTTTAAAATAAATTATAGTTTTCAATAAAAAAATATTATTTTTTATTTTTTCCTGAAAAATAAATAATATAAAAAATTTATCAAAAATTAATTTAATGAAAGTATTGAAATGAATAATTAAAAAATGAAATTCATTTTTTTGAATAATGTTTTTTATAACTTCAATAAATTATAATATTAACTCATTAAAAGAAATCAACTCATTTATAAAGAAAACATATTTTTTGAAAAATGAAATGACATTAATAATATATATAACTTATATAAAAATAATTAATTAAAACCTTTAAATGAGAAAAAACATTATATATTCTATTATTTAGTTAATACTATTCATTCCCACTAATTTAACAGTTAGGTCATTATTTTTTATTTAAATAATAAGATTTTGTTGTTCATTTAAAGTCGGTGTTGCATGTCTTATGTGCTTTTGAAGACAATGTTTCCTTTTTAAAATAATAGGATATTTAAAATATATTTTATGTTCATGATAACTATTTTTGTTTTTCTAAGGCATTAAAGATTGTATGATAAAGTGGAGGTGGATATATGTTTTCTCAAATAATGAAGTACCCTATTTGGGCATAGTTATTTGGATTACTCTATATCATTGAAAAGTATCTTGGAATATTAACAATTATCCCAAATGATTAGAGTTCAGATATGTAGTGAAAACCACTAATTGAATGATGATCGTATCTCAGGTCTGCAATTCTTTTGCAGTTGAAGTTTGTTGGAATTTTCTTCCCGAAATTCATATTATTATCCATCCTGTTGAATTTGATGTTATATTATATATATATTGTATTTCTGTATTTAAATTTCAAAAAAATTTACAAGGATGGGAAGGAACATTTTATGTGATGAATGGGCCCATTATTTTCTATCAGTGCGATGATAAATATGAACTTTTTATAAAAATCCCATCCATTTTATGAGTCTTGATTTGAATTCAAAATTTGTGTTTATCAGATATGGTTGGGGAGAAACACAATATCGATGATATGATTATTGTGTGGGAGTTTTTTGATGTCTTTATAAAATATTTTCCCAATATTCCCCTGAAATGTGAAGTTTGGATCTTGATAGAACTCATACATAGTGATATACCTATTTTAATGATTTTATATAGAATAGCCTCAATTGAGTTGTTGGAATTAAAGAAGTAACTCTTGGAGAATCTTGACCAGGGATTTATTTATCCAAGTGAGTCACCTTGAAGTGAACTGGCTTTTTTTAAATAAGAACTATGTATTGATAAGACTTTTCATTGATTACTAGGAACTGAACAATTTAAAAATCATGAACAAGTATCCCCTACCAAATACTATTGACTTGTTTGATCAAATACAGGAAGATCAATACTTTTCTATGATTGACCTTAATTTTGGATATCATCAATTGAGGGTTAATGATGATATACCCAATATGACATTATATAAGATGTATGGACACTATAAATATATACTAATGTAATTTGTTCTTATTAATTATCCCTCTATCTTCATGGATTTAATTAATATAGTTGCTATATATAACCGTTATCAGTTTGTGGTAATCTTTATAAATGATATTCCTATATATTCAAAAACTAAGGAAAACTGGTATATCGCATGAGATTTTTACTGAAGACCCTAAGAATGTATAAATTTTTGTAAAAAATACAATACAATAATAATTTCTAAAAAATGTTTCATTTTTGGGTCATATAATGTCAGAAGATGGTATATCGATAGATCAATCAAAGAAAGAGGTTACTGAACATTGGACCAGTCTGAACCCTATGAATAAGGTATAATGTTTTCTTAGTTTAGTAGAATATTTTCAACAGTTTGTGTATAATTTATCATGGTTGTCTAGTCCACTCACCCTGTTAACTCTAAAGGGAGCCATGTTCCTTTGGACAGATGAACATGTAGAAATTTCAAGGAACTAAAAAGAAGGTTATCCCGTTCACCTATGTTAAAATTACCCTATAGTGGAGAAGGGTTTGTAATTCAAATTTATTCATCAAATAAGGGATCAAGATGCATTCCCATGTAAAAAATACATGGTTATAGAACATTCTTAATGATAATTAAAGGATCAATTGAATAATTTACCAAATCATTATTTGAAGTTGACTACTATAATTTTTATATTAAATATATGGTGGCATTATATTTACAGAGAAAGGTGAGATATATATATATATATATATAATGATCATTAGATTTTAAATTATATATTAACACATATAGCCTTGAGCATTCTCTAGAGAATATGGCTGGGGTAGATTAAATACTATTATTATTAAATATATTACCACCCCGGGAAAGAGAACAAAGTGGTATATGAATTGAGTATAGAGGATCGTGATCTCTTATCTATGTGGATAAAAAATATCCAATATTTATTGACTTTTAAATGATGGATCAATAAATTTTAAAGTTTAAAAATATTATATTTCTCAAATGAGTGCTCAACCTTCAATCTAATTGAAGATTAAAGGGGTGAAAAAGGATAATGTAAAGTTATAGAAGAAGGGTATAAATGTTCCTAACTTTAACCTTAATTATTATTGAATGATATAGTTTAGGAATTGTGTATTTGTTTATATCCATATCTAATTTGAAAAGGGATATTTTGGAGAAAGATCAGTGTTCTTCATTGTTTATTCTATATGGAAGTGAAAAGATATATAGTTATTTGAAATAATATTTATGTTGGGATTACATAAAAAAGATATATTGTAGCATTTATATCATGGTGGTTGGTATGTCATAATGTTAAGGTTTAGAGAAAAATATTTAAGGTGATGTTACAAACATTACCCATACCAGAATGGAAATGGGAAAATATCACCATGGATTTTGTCATCAGACTCCCCATAACATCTAAAGGGAATAATGATATATGGGTTGTAGTCAATCTCTTTACAAATTGATCACACATAATCTATATTAGATAATATATCGCTCTAGTAAAAACATTCATGTATCTATATTAATGATGTGGTAAGGTTTCATAGAGTACCGCATTCTATTGTATTTGATCAGGATCCAAGGTTTACCTTGATATTATGGGGAAGTCATTAGTAAACTCTGAATACAGATTTGAGTTTCAGTATAGCCTATCATCCTTATATAGATAGTTAGTCTAGGAGGACCATTCAAACCCAAGAGGATATATTGAGATCTTTTTCACTATTTTTCAATGTTATTTGGGTTCAATAACATCCTATAATTGAGTTTTCCTATAATAATAGATTATACTTGAGCATTTAGATGGATCGTTATGATTTCCTCTATATAAAGAAGTGTATAAATCCATCATTTTTTATTAAATTTAGAGAAATTAAGATACAAGGACCTAATCTAGATGAAGAAATGGTAGATATGGTTAGATCCATTCAGCAACACATAATGTCGTTAAAAAGTCCATAGAAAATTTATGTCGTTAATCATCGGTGAGTTTTAGATTTTAATGTTAGTGATGGGTTTTTTCGCTGAATTTATACATATAATATGCATTTGAGAGTGAAAGAGAAATGAAATTTTATCCCAAGGTACATTTTCTCCATATATATTATTGATCGAGTAAATATGGTTGATTATCACTTGGATATTCAACCAAACCTCTCTCATGTCCATAGTGTGTTCCATGTATCTCTCCTATGGAAATTCATAATTATCCTACACATGTAATGAACTCAGAATTCATTCCAATGGATCTAGATCATTATTATAAAGAAAAACATGTGGAGATTCTATATCGTATAGAGAAATTTCTCTGAAATAAGGCCACTCACTTGGTCAATTTTTTGAGGCTAAACCACCATTTTGAGGAAGCTACATGGGAACCATAGGATGCGATGAGGAAGAAGTATCCTCAAATTTTGTATCAAAGTGAAGGAATTTTAAGGGAAAACTTAATTAAAATGTAAGTAGAATGTAAAACTATGTGAATTTGGGAAATATTTTTTAAAAAATATACATCATTTTAATAGCTGGTGTTACATGAAATGATGATTTTTAACAAACCACAATATACAATTAATATTATTTTTGAAACATGAGCATTACAACCTATTTATTAAACATGGTGGTATGAATATTGATAACCATGATTTTTAAATTAATTATAAAGGGTTAATATAAATAAAATATATTTAAAAATAAGTAATTAATGATTAGAAAAGTCTTTATGTGCTTAAAAAATACAATTTTCCTAGAAAATTATTTTTATTATTTTTTGTGAAAAAATAATATTATTAATTTTTCCCATTTTAGGAAATATTTTTTACAAAATGAAATTAATTCTTTGTAATCAACATATCAAAATTATCATAGGATTAATTTTTAGTATTTTTATAAATTTTTTTAATTTTTTTAATGAATAGTGAAAAATACAGATTTTTATTCAAAATTGCATTTTCGTTTAAATAATTTACAACTTTATTTTTTAAATGTATTAAAATTAATATTATATCAATTATATTATAAATAATCTAATTTATATCATTTTAATGAAATTCATATTTAATTTTGATATCAATTTTTTTAGACTATGTGCACAGTCATAAGAATATAATATATTAAAATGGATGAAATATTTTTAACAATAATAATTAATATTATATAATAAAGTAAAATTTATTTTTTTCAATAATTAATAGTAAAAACAATTAAAAGTAATTATCTTGGTTTAGGTTAAAACATGATTACCAAGGGATTTAAACTAAAAATATAAAATTTAGAATTACCATAAAAAACATGTAAAAATCATATTTTATGGCCATATTTCAAACTTATATCATCTACTTTTTTATAATGATCCATTTTGGATCTTTTTTTTCAAGTGTGAAATATGATTATAAATTTTTCTTTTAAAAAATTCAAAGTGTGTCCTCTCTCCAGATTATAAAAAGGCACCCCCTATACTCTCCTCTTCAGACTTACAATGAATATCTTTATTTCCCAATATCTACCCAAATTTCATCCTTACATCACTAACAATGTCTTAGAGGCCTTATATTTATTATTAAACCCTCCTAATAATGCTTTTTGTGAAAACTAAAGGAGGTTGTCTGAAGAAGAGGTATCATCCATAAAAAATTGTTTTTATGTAGTTATTCTTCCACATCATACAAATATTATTCATATATGATGATAATATAACATAAATATCTCCCATATACTGAAATTTTATTATTTCAATGGATAAAACTATATTGAAATCCTCTTTTATTAAATGGGAAATGAAATCGTCGATCATGTGTAAGGCATACTACCACCTCACAAAATGATCTAATTTGTTTTCCATAACTACCTATCATAGAGGGAATAATGATGGATTTATCTTATATTTATAATATTTATCTCATAATTATAATTTTTTAATTATAATATAACATCAACATTCTTACCTTCAAATCTGTTTGAAATGATAACATCGCTCGTGCATACATGTGGACTACCGACTCCACGAAGCAAGTGATATGTTTTTCATTTTATTTTGAAATATATGGTAATTAGGGTTTATGAAATAAATATGTACGACATATATTATATAACAATTTTTCTATAAAGTTGAATTAATATTTACCATTCCTCTATTTTATCTGTTCATAAAATTGAAATAGCATTCATGCGTATGTACGACCTGTCGTCTCTATAAATGGTGTAATTCATTTTATATCTATAAATGTAATGGATCACTCTGAATACATGTATAATTAATATATATGTGATTTTTATATCATTGTTATAATTTTATGGATGATTATACCATGATAAAAATACAAGGACCAAAACTACCAAACCAAAACATATATGAAAAACAAAGTAGTTATTACCCAAAGTAGTGATTTTAACAATGAATTGTTTATGAATGAGTAATGAAAGGTTATAATTGAATCATATAGGTATGATATATAAGATTATGGTTATATAATATATTTATAAACTATATTAATTATAGTGGATTATCTAATGTGTATGAAGAAATTTGATACTTGAGGTAAGGGATTTTCGTCTCACTTTAATTTATCTTGGACATGTTCCATATTCATCACTTATTTATTTTGCGTGATGTATATACTAAATATTAATGTATTTTATAATTATTGTCATTGAAATTTTACTATATACATCTTGATATAATATTCTTTATTTTATGTGGATAACTATAAAAAAATTTCCAAAGTGGAAATGGTTTTATATTATAATCTCATTGTTTACCAAGATTGTTTATGATTTAGTTTCTAATGATGAAATAAGATTATCTACTTATCCATAAATTCATTAATTTTCTTATCCTTTGGTTATTTATATATAAAAAAAATTTCCAGTTCATATTCATCTGTTTATGTACTCAAGTTACCAAAAGAATGGTTTTAAGTAAAATATGCTTTATTTCTCTCTTCAGTCAAAAATCCATTTTCTTCCCTGTCTATATTTTCTGAAAATTTTTCAATGAAATTTTTTACAATTGTGTAATGGTTTTTTATCAAAATTTTTACCCGTGTTTTAATTTAAAAAAATGGTATAGAAAATAATCTTCTTGTCAATTTCTAAACATTTCCATTTTGAATTTTTTATGAAAATGTGATAGGAATCTTATTTTTAACATATATGAAATAAATGGTATTTATTACCTACATGAACTCTCAATGATTTAAAAATTCTGTTAAATGTTTCCAATTTTATTTTCAGAAAATTTTGTCTTTAATATTTGGTATTTTTTAGATTTTAAATAAGTGTTTTTAAATTGGAAATGTTACTTTTATCAAGAAATGTTCCAAGAGATCTTTAAAACTAATTTTCCATATAATATGTCATACTTTGATGTTACATAGTTTTTAATGGGGATATGATCCAATAATAAAAACCATACTCTTTCTCTAGATGATTTATGTTGTTCATAGTGACTTAAGTGGGGGGTGAATTGAGTACCCAAAAAAATTATTTTAAAAACAAGTTCAACTAAAATCCCCCAATTAAAATCAAATTTTCCCAATTAATCCGAAGAGTAGTTTGATATACGTTTTATCTTTTAATGTATTAATCAATGATTTATTATGGATTAGTTGAAATAATATTTTACGTTACTTTAACATTAGAAATCAATTTACTCAAACATTCCCTTATATTAATACTATTCAAGAATAACTATCAAAGTATTTGTTTTTTATACAAACTAAAAAAAATTAATTAAATAATTGAAATTAATATAACAAAAATAAAACACATTGAAGAACAAATAAGGTGTCTAGTATCAATCCCAAACCTAATCCCCTCAACTTCTAAATCACCTATTGGCATACATATTATATAACAATATTATGATCCACAACATGGATCGAGTATACAAGGAAAAACTATCTTGCAATCCAAGATCAAAGGCCTCTTACACAATTTTACATGGGTAGAAAAACAACTCAATCAACATAAGGACCTATTCCATAATAACTGTGGGTAAGAAAATGGAAATAAATTTAAGGTTATATCATGTATTCTTTAGTTCTTTTGTAGGAGTTAGTGTGTGTAAAAATACATAGAAAACAACACATTTCTAAAAAGGTACATAAAATTATATTCATAAAATAAATAAATATAAATTAATTAAGCGTTTCTCAAATTATAATTCTTCAGATGTTCATGATTCCTCAGCTTTGTTTTGGTGAGAATCTCAAATTGATTCTCTGAAAATTGTAGGAAAATAGAGCATCGTGAAATTCTCCTTTCTATATTTAGGTAAGATTTTAGATGTTTAGTGTACACCACATTTTCATATTTTAGTGCAAGTAAGAATGAAACGTGTAAGTTCAAATGTGATGATCCTTCCCATATTCATAAATTATTGTACTTCTTGAACATTTTCAAATTACCTATGCATGATAGAGTCTTTTGAAATATAAAGAACTACATGAACCCACTGATGAATAATCATCGAGATCTTTTGTTTCCTTAGACTGAGTTTTGATTCCATCATCAATTCATATATGAAATAATATAATGAATAATAATTAAATAATAATTTTAAATTAACTTCAATAAAAAAGTCATTAAAGCATTTAATTCAGATCAGGAAAAAAACAATAGTAGCACTCTATGCAGTGGACCAGTTTGATAGTGACTCATGTCTGATAGTGAGTCAGGTCTGGAGGTAAGTAATTATAGTGGTGACTCATTCTTTTGATGAGTCATTATGGCGGTGACTCATCCTGGAAGTGACTCAAGTATATTAGTGACTCATTTTGGTGGTAAGTCCTTTGAAATAATGGTGACTCAATCTGGTTGTTATTCAATTCTAGTAGTGATTCATTTAAACTAACAAGGACTCAATCTAGTGGTGACTCAATTCTGGTGTTGAGGCTTGTCTGGAACATAGACAAATTTTCATTAAATTTTATTATAAAATAAAATGATATAACAAAATAGTGATCTCATTAGAAACATCATAATCATGATTCTTTAGCATTAAAATAACGAGGTTCCAACAATCTCCACCTTTTTATCATCACAAATCATGGTATTTTTATATACAATTCTTAGAATCAACGTAGTTATAAAGAGATGAATTTAAAGGATAATAGTATACTTAACACTTGAAATGTAAAATGTGAGATATAAATAAATGTGTTATCAAGGATAAGTGGAATTAAGTTTGAAAAAGAAAAAGAAAATCACATATAAATAATTATGATATTATAGGATTATCCCAAAGAATATAGGTATCAAATAAGGGGTATAAAATGTAAATTCAATATCAAAGGTAACTTATTAAAAAGAAATTTATGAATTATGGAATCAATGGAGAAATAAATGAGAAGGGGTATTAAATGTAACTTCCATAACTATAAGATCCTTTTTAAGATTATTATAGAATAAGAAATTGTAAATAAAAATATATTTATAATAATAGAGACACGTCATTATGCATAAAAATTCATGTTATTATAGTCCAAAAAGATATATCGGGAAAATTAGGAAAACATCCCTATTAAAGACTAATGTCTAATTAGATTCACTCTTGACCCATGTGGTAGGATCAATAGGTTTTTTTCCTTGTCAATGGTATGAGTCATGGATGGAGAGGTTGAAGGTGTTGTGGTAGTGGTTGACGATACTGAAGGAGTGTGAGACAGATCTCTGATGACCATTGGTCTGAGAAACCTAACTTCTTCCATGGGAGACATGTTTAATGGTTGGTACTGAGGAGTTAAAGGTTCTGAGGAAGGTTCATATATGATGGTTGACATGAGAATTTCCTTAGGATAAACCATTTTTATAACAAAGTCAAATATGAAAGGTTGTATATGGTTTAAAAAATACATTAAAATTTCTGAAACTCTCTCCATAGTATTAAATAAATGTTTCTTATCATATATTAAATGTTTGAGTAAGGTTGCCAAAACATTCAACTGGACAACCTTTGCTTCTCAATTTTCACATCCTAAATAATAAAACTCATCTTTGGCTAGATATGACACAAAACTAGCTCAAATAGGTCTTGGGAATCACCTTCACTAAGCACTGTAATATAAGGTTCCTATGATATAAAAATATGACTCAAATCAGCAAGGAGTATCCCTCTAAAGGACTCTAAATCTACCCAAGAAATTGTATCTGATGGAATCTAATCTATGGGTCTTTCAACATTAGGAAAAGAATCATCTTCAGGAACTGATCTAGCAATTGGTGCATCTAAAGAGAAGGTGTGGAGCTCACCTTCATGGTCAATCTATTCAACAAGGGATCCCTTATGAAATGTCCCAACATTAGTCATTACAACATGTACACCATCCTTTTGGTGTATTGTTGTGTTCAACACTGCCACTATCACCATATAAATTTGGGTAAGATAGTCCAAGAACATTGGAACATAGGGAAGGATCCCCTTAGTTTATACATCACCATCTACCAAAACAAAATCAACATGATCATCTCTATGCTCTCCAACATCCTCCTCAACATCCTTGGTATCTGAATAGAACAAACCAATATGAATAAATCCTAATAATTTTCCCCACTCATCATGAGAATCCAATTCCACTCTAATATGGTATAAATCATAAGAAGTAACTCTAACAGGACTAGGGTATTTCTCCCCCTACGTTGAGACTTTGGTCTCTCCTCTAGCAGATATAACATCCCCAAAAGGTTTCTCTTGAACTAATCTCTCTATGGAATCATATCTAATTGAACCAAGTCTCTCAAAAAATATAGATGAGAAAACAGAGCTAGCAGGTTATGGATGATGTGATTATTCTCTAACAGTGTCAACATCATCATGATAAGGTCCATCACATATTCCATTCTTTTCATCATCATCGGCATCATTTCCATCTTCTCTATTATCTCTATCTTAAGTATTTTCATCATCAAAGGCCTTCAAAACATATTTTGAATATTTAAAATAACTTCTAATCTACTCATATCCGAAGACCTTGGTCTCTTCATCATCATAATCTATCTCACCTAAGAGACTCTCTGTGTTATGTATATAAACTAGAGGACAAGCTGCTCCAAAAATATGGTAGGTATTTTTGGAATATCATGGTAAATTCCCTCCTTAATAAATTTATCCACCTAAAGATAAATAGTAGTAGTAACATCCTCTTATCTATCCTCATCATAATATTCCAATAACTAATCTGGGTCCAATCCATGATCCACTAGGTTTTTGGGTCTAGTGGTATGATCTATAAGATTAAAATCCTCATAGAGATTATCATTGTCTCTAATCCACTTTTGCATAAAAAGGTTACAAATCACCCTCATCCCCCTATAGATAGCCTATTTTAGGTATAAACCGCCATAATTTCACTTTAAATTCTTTATAATCAACTGTCTCAAACTTTGTTTCAAACATGGCGAAAATTAACATAGGGTAAATTGATGGATTGGATCCAGAGGATGAGATGCATATTTTCATCATGTGTACCATGAGTTATCTAAAAAAGTTAATTTTATCCCAAAAATTCATAAGGTAAATATTTTACACATCAAGATATCTCATAGTATTGAAGTACAATGTTTTGGGACATAACAAATGATGAACAAACATGAAAATATGTTTTCATTATCCATATAACTCAGTAGAAGTAGACCTTGTTCATGTACCATCACCAATCAGCTCTAGCAAGTCATTTTCATTACTGAACGATTCACTAACATTGGGTTTTTACCTTTATAATCTTCAAAAACACTTTAATGTGGCACATTTAAACATTTTTCCATTCTTTTGAAGAAAAGTTAAACTCCTTACCATCAATCATGCTCCAAATCAGACCTTTATTATTTCCAAAAATAAACATGGCATGCTGATAGAATTGATGATCCAACCTTGGATATAAATTTCCATCATTTTTGGAGAACCATTATACCCATCCACTATCCTGTAACACCATGATCCCTAATGAATTACTGGAATGAAACCATTATGCATCCACTTTTTTCTTTACCAACCACTACATGATTCACAAGCTACAGATTCCTTGGTTTAATAATTTCACTGCTCAGTTCACCTCTAAACGTATTCAAAGGCCTCAATTAATTATAAAAAAACTCGGAAAGGATCTTAACTCTATCAATTTTAGTGAAAGTAAAACTAAATCACAGGAATAAAAAGGCTAACAGTTGGGAGATAAGGGGAAGGTGAAATAGCTCGAAGGGAGTAGGTGCGAGTGAGAGTGACTCCAATTCAAACATTAAGCCTGATTTATCATTTAAGGATTCAAAAACACAAAATATATTAAAATATAAAATTAATAAATGAAATAAAATTTTAAGATCGAAAAATATTAATGGTTGAAACACTTCAAAAAGAGAATGGTAGAAAAATAGAGACTGGTGACTTGTACAATGGTGACCTCCCAATGGTGACTCACCAAAGGTGACTCACCAATATTGACTCACTAATGGTGTCTTGCCAATGTTGACTATCTAATGGTGACTCACCATTGGTGACTCTATAATGATGCCTCTCCAATAGTCATTTTCAAGTAGTGACTCATCCAAGATTAAAGGCAGACCATAATTTATCAGTCCTACTACATTTTTTATGTAGTTTAATCTATTATAATTCAATGGTTTTGTAAATATATCAGCAAGATGATATTTAGTCTAATGAATTATAGAGTTATATCATCCTTTTGAAAATGGTCCCTCAAAAAGTTATGTCTTTCAACAATATTAGTTATTCTATAAAGATATATAGGATTTTTAGAAATATTTATCGCACTTATGATGTCACAATTTATAGTGACATGTCTAAATTGAAATCCATAATATATAAAAGTGTGTTTCATCCACAAAATTTTATCATAGAAACTCCTAGAATCTTTTTATTCATCTTTAGTAGTAAAAAGTGAAATATTTTTTTACTACACCAAGATACCAGTGGAATTCCCAAAAGATGACGCGTTCCAAAGGTGATTTTTCTATCTAACTTAAATCCACAAAAATTAACATCAGAATAACACACATATTCAAATGATTGAACTCTAGGGGTGAAAAACCATAAATTGGTTGTATATTTGATGTATTTGAAAATCATTTTAACAGTGATTAAATGAGACTCTTTAGGGTAAACATGGAAATGAGAACACTTACACACACTAAGAATAATATCAGGTTATATAGTAGTTAAGTATAGAAAACATCCAATCACACCTCTTTAAATATTTTGATCCATTAGATTTTCACCTTCATCAAGATCCATCTTATAATAGGTACTCATGGAAATATCACTAATTTTATTTTTATCGAAAAAAACGTTTTATAAGGTCTTCATTGTACTTAATTTGATTTAACATAATTCCATATTCATTTTTAAAATTAAAAAAACCATGAATGAATATTATTTCAACCATTAAACACATTTCAAATTCATTTTGCATCTTTTTTGAAAAATCAGTACACAAATAATTTTTATATGATCCAAAAATAATATCATCAACATAAATTTAAACAACTAAAAAATATTTTGATATTATTTTTATAAAACAATTAGGATCAAATTACAATTTGAAAAATCACTTAAAATTAGAAAAGAGTTGATCTAGTCATACAAAGATCTATGATCCTATTTTAAACTATATAAATCTTTTGTTAATTTAAAAACATGATTTGTAAAATTAGGAATTTTAAATCTAGGGGGTTGTTTAAAAAAACAAGCTCAACTATATTACCATTTGTGAATTCACTTTTGACATCTATTTGATATAGTTAGAAATCTAAATGTGCTACATAAGAATGCAGTATTCTAATGGATTTACATCTAGCCACTGATGCAATGGTTTCCTCATAGTCAATATCATATTCATGACTATATCATTATGAAATCAATATTAATTTATTTATTACTATAGTTCCTAACTCATCCACCTCATTTCTCAAAACCCATTTAGTTGGAATAGTGATAGTGTCTTTAGGTCTAACTATAAGTTCCCAATGTTTATTTATTTCAAACTAATCAAGTACTTCCTTTATTTCCATCACCCAGGATTCATCAATAATTAAATCATTGATGTTCTTAGGTTTAATATGTGATAAGAATTCTTGATGTTCAACCTAATTTCTAATAGTGTCTCTAGTTTGTATACCTCAATATAGGTCTCCAACTATAGTATCTGTAGGATTATATTGAAGAGCACGAATAGATATAGAAAAAAAGGGTTGGACATATCATGGTCTTCTACAGGTTCAAGATTGAGTTGTGAATGTTCCTTATAATTTGATGGTTTTTCAACTTGTTTTATAAAATTTTCAGAAGGTTTGGCATTAATATTCAAAGTTGGACAATCATTCTTATTGTTTTATAAAGGGGAATTAAGCTCATGTGGATTTGTCTCATCAAAATTTGCATGAATTACTCTTCCATATTTTTTTTCTATAATTAAGCACAATATATTATTTAATAGAATTTTTATAACTAAAGAAAACTCTTTAATCGCTATTGTAAAAAAATTTAATATTATCCTTAGTTTTAAGAATAAAGTCTTTGCAACTAAAAACTCTGAAGTAATTAAACCTTGTATTTAAAATATTACATAATTAATAAGGGTTTTTCTTTAATTTAGGTTTAATTAAAAATATATTAATTATATAATAGGTATTATTCACAACCTCTACCCATAAATAAACAAGAAGTTCATATTCATTAAGAATAGTATAAGAAATTTATAAATGTTTTATATTTCTTATTTCTACCACACCATTATACTATAGGGTCTTAGGAGAAAAATAGTCATCATTATAGACATATTGTAAGAAACAATATTCAAATCCTTTATTTTGAAGCTCACAGTCATGATCAATCCATAAGGTTTTAATCCTAATTCCACTATGATTTTATACAGATTTAGTAAATTTGGTAAAATAAGTGAAAGATTAACTTTTTGAGATATGAAGAATACCCAAGTATACCTAGAAAATTCATCTACAAGAACATAAACATAATACAAACCATTTAGAATAGAATCTATAGATTATCCTAAAAAGTCCATGTGAACCAAATCTAGGGGTTGATAAGTTGAAACTTGTTTCTTCTATTAGAAATATTTCTTATGTTGTTTTTGTTTTTGGCATGGGTAACAAAATTTATTATATGAGAATTCATTTTTATGTATATATTTGACTAATCCTTTCTTAGTTATATTTCTATGTTAGTGAATATTACAATTCATTAGTTTCCTATAAAAAATCTAAGATTCCTTGTGAACAGAACATAATTAAGAAATAATTTTAGAAAATAAAAATCTAAATTAACAACATAAACATTTTCATTTCTCAAAGTAGTAAAGACCAAAGAATTATTATATTAAAAAGAATTGTAAGAATTATTTTAAAACATAACATAAAATCTATCATGACATAACTGTGATATTTTATGTAGATTATACTTTAATGTAACGCCCCGACCCCAAAAGCCTAGAGTCGATCCATTATTTTATTACATATGAATGATTACCAAGAATACAATCATGAAGGACTAATCAGTTTAGCATTCTTGGAAATCCATATTACATATATAATATTTATAATACATAGAGAAATAGAAAAAAAATGATACATAATAAAAACAAATAAATAGCATCCTTGAATTCTTAATCAAAGATTTCTTCTTCATTACCTGTATAAAGGTAACATAATGAGGGTGAGATCAAATGACCAATAAGGGTTAGTAAAGTGGAAAATAATAATGAATAAATAGGAATAAATTAACATGTAATGTTAAATAACTAATAACACATTCCATTAAAATAACTAGATAAGGAAAAATAAAAATTTCAAAATAAGAAATTGAAACACATGTCATCTAGTCAATAAACCGAGAACGAACTATATACATTGAGATGTCAACGGAAAATATCATGGATAAATAATAAATAAATATATATGAGGGAGATGGTTACATATTTTTCATCATGTATAAGACACATGAAAACCTATTTCATTAAGGACTTTCATAATATGGTTAAATCTATGGATAAGAACTCATTTATTTTGGCCAAATTATTTATCTCATGAGAATTTATCAATGCATAAAGGGGCTATATAAAGTTTTGGACCCACCTATCATTGTCTGTTCAACGAATTTCTCATATCTAATAGTATAAATAAATAACAATCCTTATAAAATATCCATATTTAATAAAAAATATAGATTTATCAATAATTTCCCAGATAATTAAATAACTGGTTATGTAAAAACCATATCCAAAAATGGTATACGGTTCAGGAAATAATAATATCCATTTCCCAATAATATGAATATAAAATTAATTATAATTAAAAAATTCAATATTTCATGATAAATTTAACAATCACAAAAGTATGTGAGATTTCAAATATAATCATTAAGAATATTCGTGAGGGGAATAATCTTTAAACATTCCAAAGTGTGTTAGGCCACTTGAAACATTTAAATCATAAACCACATCAAAGAATGAAATTAAATTAAACATAAAATATCATGATAGTAATGATATTCATGATATTAGGTATCAAATGGAATTATATGCACCATATAAAATTGATTTGTTCTCACAACAAAAAATAATTCTCAATGGAATGTAAATTGAGACGAAATCTCTTTCCTTAAACTTACTTTTTGTTTTGTGGTCCTTATACTACTGTATAATGGTTTGAAATATGTTAATAACTTATTAAATAACCAAAATAATGTTTATAATATAATATATTAACTCCTTATAATATTTTATTACTTGTTTGTTAACACTCTTTCATTATTTTAACTATTTTGGGTGTTAATTGTCTAGTTTTCTCAAGTATGCTTGGACTTGTTATTTGATGTTCCTATTAATTAGATAATGATTTCATAATCTACATAATTTAAACCATGACATAATTAACTTATATATTAATTACTTATGTATTTATAATAATCTACAATGATTGGTGATAAGTAATGAAATGAACTGTTCATGGAAATAGTAGGCCATACACACGCATGAATGCTACTTTCAATTCTTTGTCATATTAAATGAAAAACATTATTCTATAAATATTTATATTATAATTATATTATAATATATATACCATATATGTTAAAGTGGTTTATTATAACCATCCTTTATACATTCCATATATGGAATGAATGAGTCACATCACATTGAGGGGGTGGTAGTCCACAATCTCACAAATGTTGTTATCATATTTACACAAAATAGAATGTATAGAGGTATATATTATAAAATTATTAAAGAAGTATAAGTAAATTATAAATATCATATATATATATATATAATATAAATATATCTTCCATAATAATTCCCACCATGATATGCGTTAAATGAAAAATGAATAATCATCATTTCGTGAGGTGGTAGTTTGTCGTACACATAAATAGTGTCTTCTTTACACACTAGATGGAGGTCTGTGTAAGTGTAGGTAAAACCATTATAATAAAGACATATCAGTATATTTATGATATTATTTTTTATATAATCATATAATAATGATATTCAATGTGGTAGATAATTAAAATAATACTAAAGAGCTTGAGAGAAGATATTACATCTTAATCGGGTAACTTATTTTGGCTTGGACCAAAACGATTCCATGGATTGATTCCAAACTAAGTAGAGTCTTATATGATGAGGTTAGAGATTTTGATTATCTATTTTTTAACATCCTTATTGATACAATGTATATTTATAGGTGTTAGTAACTGTGAGTAGAGGTGGCCTTTTTATATTTGAGGAGGAATGACACTCTTGTAATATTTTGACAAAGGAATTCCATACACATTTTTCACATTTAAAGTGGATCCAATAATGGACCCCAATATATAAAATGGTGTATAGGATAGAAATATGTCCATCCAATTTCTCTTGGAAAAGAATCTAGTTCATTTGGGACATTATGACTAAGGTTTAGTTTGTTATTAAGCTTAATTTTACTTTAATTGTTGTAATTAATTTTAATTACATTCCTTAATATTATTGGTCATTAACTAATTTGAAATTGTTATACATTAAAAATTATTATTATGCTAAATATATAATCCAATTTTATAAATTTCAATCACAGAAGTAGAATAAATTAATTTGAATTTAATCCCACATATAGAACGACAATGCGGGGTTTTAATGTAAAAACCTCCAAAAGATTGCTATGTTTTTATAGTCAATATCAAAGTGAAAATGATTATAATGAAATAAATTATATTAATTTATAAAAATATGATTTAATTAAACTTTAAATCAAATTTAAAATATAACTTAATATTATAAATAAATAACATGAAAAAACAATTTTGAATTAGATTTCAGTATTTTTACTATTCATTAAAAAAATGAATCTTCAAGGAAAAATACAAAAAAATCACCCTAAGATAATTTTTATGTTTTTTTCTAGTATATAAAGATTATTTTGACATATTAAATTTATAAAAGGGTCAAAATTGGATTTTAAATGGGTTATCCATTAAAAGGCGCCAAACCTTCTATTATAAAAATATAGTATTTTATGTGTAATATTGGGTTTGTTCTTATCTTATGATTATAAAATATATTGGATGAATATAAAAAATATTTTACATAATATATAATATATATTACATTAATATCACTCAATAATTGAATTTAATTAAATTTATTATGATAAAACAAATTTCTGACCATAAAAATTGTTTTTATAAAAATATTCTCTTTATATTCAATTAGTTTTTATATTAATTTATAGTTAATTTGAAACCAATGAGTTAGTTTTATATTTGTTTAAAACCAAGATTTTTTAATACTATTCCTAATGTCTAGTTTATATTTTATTATATTATGTAATTATATTTTAATAATATATTTTTGTTTCGTAAAACGCAGTCATGTGTGTAATGTATGTTTTCGAAAAATTCACTCTTGTATATAACACAATATAACTTATTGTCATTTGAATTTCCAAATATATAATATATAGAATATATTTAATATAGTGAATAATTATCAGGGTATTATATCCCCTTACACTCTTGCTGTCATTTTCCATGCATGATATTGAATATATGGTTCTTACTTTAGAATTTTGGGGTGTTACATTCTCCAAACATTAAATAAATTGTATCCTCACAATTAAAACTTGATCTCCATGATAGAGGGACTGAAAATTAACTATTTTTGAAACACCCACATTTTAAAAAGAGTTAATATCACATATTATTAATAAGAGTGAATGAAATGTACAATGATCTTGTAACTAGGTTCCCTGGATGGAGAACATAGGTAATAAATGCGAACAAAGATATGGAAGAAAAAATACAACAATCATGTTCTGATAGAGAGTGATTGAAAACATATTTAGAAGAAAATTGTTTACCAAAAAACTGTAAATCATAGGTATGAATAAAGTTCATTGATATAATAAAAATTAAAATTACAAGAAAACATTTTTGTCTCAAGACAATTTTTTCTATTGTTGAGGAATACTATCCATATATAAGAATATAAGTAAATATAAGATTCTATAAATACAATATTATCCTTTTTTTGTTCCATTAACTATTTCTACTTTACTTATTATATAGTGAAGTGATACAAAAATCTATAAAAATCTTGTTTGAAGATCAACTTAAAAAATTTCATAAATGGTTAGCTTTTCCAAAAGATTATTATCCAATACATTAGAAAGAATGTCATATAATTTCAAAAATTAATGTATCATTATCCTATAATCAACATGAAATAGATCTAAATTTTTAGATTCTAAAAATGAAAATAAATTCATTATTTATCCTCTTGAAATATTTTAATAACTCTAATTACCATAAAACCTTATTCCTAACATGAATTATTCCTTATTCTTTAGGTAAGGCACGTGTTATGGAATATATTCCTTAAATACAAATTGTTGAAAACTCCATAAATGATATAATAGACCACATTTTGACATGTCATTAATGTAGTTATCACTTATCCAAATCAATAATTTCTTCGTCATTATATCAACATCAAGGACATATTGAGAGTTATCTTTCCCCCAATATGTGTATCAAACAATTTTAACTTTCTACTGAATAATATTTCTTTGTACCATTCAGCATATAATCTCAAATACATTATGAAAATGTATTATAGTACAATACTTATATATTTTATAATTCATACGGCTAGAACATGATAAATAATATACTTTTAAAACGTACTTCTAAGACTGAAATAAAAAACCACATTAGTCATTCCAGTTCAGTTTTTTCAATAAAAAATGCTTGACAATAATCCCTTAGCTTCTTCTGAGGTATATTCTCTTGATGCTTCATGATTTTTTTTGCATAGTTCCCCATATCCTTGAAGATCTAACACTGAATAGAAGCATTTTCCTTCATCTATTTTCATTTTTTTCCTAAGGAACCTTTTCTTTTTTACTTATAAAAATATCCTAATACTTTAAATCATTTACCAAGATTATTCTTTCCACAAATATCATATGATGTAAAATCATTTTCCCGTTTATCTTATTTGACTCGTTCCATTTTTTAATGTATTCAAAAGACGTATTCTTCTCTAGGTTTCTCTTGAATACATAGGATCTCTAGAATTCCATCTCTATTTTTATGGAACATAAATATATCTCTTTGTATGATGAAAAATTCTAAGAAACTAAAGACCTTTTAAGATTTTGATTAAGACCTTCAATGAAGTGGTCATTCTATCATTATGTGTTATGTATGTAATCATCAGAATACCCAGATAACCTTATAAAGGTAGATTCATAATCTATAACACTTGCTTCTTCCTTTTTCATTAAGCTATGAGACATTCTCTTCATATCAATATTTTGTTCATGAGGTAAGTATTTGTTGAAGATAGTATGGTAAAATAATCTTTATTCCATGAGTTCTATTTCCTCTTCCTCCCTTGTATTATTGATCAAGGACCACTATTGATCAACATCATGTTATAGAAAATTGGCTAAAAGTATAATGTTTTCTTTTCACTGCATTCCAAGACTTTAAATATCATCTCCTAATACTAAATCTATTTCTCAACTATAATTGGATTTGTTTTCCCACTAAAGGATGGGGATTATGCCACATAAAGTGATCCATCATAGGAGATTCTCTCTACGAAGTAGGTTTCTGCATTTGGTCATGGTTATTTTTCATAACCTGAATATGCTTCCCAAATATATCCATAACTCTTTCAGTTCTAATAACAGCTATATTGAATTTCTCAATAGGGAAAACCCTACATTTTCCATGTGTATTAATTCCATTCATTTTTCTTGGAAAAATTACTAAACAATGGAATAAACTAGATTGGCTACTAAAATTATGAAATTTTTATATCTCTAAATATTTAATAGAACATAACATAAATTAACACATTTTAAATCATAGAATAAAAAACTTTCATTACATTGGAAAAATATTTACTTTCAAATCCTTTATAATGGTAGAAGAAAATGTGCACAATCCTATGTGTATCCCCTAGGAGAATCAAACCAGGTGCATAGTAAGCCAAGTTTTAATGTACCAGGTTACACCGAGTGAAGCCCGACACACCTTATCAGAGTTTTTATTCATTGGAACATCTTTTCTATAACCATATCAACTTTTAGTATCCAAATAGGGATGTATTATAAGTAATACCCACATAATATATACCTTACAAATATTCTAGGAATTTCTTCTATACATATCCTCAATTTCTATAATATGGTTTTTCTCCCTTGTCTATGTTTTCAAAATCTTTTTTCCAAGGCTGTTTTTAAACATCCTTTGATACCAACTGTAATTCCCCGACCCTAGAATCTGGGAGCCAGTATGTTCTTTTATTACATTGAAATGATTACAAAGAATTAAATCCTAAATGACCAACAAGTTTATTAGATGGTTAAATATGTATTACATACAGGATACACACAATACTTTGGAAAATATAAAATACAAATATGATACATAATGAAAACAAATAAACAGCAACATTGAATGCTTAATCAATGATTTCTTCTTCATAACATGGGAAAATTAAACATAATAAGGGTGAGATCAAAATCTAAATAAGGGTAATTTAAGAAGAATAAATAATTAATAAATAGAAATAAATTAACATCTTAGGGTAAATAACTGATAACACATGCCATTAATATAACAAGATAAGGCAAAAATAAATATGGAATGGTAATAAACTGAAACACGTGTCATCGATTCAACAAACTAAGAAGGAACTATATCCATAGAAATATATGTGAAAGATCTCATGGATAAATGATAAATAAATATATATGATTAAAATTATTAATTATTGGATGTAAAATTTGATGAACAAGATAACCAATATCATAAATTCATTTCACAAAATGGTTATAACTACAGATATAAACGCGTTTAATTTGGTCATCTTATTCATCTCATGAGAACATGTCAACGCATTGAGGGGATATAAAAGACTAGGCACCACCAATCATTGTATTTAAAAATTATTCCTCATATAATATAGTTGAAATAAGTAATATTATATAACAAATATACCTATTAAATAAAGAATATATATTTATCAATAATTTCCCAGATAACCAAATAACTGCTCAAGTAAACACTATGTGTAAAAATTGTATACGGTTTAAGAAATAATAATATCCATCCCCCAAGAATGTGGATATCCAATGAAATATGATTAGAATAAAGTTATTGTTTCAATATAATGTTAATAGTCACAAAATTACATGAGATTACAATGATAATCCTTTTGAATATTCTTGATGAGAATAATCATTAAACATTCCAAAGTGTCTCATGCCACAACGAACTTTAAAATAATAATATCCATGATAAAATAACCTTAAATGAATCTTATAATGTTATTATAGTATGTAGATTCATGAAATTATTTATCAAGGGGAATTATATACACCATATAAAATTAAGTTGGTTCATAACAACAAATAAGTCTCAATGGAATGTAAATTGAGACAAAATCCCTTATCTTAACCTAATTTATTGTTTTTTAGTCCTTTTCCTCATGTATAATGGATATATATATATATATATTAATACCTTATAAAAAACCATAATCATGTTTATAATAGAAAATATTAACTCCTTATAATATTTTATTTCCCATTTGTTAACACTCTTTCGTTATTTTTACTATTTCAAGTGTTAATTTCCTAGTTTTCTAAAGTATGTTTTGACTTGTTATTTACAGATCCTATTAATTATATAATGATTTAATAATATATAGACTATAAAACCTCACTTAATTATCTTTTATATATTTTTTCTTTTATATTTAGTATATATTTAATTATAATAATATATATTGATTGGATGAAGAAATTAAATGCACCGTTCATGGAGACAGTAGGACGTACATACACATGAATGCTACTTTCATTTCATTGTCATATTAAATGAATGAAAATTAATTGATAAATATGTATATTATAATTATAGTATCATATATATTTCATATATTTCATATATATTTATTATAACCATCCTTTATACATTCCATGTATGTTATGAACGAGTCATATCGCTTTGAGGGGGCAGTTGTGCACACTTCCCCAAAAGATGTTATCGTATTTACAAAAAACAGAATGTATAGTGGTATGTTTTATATCATAATTAAATAAGAATCAATACATCATAAATATCATATATATTATATATAAATATATTTTCCATCATAATTCCCACCATGAAATGAGATAAATGAATAATGAACAATCATCATTTTGTGAGGCGGTAGTTCGTCGTTGACGTAAACATTATGTTCTTTACAGAGTTGAGGGATGTGTGTGTAATTATAGGTATAACTGTAACATCCCAGTTAAATAAAGAATATGAAATTTTAATATTTATTAATATTTTTCAATAATATATTAATATTACTTTAATGGGAATCCTCAGTTTAATGGAGTACCCAATATGCAACAATGAGTTTTTTTAAAATCCTACGTTGCACACTAATAATATAATAATATTATTTTAAATGGTAGATAACACCTAGCCATTGTAATGGCAGGAATGAACAGAAATAACTACCGAATGATTATATATTTTTGTAAAATATTTTTTCATTTATCCAAATAAATTTTAGAGGCTTAAAATGTAAATGAATCCAATTTTAAACATAAATCTTCTAATATTCTTTGAAAGATTGTTTTACCGCCTTTTGATGGTGTACCATTTTTAAATATATATTTTGACAGTTTTATAAGCTCTATTTTTCAAAATAAACTTATTCATTACTATTGGGATATTTAAATTTACATTGGATAAATTTTTGGTATTTTTGTGACAAAGTTCATTTTTTAATGAATGGTGAAAAATACTGCATTTTACTTCAAAACAGATTTTTCATCTAATTTAATTATATGGATATATTAACTTTTTAATTGGTTTTAAAGTTTAATTATCATATATTTTTACCATTTAATCCAATGGTTTTCATTATAATTTATTTCACTTTGAAATTTGACATAAACAATTGTCAAACTTTCGATAGATATTGATTAAAAAAAACAGCTATTTGTTTTAACAACTGGAATTATTTTTAAATTAATTACTGAAATTTCTGTGTTTGGAATTTGGTAAAATGGATTCCATATTTGGAATCATAAGGTCCAAATTATGTAATTAGGACTCTTTTTTTTTGGAAATTATGAATAGTAACGATGGTAATTATCTTTAATTATCGTGATTAATTAGTAATTGGGTGGTTAGTGGTAATAAAATAATATCAAAATAATATAAAAATGACCAAAAAATGTGTCCTAATTCTACTGTTTGTATCATGTCCGACCATGGTATGCCTTGTGCCAAACTTTGGGACCCCATGGAATCAATTTTGGGAAATAGTGACACTTTATCATTTTATGTTTTTAATAGGAAAGTATAACCAAAGTATGTATCAACCAAGTAAAACAATTTTATTTATGTCTGTGTAAATAATCTCTTAAAATATAAATAGTCATTGAAAATATAATAATATTTACTACATCATTGTATTTTTTTATAATTTTAAGACATTAAATAAATTAATTTATTTATGACACCATGATGATGTAGCGATTACCTCATTAATGAACGATTTAAATAAAATGAAAAGATATTGTAAAATATAAGAATTACACTTGTCAAAAACCTATTTGATGGGTGGATTTCGAACCCTTATCAACTTATCCTAGAAAGATATCATTTTGGGACCTTTAAAATCCAAAAAGCATTTTATAATAAAGTTACATTTCTTGATTTGCGAAGAGTGCCCCTCCTCCGTCTTATAAAAGGCCCCCACCTTTACCAACGTACCCATACCTCTCAAGCCATTTACTCGGCCAAAGTCTGCTAATTTTATCTCTCGACATCCCTCTGTTTATCATAGATTCCTTACCATATGCATAAATCTCTTCAAGAAACCCTTTTGGTTCAAACCAAAGGGAGTTACCTGATTTAATGGTAATGTCCTCTCTTATGTTGTTTTATTTTATTTTGCTTCTACAACCCCCTAAACTCTTTTTATTCATTTATTTTGTAACAAAAATAGTATCTTCAATATACTAGGATGTTTATATGAGAATTATTCGAGCTACACTTACACACACCTCCGTCTAATGGTTAAAGAACATAATATTTCCATGGATGGCGAATTACTGTCTCACGAAATGATGATTGTTCTATCTTCTCCTACCACCTATCATGGTGGCCATTATGATGGAACTATATTTATTTATGATATTTATTAAATATATTTCTTCTCTATGCTTCTGTATTTTACATTTAAAACATAACTTTATGCTTTGCATGTTGTGAAAATGTGATAATTTCATTTGAGGAAGTGTGGACTACCGCCCCCTCATGTGCTGTGACTCGTTCATTAAATACATGGAATGTATAAAGAATGAAATTAATGAAATTATGTGACCTATATAACATATATATTATACTATAGTTATAATATATATATATATCTGATTTAGTTTTAATTCCATTAAATACGAAATAGTAATGAAAGTAGCGTTCATGCGTACGTACGGCTTACCGTCTCCATGAACGGTTCATTTCACTTCTTACCTCTAAATGTTATGTAATATTATAAATGTAAGTATACACTAGATATATATGATATATATTATATCTAAATCATGATTATAATTCTGTATATAATGTATATTTTACCACATAAACAACTTCTAATTATAAGAAGTTTATTTTTGACTCAAGTACCAATGATCGACAAGACGACCGTTATTAACTTAAATAAATACATAATGTTAATAACATGGTAATAAGTGATATAAAAGGAATAATGAACTTGAAAATGGTTCTTAAGAAAGTAGAAATTAACTCTTGTTTATTATTCAGGAATATAACGAAACGAGCAAGACAAGTCGGACTTGAGGTAAGGGATCCTACCTTTCTCTTTCTTTTTAAGTACTCTCTTTTTTGACACTTATGCTAAGAACCTCTTTCTTATGTTGGGGGATGTTATCTTATAATCATATTTATATAAATTTTATGTTCATATGATGAGATATCCTATTTTATTTTATCAGTCCATTTTTTTGAAGTTTTAATTTGCGCCTTTAGGCTGCTGAATTTTCATAAGCGATTTTTCATCTCACTTTTATTCCCATGAGGTTTATGCTACATTTTCCACTATTTAATTTTAGTAGTGTATGTAATTCCCATTATTCTACTCTTTTTGAAATATAATTTTGTTTATGGGTATTTACATCAATGTTGTATAGTCCTTCTTTCATGGGGTGTACATTTCGAATGTTACCCAAATCGGTAAGGGAACCTTTCACCCTCCTCTTTTTAAAAGACATATGTTTTTATGTCTTTTAATATATATCCTCTTATTTTGGGATATGTTATTATATATCCTTATTGATTTAAATTTTATGTCCAAGTGATGAGATACCATTTTCTCTCTCATCAACTCATTTTCTGAATTTTAAAGTGACACCATTAGGCTGTCAAAGTTTTGCAAGGGAACTCCTTAACTCAATTTCAATTATTTGGGTTAAATTCGTACTACATGAATATGTCATTATATGAATATGTGTGAATGAATCTGGTTGTTTTACACTTAATATACTCTTATATTGGGTGTATTTGAATTTGTCACACATAAGTATGTATTTGATTTATCCATAATCTAAGGATATCGTCTTTGTACGGGACATCATCTCAATCTCCATTTATTGAGGCATATTTTGTTTTATACAAAACATTATTTTATACAGTGTATAAACCCCTTTTACTTTTACTTTTATTCAAAAGGAATCTTTTTTTATGAAGCGTTTTACTAAACGACAAAAGGAATGTTTTGTCTTATGTATGCGGCGACAACGACTTCTCCATCGCCGTGACCATTATTTGAGTTTCAGATTCCTCTACAAGCCTTATCTTTTTTAAATGAAAAATAAATACCATGTTTTACTTTTCTTTTATTATGGTATTGAAAATGGTTTCGATAATATTTTGATTATATCAATGTGTTTTTGATATCTTGTTATTGAAATATGGAAGTTTTATATTTCCTTCATGCATGTTTTATGTGATACGATTATGTTATGGTTGTTGGGAATTGTTTATGAAGATAGGTGGTTTCATAATAAACTAAATGCGGGTGAGCCCGTGATAGCTCTCCAATGCATTGGGTAATGCGAAGGAGTTAAATGCTATGGTTTCTCCGAAGAGATTTAGGGAATATACTGTGATGGGTATTCCAAACGTAACCATGGGGGTTACTCCATATGTAAGAATGTTATGCAAGCCTTAAGTTACCTTTACGTCTTATGATTTCTATGAGTTATTCATAAATCTTATTATTTCATGAGGTATGTTAATGTGATTATGTTTTATGAGTAAATTGTGTTTTCATTTATTCTTATGTATACGTGGACTAATGTTTCCTTTCTGTATTTTTTTGTACCCCTTACTGAGCGTTTTGTGCTCATCCCATGTTTTTGAAATGTTTTCCACAGGACTTAAAGTGGAATACGGTCAAGTATGAGATTAAGGAAATGTCATGATGTCTAACACATGGAACTATACAAGACTCTTTTGTTCAAGAGTTTATATTTTGTGAAAAAAATGGAAACTGAGTAGATGTGTCTACCTTGTAATCTTTGAGTTGTAATAGTTATGTCCTAATTATCTAAAACTCTAAAACTGAAAAGATCGTCATTGTGAATTATTCATTTAATCAAAGATTATGTAATTTTTTAAGGATGGGTCCTTATAGTTGGTATCATAGGCTAGTTTAGATAACTTTAGAGGTTAGGGTATTCTATAAGCATAAGTGACATTACCATAATGGTTAGAATTTCAGAAAGAGTCAAAGTTTTAGACAAAGTGAATGAGTTTATGATAAAATGAATAATTATGTCATATTATTATATGATGATTCTAATGATATACTCACACTAACCTTTCTGGTTTTAGTAAATGGCTGGATCTAGAAGGCACCAAAGTGACAGTGGATGTGAAGAAAACTGTGGCGGATTTCAGAAAGAAGAACTGAATGATATGGGTGCTACAATGAGAACTCTTGTGGTCTTTCTCAACCAAATATCGGGAGTCAAGATTAACCACTTTAACCTTGGTGAGTTCTCTAATGCATCATATACTAGATAACCAACATGATGTGTAAGTTCATGTAATAATTATAAAGGTAACTATTAGGGATTATATGATCTTTACTTTTGAGGTAATTATGGGTTACTATATGTTATGATGGAAAATGAAAGGCATGATATAAACATGAGGTTAAATTATGTTATGGTTATTTTTAATGATTTTATCTCTTTTTGGGGAATTTTTTAAGAATTATAGAGTTTTGGAAAAAGTACAACACATAGACCTTGTGACAACCCGTCGTGTCGGACAAAGCTGTGGGAATCGAACCCACAAACAAAGTTCGACTAGTATTTATCGCCTACCACTAGACTACGTGAAGTCCCTGGTTATTATGACAAATTAGTTTTAGTTAGACGATCTTATGAATTAGGAATAAGTTTATTTTGGGTTATCTAAGGAAATGATTAGTATATCATGGAGGATATGTGATTAGGTTAGTTACATTTCAGTATGATACTTTAAGAGTAATTGATGTTATTTTGAGATAAATGTTAAGATTTATCTTGGAAGACAATGTGATTAAATCCTTCGGAGATTTGAATATAATTCATAGTTTGGATGACATTGAGTAATTTTATGGATAGATATTTATTGAATGGTCTTTAAGGAACTTTGGGTTTTGTTGGAAAATTTTTGGAGATTAAGAGTAGTATTTCTTTTTATAAATGATTATCTTTTTTTGGTATTATCTGATCTTGTACTAACAATTATTTGTTTTGGTTATGGTTTAAAGACATGGGAAATATATAGTTCATATTTTATGGGTTAAGTGATTCTCTAAAAGTTGATTATAGCACTCTTAATTTGAACAAGTCATCCTGAAATACTCATCGTTTAGAGAAAATATGAGTTTGAGTTAGAAATCTAGTAAAAGATGAAGGTCTACATGACAAGTGAGTATGTTTCCTTATGATTTAGTTAAGCTCATAAATAAATTCCTCTATGAAAAGTCACTTTAAACAAAAATGTTTTTTCTTAACTTTTACTAATGGGGAATCACATACCGTTTAACCCATCATAATTTTGTGATTTTTTGGGGGTTAACTTCCTCCTAATCATGTTTTCTATCAATCTCCATCAGAACTTGACCCTTTGTTTTTTCCTCCATATACATGTTTTCATGGAATCCTAGTATGGGTTAACTCGAGTGAACTTTTAACTTATCTTTATTTATTTTAAAGTGATAGTTTTACTGACTATTATTCCGATGTGGTACATTCAATGAAGTTTCCAAGCCCAGTTTTAAAATTGCGAGGACGCAATTCCCAAAAAGGGGGAAGGATGTAACATCCCAGATAAATAATGAAAATGAAATTTTCATATTTATTAATATTTTTGAATAAAATATGAATAATACTTTAAATAGAATGCTATGATTAATGGCCTACCCAATACGCAACAATGAGTTTCTTTGAAATCTTATGTTGCACACTAATAATATAATAATATTATTTTAAATGGTAGTTAACACCTAGCCATTGTAATGGTAGGAATGAACAAAACTAACTAAAAAATGATTATATATTCTTGTAAAATATTTTTTCAATTTTCAAAATAAATGTTAGAGGCCTAAAATACAAATGAATCCAATTTTAAGCATAAATCTTCTAATATTCTTTGAAAGATTGTTTTACAGCCTTTTGATGGCGAACCATATTTAAATCTATATTTTGACAATTTCATAAGCTCTATTTGTCAAAATAATCTTATTCATTAGGATTGGGATACTTAAATTTACTTTGGATAAATTTTTGGTATTTTTGTGACAATGTTCATTTTTTAATGAATATTGAAAAATACTGCATTTTACTTCAAAACAGCTTTTTCATCTAATTTAATTATATTGATAGATTATCTTTTTAGTAATCGGGTAGTAAAGGGAAATGAAATAATATCATAATAATATAAAAATGTTTCAAAAAATGTGTCCTAATGCTACTGGTTATGTCATTTCTGACCATGGGATGCCTTGTGCCAAACTTTGGGACCACATGGAATCACTTTTGGGTGATAGTGACACTTTATCATTTTATGTTTTTTAAAAGGAATGTATAACCAAAGTATGTATCACCCAAGTAAAACAATTTAATTTTTTTTTGTGTAAATGATTTCTTAGGATATAAATATTCATTGGAAATATAAAAATATTTCCAACATCATAGTCATTTTTTCTAAATTTTTAGACATTAAATAAATTAATTTATTTATGACCCCATGATGATGCAATGATTACCTCATTAAGAATGATTTAAATAAAATGAAAAGATAATGTAAATCTAAGACTTAAACTTTTCAAAAAACTATTGGATTAGTGGATTTCTAACCCTTATCACATTATCCACGAAATATATCATTTTTGGACCTTTAAAATCCGAAAATCATTTTATAATAAAGTAACATTTCTTGACTTTCCAAGAGTTCCCCTCCTCTCTCTTATAAAAGACCCCACCTCTACCACCTTACCAACACCTATCAAGACACTGGCTCAACCAAACTCTACTCATTTTATCTCTCCACATCCCTCTCTTCATCATAGAATCCTTACCTTAGGCAGAAAGCTTTTCAAGAAACCCTTCTGGTTCAAACCAAAGGGAGTTACCCGATTTAAAGGTAATGCCATCTCTTATGTTCTTTTGTTTTATTTTGCTTCTCCAACCCCTTAAACTCTTTTCATTGCTTTATTTTGTAACAAAACCAGTATCTTCAGTATACTAGGATGTTTTTATTAGATGTTTTCGAGCTACACTTACACACACTTCCTTCTAATGGTTAAAAAACATACTGTTTCCGTGGATGGTGAATTACTGCCTCACGAAACGATGATTGTTCTATCTTCTCCTACCACCTATCATGGTGGCAATTATGATGGAACTATATTTATTTAGCATATATATTATATTTATTTCCTATATATGCTTCTGTATTTTACTTTTAAAATATAATATTATTCTTTTCATGTTGTGAAAATGTGATAATTTCATTTGAGGAAGTGTTGACTACCTCCCCCTTAAGTGATGTGGCTCGTTCATGCAATACATTGAATGTATAAAGAGTGAAATTAATGAAATTATGTGAACTATATAACATATATATTATTTTGGAATTATAATATATATATATATATATATATATCATTTAGTTTTAATTCCATTAAATACAAAATATAAATGAAAGTAGTGTTCATGCATATGTACGGCTTATCGTCTCCATGAACGGTGCATTTCATTTATTACCTCTAAATGTTATGTAATTTTATAAATATAATTATATACTTGATATATATGATATATATGATATCTAAATAATGAACATAATTCTGGATTTAATGGATATTTTACCACATGAACAACTTGTAATTATAAGAAGTTTATTTTTGACTCAAGTACCAATGATTGACAAGACGACCATTATTAACTTAAATAATTAAATAATGTTCATAACATGGTTATAAGTGATATAAAAGGAATAATGAACTTGAGAAAGGTTCTTCAACTAGTATAAATTTACTCTAGTTTATTATTCAGGAATATAAAGAAACAAACAAGACAAGTCAGACTTGAGGTAAGGGATCCTACCTTTCTCTTTCTTTTTAAGTACACTCATTTATGTCACTTCTTCTAAGCACCTATTACTTATGTTGGGGGATGTTATTATATAATCCTCTTACTATAAATTTTATGTTCATATGATCAGAGACCCTATTTTATTTTATCAGTCCATTTTTTTGATGTTTTAAGTTGCGTTGTTAGGCTGGCGATTTTTCGTAAGGGATTTTTCATCTCACTTTTATTCCCATGAGGTTTAAGCTACATTTGCCACTATTTCCTTTTATTGGTGTATTTACTACCCATTATTCTACTCTTTGTGTAATATAATTTCATTTATGGGTATTTACGTCAATGTTATATAGTCCTTCTTTTTTGGGGTGTACATTTCGAATGTTACCCAAATCGGTAAGGGAACCTTTCACCCTCCTCTTTTTAAAACACTTATTTTGTTATGTCTTTTAATTTATATATTATTATGTTGGGATATGTTATTATATATCCTTATTGATGTAAATTTTATTTCCAAGTTATGAGATACAATTTTCTCTCTCATTAACTCATTTTCTTAATTTTAATGTGACGCCGTTAGGCTGTCAAAGTTTTGCATGGGAACTCCTTAACTAAATTTCAATTCGTTGGGTTAAACTCGCACTCCATGAATATGTCATTATATGAATATGTGTGAATGAATCTGGTTGTTTTACACTTAATATTCACTTATATTGGGTGTATTATTATTTGTCACACATAAGTATGTATTTGATTTATCCATAATCTAAGGATACTGTCTTTATACGGTACTTCATCTCAATCTCCTTTAATTGAGGAATATTTTGTTTTATACATAACATTATTTTATACGGTGTATAAACCCCTTTGACGTTTTATTTTATTCAAAAAGAATTTTTTTGTACGAAGCATTTTACTAAACAACAAAACGAATGTTTTGTCTTATGTATGTGGCGATAACGACTTCTCCACCGCCGTGACCATTATTTGAGTTTCAGATTCCTCTACAAGCGGTAATGTTTTTTAAATGAAAAATAAATACCATGTTTTAATTTTCTTTTATTGTGGTAATAAAAATGGTTTTGATAATGTTTTGATTATATCAATGTGTTTTTGATATTTTGTGATTGAAATGTGGAAATGTTATGTTTCCATTATGCATGTTTTGTGTGATAAGATTATGTTACGGTTCTTGGGAATTGTTTATGATGATGGGAGGTTACCTGATAAACTAAGGGTGGGTGAGCCTGTGATAGCTCTCCAATGCATTGTGTAACGCGAAGGAGTTAAATGCTAAGGTTTCACTGAAGAGATTTAGGGACTATACTGTGATGGGTATTCCAAACGTAACCATGAGGGTTACTCCCTACGTAATAATGTTATGTATGCCTCAAGTTACCTTTATGTCTTATGATTTATATGATTTATTCATAAATTTTATGATTTAATGAGTTATGTTAAGGTGCTTATGTTTTATGAGTAAAGTGTGTTTTCATTGATTCTTATGTATACGTGGAATAATGTTTCCTTTCCGTATTTTTTTGTATCCATTGCTAAGCGTTTTGTGCTCATCCCAAGTTTTTAAAATGGTTTCCACATGACTTAAAGTGGAATACGGTCAAGGATGGGATCAAGGAATTGTCATGATGTGTAAAACATGGAACTAGACATGACTCTTTTGTTCAAGAGATTATATTTTGTGAAAAAATGGAAACTGAGTAGATGTTTCTACCTTGTAATCTTTGAGATGTAATAGTTATGTCCAAATTCTTTAAAACAATAAACCTGAGAAGATCCTCAATGTGAATTATTCATTTAATTCAAGTTTATGTAATGTTTTAAGGCTGGGTCCTTATAATAACCCTGAGAATAAAGAAATATTATTATATTGAGTATAATATATTTTGTATATAATAATATAATAATTATATTTTAGGGGTGGAGAATGTAAATAAATCTATAGAGCTTGAGAGAAGATGTTTCCTCTTAATCGGGAAACATCTTTTGGTTTGTACCAAAAAGATTCCATGGATGGATTCAGGATGAAGGGGAGGATTATAAGATGAGGGGATATAATTTTAGTATCTATTCCATATGATATTGGTTGATCTAATGTTTCATGAGAGTTGTGAGGAAGTGGGAGGATATGAGGCCTTTTATTGTGTAGGAGTATCACTCTTGTAATATTTTGACAAATGAATTCCATAAATATTTTTCACCATGAAAGTGGATACAATAATGCACCCAATTCAATAAAAGAGAGTATAAGGTCTAAATGTTTCCATTAAATGTCTCTTTGACATGTTTCTAGGTCATTTGGTCCCTTAGGATTAAAGATAAATCCCTTATTAAGCCTTATTTTACCTTAATCATTGTTGTAGAGACCCAAAGCCCGACGTACATTGACACTACATTACTTTTTCTGAATACTTAGTACATAACAAAAACACACACACAAGGACCGTAATAGTTTAGTGTCTTTGGAAACTCGGAATATAATCTTCTAATCATGGTGAATGATCTTCAACATCTCCCATAAAGGTCTTACTTTTTTTAATACCTAATACTTTTCTTTATATCCTAGGGAAAAGAAAACATAAAATGGTGAGCTCAAATGCTCAGTAAGGGTAAGCAAAAGAAATATCAATCACATCATATTCATAAGAACATAACATTTTGGAAATCCTAACCTCAAAAAGAGATCATAATGTCATAACATGGGATAAATCATAGTAGTGAAATGTAATCCCAATAATCATAACTTAAAACATGAAACTTTGTGGCATACAAACATAATCATAGAGAATCATTTATTATTATTCAAGACTCATTTCCAAGATTATCTTAGTGGACAAAGTCCATTTCTGAACCGAGTTCACTCCTTGTTTCAGTCCTGTTTCACTGAACTAGTTTAACCTTCCGTTCCAGCCATGTCTATCTCATGAGATATAAAATATTTACCCAATGAATTGGGGGGAGATATAGGTCCTACCCATCTTATAATGTTACCAGTCTTATGTGTGCCACAAAATCATAAATCATACATCATTGCATAACCCATGTAGTAAAAATGGGATTCTTAAACAACATGACATCATAAAACAAATCACATAAGATAAAGGAATTCATAAAAATATTTCCATCACAACATAATAAAATCCATGTAATAATAGGGATATAAACAGAACCATATATTATCTTAGATGGAAATAATTTTGGTAAAACACTTGAACTCCATTCTTGAGGAAAATATCTTTTCTACTTCAAAAACACTTTTCCTTTCTTAACATGTCATAAAATTCTAAACTAAGAGAAGTTGATTAAAAATAAACATGAAAACTTGTAAAGGAAGATTCTTGGAAATAAAGTTTTAAAAAACCAATAATTTCATATATATTAAAAAAAAATTATTCTCGTACTTTTTTCGGAAACGTCAAAAAGTACCTCGTATGAAAAACGACAAAAGATTCCTTTCATATCTTTTACTAAAATCTCACCGAAGGGTAAAATTGGATTTAAAAAATTGTAGGTGGATGGAAATAATATTACATATTGAGGAAACATGGATGTGGATGACAAAATACACCCCAATAAATACTAAAGTATAATCAATCTCGGATAAAAATGAGATTGTGATATTTCCCTTACCTTATGTCCGATTTGCTTCGTAAGTGTCTGAACCTCCTCTTCTTTGAAGTGCTTCTTTGAGACCTCCTTTTAGGGAACTAAAATAGGACTTTGAAGATGACCAAGACCTCTAGGATGTTTCTAGGGAAGTGGAGAGGAGAAATTGGTAGGGGTTGGCCGAGCATGAAGGCTCAAAGTGGTGTGAGGAAGAGGGGGAGGAGGTGCCCTTTTATAAGGGAGGAGAGGGGCACCTTTGGAATAACTAAACATATTATGTTATTATTAAGTAAAATTCGGTTTTAAATAGCTCCAAATTGATTTATTTTGAAGATAAGGTAGAGATGGGTCGAAATCCTCTCATCCAATTTAATTTAGACCAGTTTAGGTTCCTATTTTAACCTTATCATTTAGATTTAACATTAAGTTAAATAATTTTACTTTTACCGTGTCTTCCTGTGTTCTTACACTATAAGGTTAATAAACTTACTATAACAATACAAATGAACCCCGTGTTTTTTATTATTAATTCATATAACCTTATCTAAGTCATTTGGATGAACCTTATATTTTTAGGAATAAAATAACAATTAATAATATAATATTTGTTTTAAAAACTATTTTATGTCAATTTTGACACTATTTAGTAATTGATTTTTGTGAAAATCATTACAGAATTATTAGTTCGAAACAAGTTAATTAAATCAATATTAACATGTCATATTAACCTATAAAATTATTATAATTCATAAAAAGTCTCAAATTACACTTATTTGGGTATTTATAATATCAATTATTCTAATTTTTCACTATTATGGTAATTACTGCATCATCAATGTGTCATAAATAAATTAAATTATTTAATGTCTAAAAATTATAAATAAAACATCATTATGTATTAAATCTTATTATCTTTCTAATGAATATTTACAATCGTATTTATCTTATGTATAACTCTATATTAAAAATGTTTTAATAAATAAACTTTGATTTTAACTCTTTTAACTCTTCTTTGAATTAAATAATAATAAATGTCCTAATCTAATCCAAGTGGGCCTAAATGGTAATATTTTATTCCTAAGGTTGTTTTTGGTCGAATTAAACTTATCCAATAGAATTAGGACATGTGTTAGGGTAATAATAATATCATTTTTACCCTTAATTACCCTATTTACTTTTAACCGTGGTAAAAAAAAGTAAAAAGTTACTATTCACCAAAAATTATTTTCATCTCATTGAACCACATTTTACCTATTGACATCAACCGTGTCTCTCGGATTTTTGAAATTCGACTCACAGAAGTGGTAAAATTATGTTTTATGAAAAATTCATTTTTTTAACTACCACTTAGTGGTTTCACTATTCATCAAAAAATGAAAGTTTCCAGAAAAATACCAAAAATTAGGCCTAAGCTATATTTGATATTATGAACTCAAAATTGATGTCTGTTTTACCAAATTCAAAACATATCAGTTGCATTAATTAATTTAAAAATTAATTCCCGTCATCAAAACAAATAGCGTGTTTTTAAGAGATAATAACTATCAAAAGATTGACACTTGTTTATGTCTGGTTTAAATGTGAAATTACATCCAATGACCAACATTTTATTAAATTGTAAAAATATATTCTAAATATACTTTAAAACCACTCAAATTAATAATTTATCACTATTAATTATTTCGATTGAAAAAGTTGTTTTTAATTAAAATATAGCGTGTTTTTACTATTCATCAAAATATGAAAGTTACCATAATGATATGAAAATTAATCAAAAGTAAATTTTTATTTCATGATTCCAAAGAAGAATTTTATTTTGTCAAATTGAACTTATAAACATGTCAAAAACTAGATTTAAAGTGGGTGCACCATCAAAAGGTGACAAAACTGCATTTTTTGAAAAATACTTATTTTACCCGATAAAATTATTTTGTTCTTATACCATTTTCTAGAAAATGTGTAAGATGAATAATAATGTTATAAAAATCAATATTTAGTTAATACTATTCATAATGGCTATATTATAATAATATATCATTGTTTAGTAAAACCCGGTATTGCGTACAACACACGCTATCGAGGATGGTCGCGATTGCGTGTAATGCAAGCCAAGTCAGGGTTGCGTATTGTGCAAGAATCCTTCGTTGTTTCGTGTAAAAGAATACAACCATATTTCATTTATACATTGAATATATATATATACTCAATGTTGCGTAGAATAACTATTATGAAAATTGTGTGTAACGCGATCCAAGAATAGTGTTGTGTATACTGCAAGCTAATACGGTGTTGCATATAGCGCAAGGTAATCTTGGTGTAGCATACAACACAAGACATTAATGAAATTAAAAGAATATTTTTCATAAAATCTCGGGGTGTTACATTCTACCCCCTTAAAATGAATTTCACCCTCGAAATTCGTTAGGGTTATAAATGGTTTACTACTCAAATGTTTGTTTAATAGAAACCCACATCGTAAAAAGGAATACTAAAACATGGATTTAAAAACTAAAGTATGAATTGTAACAGTTACCCAAATTTACTCATCACTGGGTTTCCACATAGGAGAACATAGGTGAAAATATGGATATGGAAGAAAAATCTAACCATCAAGTTCTGATGGAGAGTGGTAGAGAACATGGCTATGAAAAATCCAACAATCACAAAGCTATAGATTTGTGATGATCTAAGGTACCATCTGATTCATCAGATATAAGGGAACTAGGAAAACATTTTTGGTTTTCAAGATAATTTCCCTAAAGTTAATGAATTAAAATAAATAATTACATGATTTTGGTACAATCTCACTGTTGTTCGTGAATTGAAAAATATCCACTTCATCCCTTAATGAAATGAAGTTGAATTTGTTATTTGTGATGTGTTAGCAGATCATGTGATATAATGATGGGTCATTCCATTTCTTTCAACCAAAAGGTTAGAAAATGTTATAAGTCCATCTTATGGTAAGATTAATTATATATGGTTCCAAGAATGAACTTATAATTCATATATCATACCCCTTAATAAAATAAAACTAGTTTCTACTAACCAAGGACTTCCTGTAGGCCAGTGGTAGGCGATAAAGGCCATTCGCACTTCGGTTTTGGGTTCGATTCCCACAGCCTTGTCCAACGCGATGGGCTGTCGCCCGTCCTGCAGGTTGTCCTTTTTCTAAAACTATATTACTATAACATCCCATCAATAATATAGAAAAAACTTCTATCCTTAAACAATACTAACTTATGTCCAACATAATACATTCCAATCTTTAGGCTTATCCATAATACTGCAGTCCACTCTCATAATATAGTGAAAACGATTACTAGAGATTTAATACCATCATTGATCCCCATATATCATAAGATATGTCTTTTTGGTCACATTCCAAACATTCGAAGACCTTAATCATGCATTCTCTTGAAAAATGAATACCCATTGAACCTTAGTGAAAACATGAAAAAGTTAACACTTTCCACATACCAAAATCCTCAAAATTCTATATACTCAAACCATGATATAACTTATTCCTTATATCAATCATGATCTCATGAATACAATCAAACATCTCATTATCTTCTTATTCCTTCATTATGTGCATATCATCTACTTTACAAAAATATCTGAATAACCTTTCATGGATACTGGTACCATTAATCATACACTTTCAAAACTCAAGTAAAGACAACAGTGTAACAATCATTTGATGTCTCTTTATTCCATAGTACCAAGAGATTACTTATACAACATTACACATGATAAACATATAATCATTCCACTACATTTTTAAACCATTGACCGAGCTTCAAAAATTATTTCATCTCACATATCATTTGTAGTCTCTTCATCATCATCAACATAAATACTACCCATACGACCATATTGATTCTCTTCACTAGACTTTCCCTTAGGGCATTGGTCTGCATAATTCCCGTACATTCCACATTTAAAACATTTAACCATTGTTGATGTCGTAGCAATACCATTATCCTCATCCATGGTGTTAACTGAACCTTTTCCTTTGCACTTACTGGCTTTGTGTCCTTCTTTTCCACACCCAAAGAATCTTCCAGTTCCTTTGAAACATTCTCCTTTATGTCTCTTCCCACATGATTTACATAGGGGAAATTGAACTTTCTTTCCTCTATGATCATCATGAAACTCCATCTTTCTCTTATTAGCCGAGTCAGGAAACTTAACATATTTTACTTTATTGATCATATTATGAGATTGCTGATTCAGCATAATAATGATGTTTGGTCTTCCAAATCCCATTTCATTTGGTTTCTCATGAAGAATATCATTCCATTGTCCATAATATCCTCCATTATCGTGAATCATCTTGTTTCCAGCCATTTTCTAAAACCCAAAAAGAACAGTGTGAGAGGAAAAAATCATAATAAAAGGGGAGTAACTTCAATATCTAACATATTTGTTTTAATCTAATATCATTACCAAAGTTCTAGGACTATATCCTATACATATACTTATCCTTAGGGACATCCCAATACATACCTTAGAAATATCTCTAGGGATCTTACTAATGTTTTCGCATCCTAGTTTCCTAAGGTTGACTAAGATTTTCCTCCGATATCAACTGTAGAGACCCGAAGCCTGACGTACATTGACATTACATTACTTTTTCAGAATACTTAGTACATAAAAAAACACACACACAAAGACCATAATAGTTTAGTGTCTTTGGAAACTAGGAATATAATCTTCTAATCAGGGTGAAAGATCTTCAACATCTCCCATAAAGATCTTCCTTTTTTTATACCTAAAAACTTTCTTTATATCCTGGGGAAAAGAAAACATAAAAGGGTGAGCTCAAATGCTTAGTAAGGGTAATCAAAAGAAATATCAATCACATCATATTCACAAGAACATAAAATTTTGGAAATCTTAACCTGCAAAAGAGATCATAATATCATAACATGGGATAAATCATAGTAGTGAAATGTAATCCAAATAATCATAACATAAAACATGAAACTTTGTGGCATACACGCATAATCATAGAAAATCATTTCTTATTATTCAAGACTCATTTCCAAGACTATCTTAGTGGACAAAGTCCATTTCTGAACCAAGTTCACTCCTCATTTCAGTCTTGTTTCACTGAACCGGTTTAACCTGCCGTTCCAGCCATGTCTATCTCATGAGATATAAAATCTTTACCCAATGAATTGGAGGGAGATATAGGTCCCACCCATCTCATAATAATACCACTCTTATGTGTGCTACAAAATCATAAATCATACATCATTGCATAACCCATGTAGTAAAAATGGGATTCTTAAACAACATGACATCATAAAACAATTCATATAAGATAAAGGAATTCATAAAAATATATCCATCACAACATAATAAAATCCATGTAATAATAGGGATAAAAACAGAACCTTATATTATCTTTGATGGAAAATAATTTTGTTAAAACACTTGAACTCCATTCTTGAGGAAAATATCCTTTCTACTTCAAAAACACTTTTCCTTTCTTAACATGTCATACAATTCTAAACTAAGAGAAGTTGATTAAAAATAAACTCGAAAACATGTAAAGGATGCTTCTTGGAAATAATGTTTTAAAAATCCATTCATGCCGTATAATTTAAAAAAAAATTCTTCTCGTACTTTTGTCGGATAAGTCAAAAAGTACCTCATATGAAAAACGGCAAAAGATTCCTTTCATATCTTTTACTAAAAACTCACCGAAGGGTAAAATTAGATTTAAACAATTGTAGGTGGATGGAAATAAAATTACATATTGAGGAAACATGGATGTGGTGGCAAAATAAACCATATTAAATACTAATGTATAAACAATCTCTGATAAAAATGAGATTGTGATATTTCCCTTACGTTAGGTCCGATTTGCTTCGTAAGTGTCCGAACCTCCTCTTCTTTGAAGTGCTTCTTTGAGACCTCCTTTTATGGAACTAAAATAGGTATTTGAATAAGACCAGAACCTCTAGGATGTTTCTAGGGAAGTGGATAGGAGAAATTGGCAAGGGTTTTCCAAGCTTGAATGCTCAAAGTGGTGTGAGGAAGAGGGGGAGGAGGTTCCATTTTATAAGGGAGGAGAGGGGCACCTTTGGAATAACTAAAACTATTATTTTATTATAAAGTTAAATTCGGTTTTAAATAGCTCCAAATTGATTTATTTCGAAGATAAGGTGGAGAGGGGTCAAAATCCTCTCATCCAATATAATTTAGACAAGTTTAGGTTCCTATTTTAACCTTATCATTTAGATTTAACATTAAGTTAAATAATTTTACTTTTACCGTGTCTTCTTGTGTTCTTACACTATAAGGTTAATAAACTTACGATAACAATCCAAAAGAACCCCAAGTTGATTATTATTAATATATATAACCTTATCTAAGTCATTTGGCCGAACCTTAGATTTTTCGGAATAAAATAACAATTAATAATATAATATTTTTTTAAAACTATTTTATGTCAATTTTGACACTATTTAGTAATTGATTTATGTGAAAATCATAACAGAATGATTAGTTCGAAAAAAGTTAATTAAATCAATATTAACATGTCATATTAACTAATAAAAGTAGTTTAATTCATAAAAAGTCTAAAATTACACTTATTTGGGTATTTATAATATCAATTATTCTAATGTTTCACTATTATGGTAATTACTGCATCATCATTGTGTAATAAATAAATTAAATTATTTAATGTCTAAAAATAATGAATAAAATATCATTATGTAGGAAATATTATTAGCTTTCTAATGAATATTTAAAATCGTATTTATCTTATGTATAACCCTATATTAAAAATATTTTGGTAAATAAACATTGATTTTAACTCTTTTAACTCTTCTTTGAATTAAATAATAATAAATTTCCTAATCTAATCCAAGTGGGCCTAAATGGTCATATTTTATTCCTAAGGTTTTTTTTGGTCGAATTACACTTATCCAATAGAATTAGGACATGTGTTAGGGTAATAATAATATCATTTTTACCCTTAATTACCCTATTAATTTTTAACCGTGGTAAAAAAAATTAAAAAGTTACTATTCAACAAAAATTATTTTCATCTCATTGAACCGCATTTTACTTACTGACATCAACCGTGTCTCTCAGATTTTTGAAATTCGACTCACAGAAGTGGTAAAATTATGTTTTATAAAAAATTCATTTTTTTAACTACCACTTAGTGGTTTCACTATTCATAAAAAAATGAAAGTTTCCAGAAAATACCAAAAAATTAGGCCAAAGGTATATTTGATATTATGAACTCAAAAATGATGTCTATTTTACCAAATTCAAAACATATCAGTTGCATTAATTAATTTAAAAATTAATTACCGTCGTCAAAACAAATAGCGTGTTCTTAAGAGATAATAACTATCAAAAGATTGACACTTGTTTATGTCTGGTTTAAATGTGAAATTATATCCAATGACCAAAATTGTATTAAATTGTAAAAATATATTCTAAATATACTTTAAAACCACTCAAATTAATAATTTATCACTGTTAATTATTTCGATTAAAAAAGTTGTTTTTAATTAAAATATAGCCTGTTTTTATTATTCATCAAAATATGAAAGTTACCAGAATGATATGAAAATTTATCCAAAGTAAATTTTTATTTCATGATTCCGAAGAAGAATTTTATTTCTTCAAATTGAACTTATAAACATGTCAAAAACTAGATTTAATGTGGGTGCGCCATCAAAAGGCGGCAAAATGTATTTTTTGAAAAATACTTATTTTACCCGATAAATTTATTTTGTTCTTATACCATGTTCTAGAAAATGTGTAAGATGAATAATAATGTTATAAAATAAAAAATTTAGTTAATACTATTCATAACGGCTATATTATAAAAATATATCGTTGTTTAGTAAAACCTGGTATTGCGTACAACACACACTATCGAGGAAGGTCGCGATTGCGTGTAATGCAAGCCAAGTCAGGGTTGTGTGTTGTGCAAGAATCCTTCATTGTTTCGTCTAAAAGAATCCAACCATATATCATTTATACATTGAATATATATATATATATATACTCAATGTTGCGTAGAATAACTATCATCAAAATTGTGTGTAACGCGATCCAAGAATAGTGTTGCCTATACAGCAAGCAAATACGGTGTTGCATATAGTGCAAGCTAATCTTGGTGTAGCAGACAACACAAGACATTAATGAAATTAAAAGAATATTTTTCATAAAATCTCAGGGTGTTACAATTGTAGTTAATTTTAATTAATTTTAGTAATAATTTTTTGTCATAAATTAAGTTGAAATTAGTAGACATTATAAATTTTTATAATTCCAAATATGGAATATATTATTCTAAATTCCAATCATATAATCCAAATTAGTTAATTTAAATTTAATCTGGTCGATGGGACGACAATGCGTGTCTTTAAGGAAAAAACGTCCAAACATTTGCTATGTTTTTATATTCAATTTCAAAGTGATGTTAATTACAATAATATATATTTTATTAATTGAAACAAATTTAATCTAATTAAACATTAAAACCAATTTAAAATTTAAAATAACTTTATAAATAAATTATTTGAAAAAACTATTTGGAATTAAATTTCAGTGATTTTTACATTTCATTAAAAAATGAATATTCACAGAAAAATCCCAAAATTCACCCTAATCTAATTTTTATGTTTAAATTAAAAATATAATTTTTATTTTGACATATTAAATTTAAAAAGGGTCAAAATTGGATTTAAAATTTGTTCTTTATTAAAATGTGGCAAAACTACCTTTTAAAAAATATAGTATTTTTTGTGTAATATTGGATTTTCTCTTATCTTATGAGTATCAAATCTACTAGATGATTATCAAAAATATATGATTGAAGAATATATATATATATATATATATATATATTAAATTACTATCACTCACTAATTTTAATTAATTTAATTTATTAGGATAAAACAACTTTGTGAGAATAAAAATTGTTTTTTTATTAAAATATTCTCTTTATATTAAATTAGTTCTAATATTCATTTCTAGTTAATTTGAAACCAATGAACTAGTTTTATACTCGTGTAAACTATAGGTTTATTTAATAATATTCATAATTTCTTGTTTATAATTTATTAAATTAAATAATAATATATAAATAATATATTATTATTCAGTAAAACATGATCTTGTGTGTAGTGTATGATTTCTAGGAAATTGATTATTTTATGTAACGCAAGCTAACTCAATGTTGTTTGAATTGAAAAATATAGAATATATCCAATATATTTAAAATAGTAAATATTTATTAATGTGCTTGGGTATTATATTCTCTGATGTTCTTGGTGTCATGTGTCATGCACACTATTCAATTTACGGTTCTTATATTAGAATTTTGGGGTGTTACATTTAAAACATATACAAATAATAATTTAGAAATTAATAATATATAAGAATTACCAGTTTGTACAAGGTAAATAATTTTACCTTTGTAATTGTAACAAAATTTGGCATATACACCATCAACCTATATCAAATTCTAGAAGCTTGAATAATATTCAGTCATGTGTCTGGAACAATCACTATCTAGGTACCATAGGTTCTTACTAGAGATCTTCAAGAAGCATCCCTTTAAAACTAATTTCATACCAAAAATTTTTTGGTAACCAAATATTCATACGTCCATAAATATTAGTAATTGATGCATTAGGAACCCATATTTTTTTACCAGGTTTACATTAGTAATATTTTTATACTTTTGGAAATGAAGAATTTGTTAGGTCTAGAAGAGTAAAAAATAGAAACAGATCTTGAACTAGGAATGAATTTATTTTTAATTATTCTGTTATTTTCATGTTGATATCCTTTTTTAGTAGTGTATTTAGGTGCTGTTTATATTCTAAGAACTAGTGTAAGAGTATTTCTACCATTACTAAATATTTATAAATCTATATATAATTTCTTATTTGAAAATTTTAATTCATTATTCTCTTATAATAGTTGATCAATTTTCACATTTTCAAGAAAAAGTTCATATTTCAAATTAGAATTTAATAAATATTGTTTCTTTATAAGTTCATATATATCCTTGAGTTCATTTAATGTGTCTTCTGGAATATTAAAATACTCAAATATCACTTCATTAGTCATTTTTTCATCATTATTTTCCTCTCCAGAATGATTAAAAATATGTGCAGGAGAAGTAGGAAAATCATTTTATACCTCAGACATGTTTATCATGAAACACTTGTTAACTTTTTCATGTTTATCCTCTTTTGTAGTGTATAAATTACTCAATTTGTATTTAAAAGCACCCCACGTGTATTTTAATTTATTTCCTGAATTTCTTATTCATTTCATCATATTTCTTTTTTTATTTCATCTTAGGATAGTAAGCTCTGACATGATCTTTTCTTTTACATTCATAGCACACTATTTTATTTGAGTTATCATATCTCTTCCAATCCTTCTTCCACTTTCTTTTATTTTCATATTGACCTTTATAGCTTGGTTTCTTAAATAACTTCTTCTTCTTATAAAACTTTTTATATCTTCTAGCCAGATGGGATATCTCTTCATAAAAATCAGCTGGTGATTCTTTTTCACTTAAACATCCTACTTGAATTTTATTATTCGGTTTTGAATTAGTGGATTTAAAGGATATAGAATTCTTTTTTGGGTCATCATACACTTTTATGTTAACATTATGTTCTTCCTAATACATCATAAATTTTATAATCAGTTTCTTGACATGTAATATTATTACATCACATGATTCTCTAATTGATACTGAGGTTCCTCCACATCATTCTGGAAGACACCTCAATAGTCAAATCACTTGGTCTTTATCAAAGATCGTATTCCCCAATTAAAGCAGTTTGTTCACGATCTCATTGAACTTGATATATATGTCAAAAATAGGCTCATTATGTCTTATAATAAAATTATCATATTTAGTAGTATAGGTATTTAAGATGATTTCATTAACATTAGATGTTCCCTCATTATAAATAACAATAGTTTCCCAAAATTCCAAAGCATTTGTGCATAAATATATTCTATTGAATTCCACGCCACTCAAAGAATGCTATAAAGAATTTATAGATGTAAATTTATTATTATAATAAACATTAGTAGTATCATCACATGTATTTCTAGTAGTTTTAGGAATTTCATATTTGTCTATGATAGTCATCCATTTTTTAAAACCCAAGTACTCAATATACATTGTCATCGTGATTTTCCATAGATCATAATTTGTGACATTAAAATTAATATTTATGTTTGTAAAATAACCCTCTTGTCTATTAACTATATAGAACTAAATTTAGAAGTAATAGAAATTGGAGGTCTTTATAAGACAACTAAAATTATAGTTTAAATGATATTTTAATGTCTTGGATACCAAATGTTGGTCGCTGTGAGTAACTCAAGAGGGGTGAATTGAGATCCCAATAAAAATTTCTATAAAAAATGATCAACTAAAATCCCCCAATTAATAAACAATTTACTCAGTTAATCAAAATTGTTGTTGGATATAATTTTATATTTTAAAATATTTCTCAAATATTGATTAGAGACCAGTTAAAACAATATTGGAAATTAAATTAAAAATTTAAATAAATTTACTCAAACAAATCATTATATAAACACCAATTTAAACTTCCTATCAAAGTATCAGTTTTGTTTATCAATGAAAACCAAATATAGTATAAATATTTGAAATCAATAAAACAAAACTGAAACACACATCTGAATAGACAATGGGTTTTGTCTGAAGCTGAGACCTAATATACTCCACTTTAAAACCACCCACTATAAAAAATATTATATAATAATATTTTGACCCACAACCTATATCGAGTATATAAGAAAAAATTTGTGAGATGTCCATTATCTAAGGCCTCTTCCAGAATTTTATGTTGTCAAAAAAACAAATCAGGCCACATAGGGACCACTTCCACAATAACCATGAGTATGAAAATTAATAGAGATAGAAGATAATATCATGTATTCTCAAATTCTGGTGTAGGAGTTAGTGTGTGTGAAAAAAAAAGAACGCTCAATATTTACAAAAAATCAAATAGATAAAATAAATAGTGATAAATAAATCAAGTACTACTATATTTCTAATGCTCTAGATGCTCGTGAGTCATCAATTTTTTATTGGTGAGGAGGTCAAACTATTTATCTGAAAACTAAAGACAAATAGAGCATCAAAAATTTATCCTTTCTATCTATAGAAATTTTCTATTTGTTCGGTGTACTCCCCACTTTCACAGTTGAATATAGGTAAGAATGATGCATGTAAGTCCTTGAGTGGTGATCCTTCTAGTATTCAGTAATTCTTTACATTTTGATCATTTTTTTGATTACCCCTTCCTGAGGGAGTCTTTCAAAATATAAATCATTGAATTCCCATTAAAGAATAATCATCATGATCTTTGGGGTCCTCAAACATAGATTTACCTCATTCTTCAATGTGTTTGTGAAATAGTTTAATGAATAATAATTAAATAATCCTTCTTTGTTAACTTCAATAAAATATTTGTTGAATAATTTAATTAAAATAAGGAAGAACAAAATTGGTAGAACTTTTGGTAGTGAGTCAGTTTTATTGCGACTCATGTCTGGTGGCGATTCATGTCTGGCATTCAGTCATTCGGGTGGGGACTCATTCTGGCGGTGAATCATTTTGGTGGTGAGACATACTGGAAGTGACTCAAGTATAATAGTGAAACTTTCTAGAGGTAATTTATTTAAACTAATAGTGACCCAAGCTAGTGGCCACTCAAGTCTGACAGTGATTCATTTGAACTAATAGTGACTCAAGGTAGTAGTGACTCAAGTATGACAGTGAGGCATGTTTGGAACATAGCCAAATTTTTATTAAATTTAATTATAAAAAAAATTCTATCATAAAATAGTAATCTTTTTAGAAAAATAATAAACATGATTTGTGCATAATAAAATAATAAGGTTCCAACAATTGATGATTATGATGGAAAATGGTTATGAAACTCATTTCTTTCTCATGGAATATTCTATGATGAAATATTTACGGACCTATTTTCCTTTTCAATGGTTATGATGTTATTAATGTTTTATGATATTGTGGTACAAAAATTTATACATTATTTGATGTGTGGGACCTATATCTCCCTATAATACATTGAGTAATGATTGATGTTATATAAGATCAATGGGTATATATGAGGATATCCCAAGACCAATATCGGGAACACAAGAGGTTTTACGAAGCCCAAAATTGGGTACATGATAGTTTATCCAATTCCATAATGTAGGTACACATATGGTTATCCCATACCCAAAAAATAGGGTGTGTAAGAGGTTATCCCAAGCATGAAAAAGATAGTACACATGAGGCTATGTCAAGCCTGAAAAAGAGGGGACATGGGAGGTTTTCCCAAGCCCAATGAAGGTACATGGGTGGTTGTCCCATGTCTAATATTTTATTAATGACTTGTTGGGTATCCTTGACATAATATTTTCAATTCATATGTGTATGATGTAAAACTATGTCGTATTCCAATGTTAGGTTCTCATGGATCATGTTCTTTGATTCAATTATGATTCATGTCTTTTGAACAAACAATAATTATGCCATGTCTCGTGATTATGATATTTAATAGGTAGGTTATGGTTTTAAAAAGTGAATCCTATGTTCACAATCTATTATTCTCATGTTATGTTAATATAACAATTTTTTACCCCTATGAAGCATTTGAGGTCAACCTTTCTTACGTTTCCTTTTAGCAGGTTATGAAGAATGTTATTATTTATGCAATTTTTAAGAAGGGTGATAGTTATGAAAAACATAGTGGGACCTGATTTAGTTCATTTATGAACCCGTTGATTATATGTTCATGTTTCCAAAGGCATTATCCCTTTATGTTTCTGGCATGGATCATTATGTTATATAAATGAATATTAATATATTCAAATGTAAAATCAATGTATAAAAAGTTTGGGTCACTATACTAAATGTATATGTTTGACTTCATTAGTTTTAATAGAAGTACAACCATTAAAATTTCATAATTATAAGATGTAAATAATTATACCACCTGCAAACATGTCGTTATTATTGATTACGACATGAATCCTGATTATTAGTTTGAGCCATCTTATAGATATGACATATGAAATAAATCTTGATGAGTATTTATTGTTGAGAAGTTTTATCAATGCGAAAAATTATGATTATTAGTATATAATATTATTAAAATCAACTTCCCAAACTATAAATCAAATGTTTTGGATACTAACTGTGAATCATAAAATATTTTTGGTAAACCATGGATTAGATAAATAAAATAATTTATGAATGGTGAAGTAGATCTACATGTCAACAAAGTGGAATCTGTTTCTATATTAGAAAATGAAACATATTATCTATGTCCACCTAGTGTGATGGTACGTGAATAATATAACTATAACTATGTTATTTCTATAGGTAAATTTTCATTTTTGTATACCCATTATTTCAATACAAATCATAATTAATTTTGTATATAATTTTATGTAAGCGTTTCCTTAGAGAATATTATGTGTTTTATTATTTATCCATTTATTTTTATATATAATAATTACATTGGTCATAGAATGTAATGTGATAATCCATTAATTATATATACACTGAACGCATTATTTGATCTCATGTGGGAAGCAATTTTGGGTATCTTGTTTATTCCTTAACATTTATAGAATATGTCTTATCATAATCCCACAATTATTTGATAATGATGTATTATATTACAACCTAAATGATATAGTTATGATGTCAAAAAATAATAATTTCATTATTTTGAGAACTATTATTATTATTCATATAATCATATACATACATTTATATGGTTATTCAATGAATGTATAGTCATTTTTATTGAATTTAATAAAAAAGTGTATGGATCAGCTAAACAAATATAGGGAGGGGTTGAATAAGTGGTTCATAGTTTTAAAAATTATTTATGAATTTAACCCCTATGATCAATTAATATTTTGATACACTTTATATAATATCTATCTATCATTTTATATAGTGTAAATATAAGGAACCACAACACACAATAATTTTCATGGATTTTCCACAATGTGAGAGGTTAATTCATGCCATGTCCAGGATAAGTTCTCACATATATACTATCACTAAATAAAATTGATCACAATAGTGGGGTAGTGTACATCTTTGAATCAGGTATGGATATCAATGGATGGTACTATGTAATGACAATGTTAATCCTCAAACATTTTCTATCATAGTAATAGTATGGGGGATACTAATATGGGAACCACTGTCCACTTAGAAATTTCCTCACTCTAAGATGAATAGATCATTACTATAAAGAACCTAACCCTAATATCCTTGATCCAGTGTATTACTTTATTATATTATAACATTATACAAGGAATTTCATCTCAAAGTCCAAAATAGTTTTGTAGTTTTTTTAAACTAGATACGTACTTGAAACATACATTTCAATTTAATATATAAAATACAACATATAGAATCCTTTAAGTAAACCATTATTCTATGAGCTTTACCCACCATATTAGTCATAATATACATCTTGGCATCCTGGGAAAAATGAAAAATAAGAAATGGGTGAGCTCAGATTCTCAGTAAGGTTAAGAGTACATCGGAATCTATCATAAATAAACATAAATAATAAGGCCGAGTGAATAACTAACAACACATTCAATTAAAACAAGATCTTGAGCATAATATTTTGGAAATAAAAGTTGATCAAATAACAACATATAAATAATCAAATAAGAAAGATACTTAACCATGGATATTATACAAGTTGAATAGTCACTTAGATTATCAATAACTAATCTTATAAAGAGGGAATTCATAAGGTCGTACATCATAAACATACTATCAGGGATTCGACCAACTTACCACATATAAACAGGTAAGGCCTTGGCCAATACCAAAACTAGTTTGTCTCACGAGACCTACTAATTCATCAAGGGGATATATTATCCCATTACCATCACCTAATAAGTCCAATTCATTTCTTATATGAAAAAATTAAAACATTAACTACATAAACATTCATATTTAAAAACTAACATACGAAATGTGAAAACATTAAACATAAATCATGAATGATATCAAAATAGCATATCCATAGACAATCTGATCATAAATCCTTTAATAAATTTTTTAAATCATATAATAATATATCAACATCAATTAATCATAAAATTCAATAAATGATGTTGATATAGATTAAAATAGTATAATAAAATCATTCGAAATTTCTCAATAGAAATACCCATTTTTACTTTGAAATCATTTATTTAAAAATTCACATAGTTATAATAGAAAAAAAATTCACATAAAATAATGCTGTAAAATTTTAAAGTATGATTCAAAACATTAATACATTATAAAATTTGTAAAATCCTCTCATTTTTTATAAGTAAAAAACATTCCTTCTATATTTTTGTCGAAAAGGTCAAAAAGTACCTTATTTAAAAAATGATAAAACAATTCCTTTCAAAACATTTTATAAAAATTAAATACTTTGTGAAAATAATTTAAACATTAATAAGATAATATGAAAAATATGTTTGAAAACATTTTTATAAAACATTGACATGGATGAAAATATTCCCCAGTTGACACTTAAATAGAAGCAATCTAGATTAAGGATGGGATTGTAAATTAAACTCCTACTACTTTATAATTAAAAGAATTGTACGCCCCTTGAAAGAAATAAAATTATATGGATAATAAAATACCATAATAATTAGAATAATATTCATAAAATGAATTCATAGGTATTATATGCACCACACAAAATAAACATGTAGTGTATAGGGCATGTGTCTGAGAAAAATAAAAGTGAGAAAAAATATCTTACCCTATGTCTGGACTCTGATCGTACCAATTAAAATATATTTTACACTAGATATCAGTTTATTTTACATCTATCATAGAACCATATTTATTTCTATAATACCACATATGATTTAATTATGCATTTATATTATCTTTTTATTAACATTTCTATGTTAATGTTATGTTTCGGGTAATAACCGCTTTGTTTTTCATGTGTGATCCGATTTATTATATATTTAATCATCTTAATTATATCATGATTTAATAATCCAATTAATGATAAAAATGAATTAAATATCCTATATATTCAGTATATATGTATATTTAATATTCTATAAATGATATAAAATTAAAATTAAATACAATGTTTATGGAGAAGGTCGGTCATACGTACGCATGATCATTGTTTTAATATTATTGTTATATTGAAATTAATAAAGTAATTATTATAATATAAATAGAATTATTAGGTCATTTATATCAGATATGTTCACTAAACCTGTTCTTAATAAATTCCATGTAATGTTTGAATGAATCACATCATTTTGTGGAGGCGGTAGTCTACACATCCACAAATGAAGTTATCATATTTACACAAAATGGAAATAATAAAGGTGTGTGTTATATAATAATTAAAGAATAATAAATACATCTTAAATATCATATATAAAATATAAAAAAATTATATCATTACTCTTAACCATGAAAAGTGTTAATGGAAGAACGAATGATGTGAGTTCCCGAGGCAATAGTCTATCATACACATGAACGATGATTGCATATCCCATTTGATGGAATGATATCTGAGTGTAAGTCAAACACTTAATATAACAACATATTTTTAAATTTCAAATACTGAGGTTATTTTATAAACATGAAATAAAAATAATCTAATGGGATTAAGGAAGAAATAAAAAAATTGTTCGTTGATGAATGTTACCTCTTCTTTGGGTATCTTCTTTTGATTTTCACAAAAAGACATCTTGGGTTTGATTTAATCATAAAATAAGGATATTAGGATAAAAGGAGGGAATTTTGGAGGAGAAATGGGTCGGGTATGGTTGATCTAGAAGGATCAATGTGGTATTAGTATGTGAAGGAGTAGGTTCCCTTTTATAATTGAGTTGAGGGGTACTTTTGGAATCTCAGAAAATATTAAATTAAAATAAATTAATTTATAACTCCAAATGGATCAAAAGTGAGTTATTTAGAAGTTTTTATTATTATGGGTTTAAATAATCAATAACCAATAATTTTTAAACACGTTTATGTCACATTATTACTTTAATATTTTAGCTTTAACTTGTAGTTAAACCATTTAACTCTTGCCATGTCAACTTGGATTTTTACTCTTTATGGGTTAATATAGTTACTATAAAATGTAAAAATAACCATAAATGATTCATTTATGTAGTTTTAAAACGTATCTAAATATTTTTATGATGTTTACATTTTTATGCATTTTATATCAATTTATAAATTATTATAATTTTTAAATAACATTATAGTAAATTTTGACATTATTCATTTCTTGACTTTTTAAAGAATGTAAATAAGTAAGATAACATCAGAATAAAACTTTTAATATATCCCTAACATGTATAGGTCCTCTTAATAATTCATTTATGACATTAATTATTCGAAATTATATTTATTTTAATAATTCTATTACTATTTATTTGATATTCTTACTAATTAAACAATTATTTCTTCATCATTATGTAAGCCTTAAAAGTAATTATTTATATCCTAAAAATTAAGAAAAAAATCACAATGAATGTAATTATTTAATATTTCAAATGAATTTTTATATTTGAATATATATTTTGAATAACCACATATAAAAAATCTAATACTTATAAAAAACATGAGTATGATATATTTGACTTTCCTTGGAATAAAATATTAAAAATCAGTTAAAGTTATCCACGTGACACCAAGAGGCCATAAAATCATACCAATTATTATTTTGGTCTAAACTAACTCACAAAATAAAATTATTACATGTTTTAGGGTAATTTATAAAACTTATAACATTATTTTTACCCTCAATTACCTGATTTACCCTAAATCATCGTAATTAAAAAATATTAATGTTATTATTCATATTGTCCAAAAACAAAAGAAACCTATTTAAATAATTTGGAAACACGAAATCCAAATTCGGATCCATTTTTTGAAATTCAAATCACATAAGTTTTAGTGATTAATTTAAAATAAATATCATTGATCGAATGAGAAAACATGTTTTTAAAGTAAAAACCCACAAAAGAATGAATTGTTTTTACATCAAATTTCAATGTTAAAATGATAAAAATGATCTAAATTTGATTAAATTATATACAATTTTCTAATCATAATTTAAAAAATTTAATAATATAATTTAACACTATAAATTATTTAGTCAAAATAATTATTTTCAATTAAAATTCTAAATTATATAACTATTCATCAAAACAAGAAACTTATCAAACAAATACTAAAAATTAAACCAAAGTAAATTTTTATATTACTATTTAAAATAATAATTTTATTTTGTAAAATATAATTTGTAAAATTTTCAAAAACTATATTTAAAACAAGTGCGTCATCAAAAGGGGGTTAAACGATCTTTTATAAAAATACATCTTTTATGAGTAAAATTGAATTTATTCTTATATCAAGTATAAAAAACACATAGGATGAATATTTTATATTAGAATTAATATTATATTTATATATATATATATATATATTTAAATAATATAATCCAAAAGTTTGATTTTTTAAATTATTGGTATAAAACACAGTTGTACGAATTTAAATAGTTTTTATAAAAACATTTCATTTATATTAAATTTGTTTTTATATTTAATTCTCATTAATTGGTAACTAATGAATTCAAATATATTTTTATTTAATCCTATTAATAACAGAAATTTTAATTTCTAGGAGATAATTTCATTTTAAATATTAATATTTATAGTATATCGTGGGTCGTTTAAGCTTTGTATTGGGTGATACGTATGATATCATAGAGATAAAATTAAAAAATTATACATGACATAAAATATTGGGGATTAACATTCTCCCCTTATTTAATAAATTTCATCCTCAAAATTTGAAATGCCACTTCAAAAATAATGGTTGATACTCAAAAATTATTTTTTTGGAAACCCATATTGGAAATTGGGTTAATAAAACATTTACTTAATAAGAGGGAAAGGTAAATGAAAAGGTCACCACAAAATTAGGCTTTTGAATAAGAAATCATTAGTGGAATGTGAAAACATGGACTTGAAAGAGAAATATAACTATCATTTTTATAAAGAGTGATATAGAACATGGTCATGATAATGTTAAAAATCACAAAACAATAAATTTGTGATCAATTAAAAGACCATTGAATTCTCAGGAAGAAAAGTAAATAGATAATGGTTTTGTTCCAAAATATTCCAATAGTTGAGTGATTCTTTTATTACATAGAGAATAAGTTATTTTATTTCTTTCCATTCTATAAGCATAATATCATCCTTTGGTTGTGCTTCCATCTATTTTCACATTATCCCTTACACCTAGAAATGAATTTTCAGAATGATTGTTTCACACCTGAATCACTTTTATGAATCATAATATCCACAATTCATTCCTTTAGATTATAAATGTTAACTAAAACCAAAATGGTAAGCACATGTTACCCTATATGATAAATTATAATTTAACCTCAAACAATAATATCCAATAATTCAACTTAATACATTCTATAAGTAGTTACATTAGGACTCATCCAAAATACATATGTCCAAATTCACAGTCCAAAAAATTAAGGAAGGTCACTAAATTTACAAAATCAACTTAGCATCATATTTTCCCCATACAACATAATGTATAAATGTTTGACACATAAAAAATATTTTAATAACATTATCATCTTTAAAACCATAATGATAGAATTGATTGTTCTAAATAATTATGGACGATGTAATATAGTATAATTCTTGCATATCTCATGATTATTATTACTAGAATATCATAACATAATTCTTGAATCAAAAAACACAAATAAATTAATTATTCCACTTTGATGTAGTAATATCATAAGCTTGAACATGATCCCTTTGCCTTTTCTGAACTATGTTTCCTTGGTGCTTGGGACATTCATTTCCATAGTGCCACATGTCCTTACAGTTTAATCATTTCACATTTACAGCTTCTTTCATTCCCATACAATCACGAGTCGGGTGAACATTATCTCCGAATTTGGAACAAACTATCATTCCTTAGTGTAAGTATTGAGGTGTTTCTTTCCACAATTATCAAATGTGGAAAAATCCTCATTTTCATTTTTTCCCTTTATTCATCTTTTAATCAACTATTCTCTTATTATCTTGATTTCCCATAAAGTCATAATACATAGAGAATTATTTTGATATCTTGATAGAACTAGAAACTATATTTTCATATGATGAGAATGTATGGGAGAGCAATACCTTTCAGAGGAATGGATTTAACACATAAAAGAAATGATCTATTTTACTCCTTGGGTTATGTATGTAGTCCATAGCATGCCTTGAAAACCTTGTTAAGTTGGCCTCATATTTAGCAACATTATTTTACTTGTTTTCATTAGACTCAGAAATTGTCTCTTCATATCTAATTTATGTTTGGGAGGAAAATAATTTTCTATAAAAAATTCTTTTAAATCCTCCCATTCCATGTTTTATATTTCCTCATCCTCCTTTGAGTTTTCAATAAAGGTCCACTATTGATCTACATCTCCAGAAAGATGAAAAACTACCCAGACAAATTTCTTGCATCCCATACATCCCAAAGAAAAAAATATATTTTCTACGAAACTAATTCATTGATAGCTGTATATGGATTTGTATTCTCATTGAATGGTGGTGGTTATTTTCTCATAAAGGGATCTATAATTTTTCCTCTGCGTTATGGATCAACATGCTCTATATGGGTAAGTTTATTGTTCATAACCTAAGTCAGTTGTCCCAGTATAGTTATAAGTTATTCAATACTAGTTTTTGATCCAATTACAATATCAAAATCATTCATAGGGTATAAATTCATAAATTGATTAAATTAGTTGATATAGTTTCCATTTCTTATATTAGGTATCATTTCTAAAAAATGGACTACACTAAATTAGATCGTAATATTATAAAACATAATATATAATATTTTAAATTGTGAATTTAATAACCTAATTTGTAAATTTATGTAAAAATAATCTCTAAATAATAATATATGTTTATTTTAATATATTTCTAAATTCTGTCATAGATTTTCATTCTCCAACTTATTTTTTCTGAAGTCAGGTTCCCAAGGTTTCTACTAAACATCCTCTGATACCAACTATAAATACCCTAACCTCAGTAGTCTAAATTTGATGCCATACATTATTAAAATAGAATATTATAAACAGAACCATATCCCTAAAGACTAAATAGTTTACTAGTTTTTGAAAACTAGATACATTATTAAAACATACAATATAATTTAAAATATAAAATACAATATTGATAATCATTTGATAACTGCATTATTTTATTATCTTAACACTACATATTAGCCATAATATATATCATGGAATCTTGGTAAAAATAAAACATAAGAAATGAGAGATCATAGATGATCTGAAATGGTAAGAGTTTAGAATAAGCTATCATAAATTAATACAAACAATAAGGCAGGGTGAATACCTAACAACACAATCTATTAAAACATAATATTGAGAATAATATGGTACGAATAAAAGATAATTAAATGATCCCATATAAATAATCACATGAGAAACTTACTTAACCAATGATATTTTAATATTATAATATTCACATGGATTATCAATAACTAATCTCATAAAGAGGTAATTCATAATGTCGAATGCCATAAATATACTATCAAGGCGTCGACCAAGATACAATAAATAAACATGTATGTCCTTGGATAATACCCAAAATAGTTTGTCTCATGAGACCTACCGATACTAAGAGGAATTTTAGTAGGCCCCTTCTATCATATACTAAGTCTAATTAATTCCTTATATGAAAAGGGAGAAACATAAAAAACATAAACATTCATATTGAAAAACTAGTACAAAAAATATGAATAGTTTAACTATAAACCATAAATGGTATCATAATAGAAACTTTCTAGTCAACGAGATCATAAAAGAATCAAAAACATTTTGTATATGGTATCATTATATATCAAACTCAATTAAAAATAAACTTTAACAAAGGATGTTGACATAGATTAAAATAGTCTAACAAAATCTTAAAAATTTATTTAGATAAATACTCTTTAATTAATTTGAAATCATTTACTTAAGAAGTCACACAGTTATAAAAGAAAAAAATTTCTTTGAAGATATCCTTGTAAAATTTTAAAGTAATTTTCAAAAAAATAAGGCATTATAATGTCGGTAAAACCGACTCATGCCATATAAGTAAAAAAACATTCCTTTCATATTACTTGTCGAAATGGTCATAAAGTACCTCATTTATTAAATGAAAAAAAAGATTAATCTCAAACCATTTTATAAAATTTAAAACATGGGTAAAAATATTTAAACATTTATAGGATAATATTAAAATTATTTTTGAAATAATTTTTACAAAACATCGGCGTGGAAGGAAATATTCCCCAGTGGAGACTTGAATAGAAGCAATCTCGATTAATTATGAGATAGTAAATTATATGCTTAGCCCTTTATAATCAGGATAATTATATACACAATGAAAGAAATTAAATTATATAGATATAAAAATACCTTTATCTTCATAATAATATTCATAAAATACATTCATGAGCATTATGTAAATCACAAAAAGAAATAAGTAGTGTATAAGGCATGTGTCCCAACAAAATAAAAGTGAGACCAAAATCTCATACCTTATGTATTAAATCTCATAATACTCATTAAAAACTCTTATATAATAGATACAAGTTTCTTATTAATATATAATAAGACTATATTAATTTCTATAATACCATATATTATTTACTTATGACATTATATTACCCATTTATTAACAATTCAATGTCATAGTTATGTTTCTGGTAATAATTGCTCTGTTTTTCACACATTTTTGGATTTGATATATTTTTTATCCTTTTATATATATCAAGAATTAAAAATATCTAGAATTATAACCATGAATTAAATATAAATTTTATTTAGTATATATGTATTTATAAAAATCTATAAAATATTGAAATAGAAAATGATATATACTGTTCATGGAGACGGTAAGTCATATGTACGCATCAACATTGTTTCCATTTTCTTTTTTATTGAAAGAAAAAATGTAATTAATATAATTAAAATTGAATTATTATGTCATATATATCATATATGTTCACTAAAACATTCATTAATACATTTTATGTAATGAGTAATCGAATCACATCATTTTGAGGAGGCGGTAGTCCACACGTCCACAAATGAAGTTATCATATTTACAGAAAATTGAAAGAATGTAGGTATGTGTTATATAATAATTAAAGAAGCATAAATACATTATAAATATAATATATATATATCATATAAAAATATAACTTCTTTCATTACTCCCAAGCGAGAATGGTGGAAATGGAAAAATGAATGACATTAGTTCACAAGGCTGTAGTCCTCTGTACACACGAACAATGATTGTGTATCCCATTTGATGGAAGTGTGTGTGATTTTAGGTAAATAAATTAATATAAAAACATATTTTTTTATTTTTGATACTTATTTTATTATATAAACATGAAATTAAAATAATTTTAGGCGCTTAAAGAATAAATGAAATAAAACTGTTCTTTGATGAACGTTACCTCTTATTTGGGTATCTCCTTTTGATTTTAACAAAAGGAATTCATTAGTTTATTTTCTAAAAAAATTAAGGATTATAGGATGAATGTATTGAAGTTGGTAGTAGAATTGGGTACGTTCAAAGTGGTGTGACGAATTGAGAGAGGATGTTTTCTTTTATAATTGTGGTGCTAGGAACTTTTGAGAACTCAAAAAAATATTAAATTAATAAAAAAATTAATATTTAATTCAAAATTACTCGAAATTTATTTATTTAGAGTATAAGATAAGGGTGGTTATGAATCAATTAATACAATAATATTTTGACATGTTTAGGTCACATTATTACCCTTATCTTTTAGCATTAACCCTTAGTTGAACTCTTTAACTCTTACCATGACAACTTGGATTTTTACTCTTTTGGGTTAATATAGTTTCTATAATGTGCCAAAATAACCATAAATGATTCACATATTTAATTTTAAAATATATTCGAATTTTTTTCAAATTTTAGATATTTATGAATTTAATATCATTTAGTAAAATATTATTTATTTTAAAATACCATTAATGTCAATTTTGACACTATTCATTTCATGAGTTTTTAAAAAATTTCAATACATAAAATAACATTAAAAAAACATTAATACAACCCTAATATGTATATTTCTTCTAAATAATATTTTTATGACATTAATTATCTGAAATTATAATTATTTTAATATTTTTAATATTATTTAATGATATTTATATTAATTAAACAATTACAACATCATCATTAAGTAAGCCTTTAAGGTAATTATTTATTTCATAAAAATTAAAAATAAAATTCCAAGATAAAAATAATAATTTTAGATTTCAAATTACTCTTTATAGTTAAATATATCATCTTAATAACCATATGGAAAAATTTAATACTTATTAAAAACATGAGTATTACATATTGGACGTTCCATATAATAAAATAATAAAAAGATATTATAGTCGTCTAAGTGGCTCAAAGTGACCATAAAATTAGAAAAATGATTATTTTTATCAATACAAACTCATCTAATAAATTAAGAAAAGTGTTAGGGTAATTTTATAAAACTTATAATATTATCTTTACCCTTAATTACCTAATTTACCCTTAACTGTGGTAATTTAAAAAATAATAAAGTTACAATTCATATTGTCTAAAAATAAAAGGAACCTATTTTCATAATTTGGAAACACTGATTAAAAATAAAGAATACATTTTTTTAAAAATCAAAACAAATACTTTTTAGTAATTAATTTAAAATTAATCCCATTGACGGAATGAGGAAACGAGTTTTTAAAGTGAAAATATACTAAAGTTTGAATTGTGTTTACATCCAATTTGAATGTGAAATTGATTTCAATGACCTATATTAGATGAAATAATATAAAATTTATTTAATAATACATTATAACCAATTAAAAAAATATTTAACACTATAAATTATTTATACAAAAAAGTTTCTTTCAATTGAAATGCAATATTGTATCACTATTCATCAAAACATGAATCTTATCAGAAAAATACCCAAAATTAAACAATAATAAGTTTTTATATTATTATTTAAAGAAATTTTTTTTCAATATAATTTATAAAATTATCAAATCCAATATCTAAAGCAAGTGAACTGTAAAAAAGATAGTAAAACTGTCCTTTAATAAAAATACATCTTTATAAGTAAAATTGGATTTGTTTTTATATCATGTATATAAAACGCATAGGATGAATGTTAAATATGATATTGAATATTATTAAATATATATATCATTAATATAATCCAAAAAGTGTTATTTGTTTATTTTATTAGTATAAAAAACACTTGTGCGCATTTAAATAGTTTTTATAAAAAAAATTCTTTTAAATTAAATTGATTTTTGTATTTATTTATAATAAATTGTTAACTAATGAATTCAATAATATATTTTCATAAGTTAGTTAATCATATCCATTACAACCAATTTAATATCTAGGAGATAATTTCATTTTAAATAATTATATTAATGGTATATCATAGTTTGTTTTAGCTCAGTGTTTTCATGAAATGTAAGCTATCAAAGATATTAAATTCAGAAATGATACATACCATTAAATAATGGGGTGTTAAATTTACTACATATCCAAATTACTTAATCTTAAATGTTTGATTTATTCTTTATAAAACATTAACTCTTTATTAGAATCAAATATAGCCATCCATGTCGGCTATATCTCATGAATATTCCCAATTATATTCTCATGTATGAGAGTATGTGTTCATAAGATAACCTCCTCCCTCCATAGAAAAACAATTGATAATAAATGTCCACCATAAGTTTCCTCAACTACTTCATGATTTTTAATCTTCAATGATTAATAATGTTATCCTATTCACCATGACAAAATAACATATCAACCTCGTCTATAAATTCTAAAAAACACAACTTTTTCCATCATTTTAGAATAATTATTCACTAAACACATGAATATTTTCATTATGATTTTGTAAAAATTAATTTTATTGTATATGTAATCATTTTAAAAACATTTTAAATAGATATTATTTGGAATAATAAAAAATATAGACTAATATGAATAACTCCAAAATATATTTTAATTATCATTTCCTTATCATCTCATGTAATCCCACTTAAACAATCATCATTTAAATCTCCTAGAAAATGGGTTTAAATTCATTAAACTATATTTAAATACTATTTTTTATCTCCACTATATTTTTCACTCATTATAAAATTACACTTTAGCGGCAATATACAGAAATAGTACTTTGAATATGACATGGAATTACTCACTATTAAACGTAGGTAATAAGCCAAATGAGATACCCATTTTTATAGTGTAGTTTCCAAAAAATCCATTTTTAATTATGTATTAATTTTCAAATAATTTAACATTCTTTTAGAATTCACCATGGTGACCACTGCTAAATATCTAGTTTTCCCTTTCTCAGAGATGAATCTCAAGCACACCATGATGACCAAAACACCGACTGAAATTTCACTTCGACGTCATCTTGTCATATATTAAGAGTAACAGTAGTAACACTATGGGGTGATTAGAGTATTATTCTAATTTATATCATTTAAATAACAACACATAATGATAACAATAATCAGAAGATTAATTATCTTTTATAAATATTTTCATGAATCACTCTTCATTCAAGTTACCACGATGTACATTTATTGGAAGATTAACTTTTGTACAATGTATATTTTTTATTCATCTGAATACAAAATATTTTTGACACATCAGCATATTGTTATGTTTCGTCTTTTTTACAATTAAATGGACATTAGGAATTCAGGGTTATGTTTACATAGCCTCCATAATTCCTTATTTGGATTTGTTATTTCAGTTATACCTTTACACATATTCAAACATACCATTATAGAGCTATAAAATTTCATGGATTTCCTTAACATAGCTATGTTCTAGGCCAACATTCCTTGACATATCTACTGATTACCTTAATGAAGGAACTGAAAATTTTATAGAACCTTTACATTGGTATAACAATATTTACACAGTTGTTGAGATACCATGATGCATCATTTGGATTTTCAAGTAACAATTACGCAGCCTGTGCAACTTTCTAACCACCTTTATCTATATATTGAAATAATTATAGGACCTTTACAGGATCATTAACTATTATGTTGCCTTAAAAAATATTAGGCCACCTTCAAACAGGTTTACAACTTGTATATTACCTTTATACATCAATTTATGCTTCATTGAACATATCATCAAACCTATGAAATTCAATTCTGACCATATCAACTAGACTTAAAAAAATTTCAAACATATTTATTATATAGGTTTGAAAACTGATACAACATTTTCAATAATTTAACATGCACTTTAATCTTCCCATTTGTATTTTTTTCAACCCGTGAAACTCTTTATCAAAATCATTATTAAAACTCAAAATATTCTCATAAAAGAAACATAAAATCATATCTATTTCTATAAGACAAGAATCTTTTCACCACACTATATGATAGATTAGTGTTTTTGAGATAAAATAATTTCTTAGTGTCAAGTATAATTTTATAAAATTGAAAATACTTTACTTTATAATGAAGGAACATAATTAATTAACAAAAATATCTTTTATCACAATAACAACAACCAATGAATAAAAAATAAGAATATTAAATATAAATGTTTGAAATTCAATTTTCTACGATAAAATGTAGTAATGAAAAAAAAATTCATCAATTATCCCCCTTTGAAAACATGATCCAAAGCTTATTATGGGTCCTCCAAGGACATCATAGTGAAAAGGGTGTAAATAAACACCTATATTTTGCCTCAATGTATAAAATCTATCCCTTGGAACTACCATAGTAAAAATATTATCATCATGATCTTTGGTGGGAATAAATTATAGAATGATATATCTATTGGAAACCCATTATTTGAAGAAATAAAATATTGTATAAATATGAATATACCTTGAGTTTTCTATTGGATTATTAGACAGTTCTATATAATATTTATTATCACAGATAATTCTAAAAGGATTCTTAACTTTTACCTAAAATTCATTTGGTATATCATTCATAAAAATCACTTGACTGAATTACTAGAATTATAACCATAATTAGCCTCATAATTACTCAGTGTGACTGATTTCTATTTATTACCATGAAATCTCACATAGAAATATCCCTATAAATAAATTCCACCACTTATGGACCTCCTATCATTAGAATCACTTTACCAGTTAGTAATTGTGTAGCCAGATAGATTCATGCTATTTCATTTTTTGTATAGTATCCCATAATTTATTATAATATGAATATATTTTAGAACCCTTTTATCTATCATCAGGTGTGATTTTATAGTAGAGAATTAGTACGTATCACATAAATTGACCACATATACAATGTCATGTATTCATGTAATGAGATAAAGAGGGTATAAATTAGCTTCTTGAACTCCCATTGATCAACACTTTTTTGGTCAATATCCTTCCATAATTTTACCCTCACATATAAAAGGTGTGTATACTTGTTTGGATTCTTCTATCTTAAATCACTTCAACAATTATTCGGAAAACATGTCAATGGATAAGAAAAATAATTCTTCATTTAGTATAAATTGTAACCTCAAGATGTACCTTAGTTCTCCATGTATAAAATGCTCAAAAATATTCTTAATTTTATTAATAAAAACATAAATAATACTCTGTTGATATCAGGTGAAAATGATATCATCAAAACCTAAAAATAAAATAAAGTACCTACATTGTATTCATTTATGTAAAGATTTTTTTGCACTCATCTTTTATGGATTTTACTCCCTTATAGGAAGCTTTCTAACCTTTAATACCAAACCATTGTATATTTTTTTATCTATAAAGAGCATATTTCAATTCCTATACAGATGTGCCATCATTTTCACGAACAAAACCATCAGTCTATGTATAAAATATTTATTCTTTAATTTATCCACTTAAAAGGTAGTCTTAACATACATTTGATAAATTTAATACTACCTGTAGGTTTCTATAGTAAGAAGCATCCTGATATATTCTAACCATGAATCTAGAGAAAAGTTCACATAAAAATCAACCCCTTCTACTTTATATTATCCCCTGTGCACAAGTATTTCATTATTTATGGAATATTTTCCTTGGTCAACTAGTTTCTAATAAAATTAGTATCAATAGGTCTTCAAAAAACATTCAAGGTGGGATTACTTTAAATAATTTTTATACCCTTATCTAGAGCTTTGATTCACATCTAGTTTTTAATTTCTATTAATATTGACTTTCCTTTTACCTAAGAGTTTAGAGTGGTGTTTTTTAAAAAACCTAAACATTATTATTATCAGATCTGATTTGTGTACATAATATCTTACTTTTCTTCCCATATGTAATGGATAAATTTTTTATCATATGATTTTTGATGTCACCACATGTTTCATTAGCTTCTAGTACTTCTATTTTTCAATATATATATATCATCAAATTCATCACTAGTCTGATCTATCTCAACATCATGAAACTAATGTCCATATTCTTCCATAAATAACTACATAAAATCGGAAGTCATATTGAAATTTGGTCTCAATAGAAATCTATTTGAATATGGATAGTTATGCGTATAGCTTCTCTCTAATATAATTTTGTGACACCATGTAATGTAAACATATTTCTTATAAACTACAGTACCACAGATCTGGGCAAGGGTAGCGTCAGCTGTATTTAGTGCTAATAATAAAGCAATGATAAAAACATCACATTTATCAGTACTAAAACAAGTGGTGATAAAGGTGTAACCTTTATCAATGCTTTTTTAGCAGTGATAAAAGATAGATTTATCAGTGCTATTTTTAGCACTGATAAAAGCGTTCAATAAAAAATATTATTAACTTGTATAAAATTACTATATTTATATTCACATATATTGTTTATTTATATATATTAAATATAAAATTCATGATTATAATTAATATATAATTTTAATAATTCAAATATATATACAATATTTAAAAAAACAATTGTAATATTATAATTAAATATTTATATATTTAAATAATTTTATATTTAAATAATTATAAAATTTTAATAAATTTTATTAGTTAATAAATATATTTTTTATATGTTTAATTATATATTAATAATTATATATAAATAATTTAATATATACATATTTATAATTCTAAATATATATATATAAATATATGTCTCTAATGAATTTGGTCAATAAATATATTGATGTGTGAGTATAATTGACGCATGCATATGTTTTCTATACATCATGAATGTTCATTTATACATTACAGCCTTATTATTAATCATGTTGTCCATATATGGGATGACTACGATCAATACTTTACTAGGTATATTATTCATTCATGTTATACCCATGAATCCTTTATCTTCTCCTAAATACTTATTAAATTATAAATAATATATTTAAATAATAAATATATTTATTATATTTATAATTATAATTTTTTAATTATATATAAATACTTATAAAATATATTTATTTATAATTATAATTATAACTATATATATAATTATAAAATTACAATTGATACATCTATTATATATATATATAATTATAAATATGTAAAAACTTTTATAAATATACTTATTTATACTTATCCTTAAATATATATTTAGTTAAAAAATTATAATAAATATATTTATTATACTTATAATTTTAAAGATAAATATATAATTAAATAAATATATTAAGAAATATATAAAAATATTTATAATTTTAATTATAAATAAATATAGATATATTTAAATAATAATAAAATTATAAAAAAAATACTAATTATGTATATTTATAAAATTATAAATATAATAAATACATTTATTATAATTTTATAAATAGTTAAATATATATAACTATAAATAAATATATATTTATTATAAATTTGTAATTATAAATAAATAATTATTTATTTATAGTTATATAAATATTTCACAAATTATAAATTTATTATGAATTTATTTATTATATTTATAATTTTTAAATATTTATAATTATTATATTTGTTACATATATTTATGAAATTATAAATATATGAAATAAATTTATTATAATTTTATAATTATTTAAATAAATATATATAAATTTATGGATATAAATGTAAATAAATATATTTTTATTTAAATAATTATAAAATTATAATGAATATCTATATTATATATTTATAGTTTTATAAAATAAATATATTTGGTATATATATTTATTATATATAACTATAAATATAATAAATATATTTACTATAATTTTATAATTATAAATAAAGATTTATTTATTTATAATACTTATAATTTTATACATATATATAATTATATAAATATATTCATTATTTATATAAACATAAATAAATAAATATATATTTATAGTTATAAATATATATATATATATTAATTTTATTAATCTATATAATAATATAAATAAATTATTAACCGTATTTAGTGCTGATAAAGATACACTTTTATTAGTGCTAAAAAGGCATTGATAAACTATGTCTTTATTAGTTCTAAAATTTAATTTCTAATAAAGGTCTATCTTTATCAGTGCTAAAAAAGTGTTGGTAAATGTATGTTTTATCAGCACTTTCAATTTTAGCATGGATAAAACATACCTTTATCATTTTTTTAAAAAGTGTAGATAAAAGTCTTCCCTCGATGTTATAAAAATAACCCTAACAATCTATTTCCATTGTGCCTTCAATGTTTTTGGGGGTTTGTGTTGTAATGATCATCTCCATCACTCTCTACCCCATCATTGTCACTCCCTGCCTCCTCCTTCACATGTGTCACCATCATCACTTCCTCCCATGTCGTCGTCGCTCCCTGCCTTCTCCTTCCCCCACCATTGTATCACCCTGTCGGTGTCGCTCCTTGCCATTGTCACTCCCTTCCAGTGTCACTCATTGAAGGGTTACCCCCTACCTGAATGGCCTGAAGGCCTTCATTTTTATTCATTTTTAAATCCCCATTTTACAGGTTATAGGTAAACTCTAACATTACATTGCACGTAGGCTTTCGTGACATTACAGGACTCAAAGGTCTTAAAGGAACACATTCGAGACTATGACTACTTGAACATGCCCCTCCTTAGCATCTGCATTGTGATCAGCTCGCCACCATTGCATGGTTGTTTGACTAGCTGCCCTATACAATGATGTACATGCCTGGTACCAATCGAATGTTTCATACCATCTCATTCTTCAAAATCTAATTGCTTCTGCTATTCTAAATGTGCATGCACTATATCCTTCTCTGGAGTTTGGCCCCTGTAGAATTTGTTTGGTTTGCATATGCAAATCAGGTGGCCTGAAGGCCATGAGATGGCCCGAAATCCTTACTGACCCAAAGTCATGGGGGGGGGGTGTGAACTACTTAAGGACTCCAGGCCCAAATGAATGGCCTGAAGGTGAATATTTCCAGCTATTAAAAGTACCAAACTGTACTAACTATAATAATTACTACAGTGCCTGATACATTGCGTCTACAGTAACACAAAAATATGCCTCGTTCCATTATTATTTTTATTTATTTCCATTATCTTATTACCCTGTTAGAATAACCCTAATATTTAGTTGTGTTCATCCTATATTTGACTGAGAATCCAACATTCATCACCACTGATAAATTGTGCACCGCTTAAAAACATAAGAATCTTCGTCAAGACACATGTTATAATTTTGTTTTGAAGAAGGGAATACACCATTGTAGATCTATTTCAACTACATGAAAAATAAGAAATCCTTGGGTTCATTCAACATTTACTAATTCTACTATTTCTTTAAAACTTGTTATTGGAGTTAAAAATGTAATTTTTCTCTTTCTTTTCAAATTGTTATATGTAATTTTGATCTTTATTTTCAATTGTTGGGAAAATCATGAAGCATTGTAGTGGGGATATTAGGAAACATATGACTCTACTTCATAACATCATCATGTTTGCAATGAGGAAGACCATAAAACACTTGATCATAGAGAAATTTATCTTAACCAAACTATTTAACTTATTAAGATGGAGCTTTTATTTTGTTCGTATGGTTGATTTAAAAGGTTAATCTCCAAACTCTATCCTTGTGGAGTAATAGTTCAATGTTTTTAACCAAGTGTTTTCATTTAAGAGTAACTTGTTATGGATTCCTTATAGTTATGAATATAGAAGTGTGTAAGTCCAACAAAAAAAAAATTATTTTAGAAAATATTATAAAATAAAATTTTGGGATATTGAATCACTATTATATTTTAATGTGATATTTAATAATAATAATTCTTATACCAAAGTGTTCTCATTTCACATATGGTTCATGTTTTATAGTATAAAAATGTATTTTTAAGTATTTTTTGGTAATTTTAAATAAAAAAAAAATAAAAATAATATTTTTTCTTTAGGAAACTCGAAGAAATTTTGATGCTGCCAAAACAAATGCAATTTTTATCAGAATTAAATCCAACTATAAATTTTTAAAGTGAAACTGACTAATTTTCAAACACCTTTCAAAATAAACAATGGAAGAGTATGTAAAAGTTCCTTCAGGGAGATCAGGATCACTAAAATAGTAGTGAACTCCAAACATGCCAACCTATCCTCTCATAAGGATCAAAATGATCTCAATCTATTCAGGTGTAGCTATCACATCTATCATAGAGAGGATTAGAATAATGTGGTGGGGGGAATAATAGATAAATGTAAAATCATTGGTCTTGAATCAAATTGGAATCGTAGGATCTCAATGTAATCTTTATCATTTCCTGGACCAGATATTTGAAGAGCTCTGAGAGTGACAACAACAATTTGAGAGCTAGCGATGCATAATTTGAGCTTTGTTCATCCTATATTTGAATTTAAAGGCCATTTACCACTCATTTGTGATAGGTTTTGTATTGGTATAGTGGTGTTTTTTTTAATTCACTAAATATTACATGGATTTAAATGATTGTTTTTGTTGAAAGTGTTTCATTATTATACTTATTCATATATGAGTTATCATAAGGGAAAATGGCGTATTCCAAGTGGTTTTATCACTTTTTATGGAATGATATTCAATGAAATGTGTTTGGGAAAATGCATAAATTAATTTTTTTTATATAGTTATTTTGGTTTTAAAATATATGGAAATCACCAACTTGATCTTTTAAAAATTATTCTTTTGTTAATTAGATTTAAATCTAAGATTTTGGTTATTTGAAACTGTTAAAAATGTTGTAAAATGTTTTTTTATTTTTAAAGTTGTGATTTAACCCTTATGATCTATATTTGAACCACTTTTTGGATTTGTTTAATTTTTATATCAATGTTTTGGGGTGATTAAAGCTTTTTGTATTTTCAAATGAGATGGATTATTTCAAAAGGGTGTGTTTTCATATAAGGATTATATTTTTAAACTTATTGTGTATTTGAATGTTTTTCAATTATTGTTTACAGGGTAGACTGAATTCCAATTTTAGATTCAAAGGTGGTTTGAGAAAATGTGTCTGAAGAGTATATTGGGATATATTTTATTAAAAATGAGATTTCATAAAAAGTGTGATGCCCACTTAAGACCCATTGATTCTTGTATGACCGTTGTATCCTGTGATCCAATGTGGGGATGTTTATTTCTGACGACCTAGTTTTATGGAACATCTTTGTGTGTGGATAGGTTTAGTTGTGAAAACCTAGTTTTTTATCTACAGTTAAAGTCCTTTTATGAATACAGCCTTGTGACGATGCCCAAGACACTAGAATCCTTTTTTAGGATCATTTGGGTGTTTTATATCTCTTCTTATATTATATCCCTTTCGATTTATATTCTTGTTTGGAACGTATTTTCCTTTTGTATTACCCAGGTTGTGAGAATTGTCATAGTGGTTCTTGAATGTGTTCTTTCTTCATTATTTGTATGGTTTTATTTTCAGATTTTTTGAAAAGGTATTGTGAAAGGTTTTAAGTAAATGAAAAAAGTAAAGCTTGATCTTGATGTGCTTTCAAACTATTGTAATAATGAGTTTGAAAAGTCTTCTCCAATGAGGAAACATAGAATGGTTTGTATACAAAACTCCAAAATAGTGTGAGTTTTAAAAATATGGTTTTATGCCACCATGCCTGGATTTAGGGAAATGGTTCATTTTAAAACATGTTTTAGAAAACTATATGATAGTTGGAAACCACTTTGAGTTTGGAAATATGTATTTCAAAAATGAGTGTTTATGAAATTGTTAAAGTGAGATTTTAAAACGGTTATTTGAACAAGAGGTATTGGCTGAGGAAATGTGAATTAGATAGACACCAATACATTTCATATACTTATATTCTATAGGGTTAAAATTATTGGGATTTATATCTATCATCACCCACCCATCAATTAGTAGTGAGTGATACGGTGTTCAATATCTGAGATGACAAGCTACACAACATACCACATCCAACATGTCATGTGAGACTAGCGATTAGTGAAGCTCATGAGCCAACCATCGAGCTATCTATTCCACGTAAGGAAGAATATATTCATATATTTGAACAAGCTATTGGAACATTTATCACATGACCATAAGATTTTGTAAAAACTCATGTTGACAATGTGGTTTTCATTTCCAATTTATTTTTATTGCTAAACCATTATAAATTAATGAAAAAGTGTTTGAAACGATTTATTTCATTACATACGGACAAAGGGAAGGTGTGAAATGAATGTCCAACTAAAAACCATCTAATAGATAAAAAAGAAATAGAAATTATCATCTAAAATCACCTTTACCCTGCCCATTGAATATTCACATTTACTAACATTGAAGGTTCATACAGATATAAAGTTACGAAGTGGCGGTAGTCATGTCATTTATTTTGATGAAAAAATATATGAATAGAAATGTATAGACTACATTACTTTTGAGAATTTAAATTAAATCCTCTCCTATGAATGGATAAGAGCCTCAATTATAAATTTATACATGAGGTATTTCTTTATGATTTAATTTTCCAAAAATCTAACATACTATGTTAATTCTGACTAAATACATATGATATTTTTTTTCAAGCATATATATCAATTACAAATGAATGGATTTTTCCATAAAATCAATATGGAATCATTAGTCCTCACACCTCCTCTACAGAACAAACAAAAATAGAATTAAATAAAATAGATGAAATAGTAGAAAACCTAGCCGAATCGTTTGGATGAAAACTTGTGGATGAAATACTCTTCTAAATATCAACATTATAGGGGTAAAACACTATAATTAAATCATATAAAATATATTTTAATTTCATTAATTATTTGTTCCTTTTTGTGTTTTTAGGAATTATTGGTTTCTCATTGTGGTAAATTTGGATACTCCAAATATTTATTTCATGGATTCACTAGATGGATTCCCAAAAAACTGACCAGACATTATGGAATTTATTGATTTTTAATACACTAAATCATATGTTTTATAACAAAACATTGAGTAATATAATTTATATTATATTTTAATGAGGGTTGTATTATGATAGGGAAGTGTATATATATCGTGAAAATCAGGTCATGAGGAAAAGAATTGTGCACAAGGACCCTGAAAAGTTATATAACTAAATAAGTATCAAGGTATACATAATAAGATTTCACTATCCAAACACATCTCAAAATAACTTAATTATTTTCCTCAATGTTTATGAAATTTCAAAAAAAATGGAAGAGATTGTGGTTCTTATTTCTATAAATTTATGAGAGAGATCTTGTTCCATCAACAAATAGACATCCCTAAATTTGTATTTTCAATGTTAATTAATATTTCCTAAAAAAAATTAGTAATCCTTTATATATTTATATTTTTCTAGTACTGTGATGACTATTGGAAAAAATCATATTCACAAGACGATATTATATTTCTTTGAAATGAATGGGCAGCGTACCTGATCAAATAATGTACACAAATAACATGAAGATGTGACTTCCATATAAGTAATGAATTGTTTCTTTTTTATGTTTAATTTATTACTTTTTAGTATTATGTGCATATGAAGTTTTCATTATATAGGTGGATTCCATTCATATTTATTGGCCAAGAATGTATACAACCATCATGAAAAGGTGAATTCCTACTACTTATTTAATTAATTTTGTCATCATTTTATCTAATATTTATAAGTTAATTTTTTATCATCTTTATCTAATACATATTTATTTTTTTTCATAGATCTTTTTGGATTCCATATTTTACATTCAACATTCTACAATAAGACACATAATAGATAAAATGTTCCTTTCAACTAATGTTACCATTATTTCCATTAATTTTCTTTTTTTAACTACCAACATTGCATATTGATTCGATGTTCTTAGTCAAAAACCTTTATCATATCAATATACAGTTTTTGAAGTTTGATAAAGAAATAAAATGGTAATTGTGGAGACATTGGAACATAGAATTATTTGAAATTTTGGGATGTATAAGAATCAACGACACAACAATTCGACACATGATGTGACCAATATGGTTCCAGTTGCGTCTATTTATTTAAAATTGACATTAACTTTAGTAAAATAGACAACTTACAAACTTAAAACTAAACAAACACATTCAGGATGTATTGATACATTATGAAAATTGTCGGTACGTCATTTCAGGCATGTAGGAAGCAATCACACCTCAATCTGATTCACAATGTGACCAATATGACTCAAAGTGTGTGTTATCATTTTAAAATCAATATATTACTTCAAAATATGAAGCTTAATGAAAACTAAGAAAACTCACTTAGATTGTCTTAATAAATTAGGACATTTATTCATAAGTAATTAGGTATGAGTATGAATCAGCCTCATATCAAACTGATACTTGATGTAATAGGTATGAGTCAAAGTGTGTGTTTCCTATCTAAAATGAAATTTTTGTAAAAAAAACAAGTGATGTATTGAAAACCAATAAAATGTATTCAAATAATTTTTATACTTTATAGAAACGATCCATGGGTCATTTGAGTTATTTAGGAATAATTCACACCTCAATCTGATGCATGGTGTGACTGGTATGAATTCATGTGTGTATTTTTATTTTAAATTGACATCAATTTTAGTAAAAAGGAACAAGTGACGTAATGAAAAATGAGAAAACACATTTGGATTATTGTAATACTTTAGGGATATGATATTTGAGTCATTTGGGACATATAAGAATTATTATCACCTCAATCTGAGGTATGGTGTGACCTGCATGACTCAAATTGCGTCTTTTTTATTTAAAATTTACATCAATTTTTGGAAAAAATACAATTGACCTAACAAAAACTAAGAAAATGCATTCTGATTATTATGATACATTAGTAAAACAATACATAATTCATTTGAGACATGTATAAATCAACCGCAACTCAATCTGAATCCCATTGTGACCGATATGAATCCAATTGCGTCTTTTTTTAAAAATTGACATCATTTTTTGTAAAAAGGAACAAGTGGCGTACTGATTCCAAAAAACAAAGCATTTGGATTGTTTTGATAATTCATAGAAATGATCCATGAGTTATTTGAGTTGTTTAGGAATTAAAATCATCTCAATTTAAGGTACAGTGTGACCGGTATGACTCCAAGTATGTCTTTTTTATTTAAAATTTACAACATTTTTTGTAAAAAAAAGACAAATAACTTACTCAAAACCTAGAAAATTCATTCTTATTGTTTTGAAACATCAAGAAAACAATCCATGAGACATTTAGGATGTGTAAGAATTATCCTCACCTCAATCTAATGTATAATATTAGTGGTAAGACTCCAAGTGTGACTTTTGATTTAAAATTGACATCAATTTAAGTAAAAAGTAACATGTGATGTACAAAAAAACAAGAAACACATTCAGATTGTTTTGATAATATAGGTAAATTATCCATGGGTCATTTTAGATATGTAGGGATTAGTCACACCTCAATCCTGGGTACAGTGTAACTGGTATGACTTCATGTGCATCTTTTTTTTTTAAAAATTTCATTAATTTTAGTAAAAAAGGAAAAATGGCCTACTCAAAACCACGAAACACACTCATATTATTTTCATACATTATGAAAATTATTAATGACTCATTTAAGACGTGTAGGAATCAAAAACACCTCAATCTGATGCACGATGTGACCGGTATGACTCCATGTGAATTATTTTTATTTAAAAATGACATAAATTTTAGAAAAAGAAACAAGTGACCTATTGAAAATTAAGAAAATGAATTCATAATGTTGATATTTTAGGTCAAAAATACATGATTCATTTGGGATGTTTATGAATTAGACACACCTCAATCCAAGGCACGATGTGACTGGTATGAATCCAATGTCATGTTTTTTATTTAAAGTTGACATCAATTTTTGTAAAAAGGATAACTGACCTACTCAAAACCAATAAAAAGTATTCATATATTTCTGATAACTTCTAAAAATTATCCATAATCCATTTTTGATATGTAAGAATCAACATTATCTCAATCTGAAGCACGGTGTGACAAGTATGACTCCATAAGGGTATTTTTATTTAAAATTGATATTAATTTCATCAAAGGGAACCTGTTTCATACTGAAAACTAATCCAACACATTCATATTATTTTGAAAATTTAGAAAAAGTGTCCATGAGTCATTTGGGACATGTAGGAATCAGCCTCACCACAATACGATGCATGGGGTGGAAATTATGACTTCAGGTGTTTCTTTTTATTTAAAATTTACATCAATTTTAGTAAAAAGGACAACTGGCCTACTCAAAATGGAGAAAACACTTTCAAATTGTTTTTATACATTAGTAAAACAATCCATCGATAATTTGTGATTTGTATGAATAATTTTAACATCAATTCTAATCATGGCATGGCCGAAACTATTCATCTTTTTGGGCTTTCGGGCCACTGGTTTGGGCCTCGGGTCCTTTAGGGCCTTCAGGAAACCCAAGGCCTTCAGGCCAGTACATATTTTGGGACACATCAAGTACTTTGGGCCACCTCACGGCCTTCGAGACACCTCATGGTTTTTGGGACACCTCAAGGCCATCGGGCCACCTAGAATTCTGCATAAAAATGATCAGACAGACTCTACAAGGAACATACACCATATGGGGATTTAGAGGGGGAACATTCACAGGAGAAGAAGAAAATATGATTTTTCAGAAAGAGAGGGTTTGGTATTTCTATCAGGACATGTTTGTTCTTGCATGTGAAGTGTAGGCGAATAGTCATGCGAAGGTGGAGAGCTGATATCATGGTGAAGAAGCTAGGAGGGGAAGTCCCAAGTATAGTCGGTATAATTCATAAGACATAAAATTCAAGTAATCTCTAAGGGTATAGGCCTTATAAGGGTTACACCTCATCCTCTGAAAAGGGGGTTACCAAAAATCAATAAAAAATAAGGCCTTTGGGCCATTCAGGAAGTATTTACTTGAAACACAGAAATACATTTAATAAATAAATTCAGTGCTCATTATTCTAAACTCGAATAATATGAATTTATTTATTGCATTGGTGATTGTTTTTACTTGAAAAAATCCCAAACCCCAGTGATGGGGCCCACCTTTTCCAGAACACTTATACAACTACACAGGGAAGATTCTTGAATATGTTATTTTGTGAGACCCTCTAGGCCATTATCTCAACAGCAGTGAATAGTATTCACAGACCAAGAGTGGGATTTAGCAACCAATCATTGCCCCTGAAGAGATAAGAATTATCACAGCAACAATAACCAACCTATGGACACACACTATTTAATATAATCTATTTGTCTGTAATATCTCATAAAGCATTACACACTCATGTGTCATCTCCCTTTTCTTGGTTTATTGTTATATGATTTAGCTGGATTGATTTACCCTTGAATACCATGTCCATGGTCTTATTAAGGAACTTCTATTAATATCAACATGGACTAAGATATATTACTTCCATATCCCCAAAGAGAAAAATTATTTCTTGACCATTCAACCAATGTCATGACACCGACGACGCGCCCAACACAAACTACCTCACCACGAATTCATTGACATGGTTTTTTTCTTGCATCAAAGTGTAATATCAAATGAAATAAAGTGGTAATGATCTCAATTTTGGAACTGGGCATGCAGATGAAGACCCAAACAGGTGAGTTTAAAAAAAAATCACTGACGATTGACGTAAACCTGTCGATATCGGTGGGGAGAAGCCCGATCATATCTGAGGATCTCACGTGAAGGATTTTAAGCACAAACATGAATCATAAAAATAATTAGTTTAATATGAAGCTACACACAATTTCTTATCATCATTGGTGATCACTACTCGAAGAATCTGAAATCTAATTCTTCTAGATCATTCACATATGCTTTAGGGAATTTGCAGAAGTGCCTTTCTTCATAATCTGGGTGCTAGCATAGAATTGTGACAACAACTTAGACACTCCAACAACCACTACATCACTTCACTATTGATGCTTCAGATAGAGCTCGATCTGAGCTCCATGGATCAATTTCCTATCTGTCAAGATTATGTGAGAGGGGAGAAGAGAGAGAAGATCCATGAATAGTAATTTGAAATCTCATATTCTCTAATATTTATTGTGGTTAATTAATTTCCTTAAAATGCCAAAATGACCCTCGAATAATCAACGCACTATTAATGACATATTATGACTACTTATCTTAGGGATAAATATTATTATCATTTATTGAAATATTTTAAAATATATTACGTGATAATAATAGAGTCCTTAAGTCAACTCAATTTTCCCATAAGTATTAATTGAAACATGAATAATTTAATATTCATTAATTAATATTTTTCATGTATTTACAAAAAAAATTAAATATATTTAATAAATAAATTCAATACTTATTATTCTAAATTCGAATAATATGAATTAATTTATTGCATTAGTGATCATTTAACCTTTGGACAAATCTCGAACCCCAGTGGTGGGGCCCACTAAGTCCAAAACTTCTTATTCAACTTAATAGGGCCGATTCTTGAATATGCTATTGTGTGTGACCCTCTAGGACCTTATCATGACAGTAGTGAATATTATTCACAGACCAAGAGTGGGATATAGAAACCCATCATGGCCCCTGAAGAGGTAAATATTTTCAAAGTAGCGACAACCAACCAACAAATACATTCTATGTAATATAATATCTTTGTTTGTAATATCTCATAAAGTAGGACACACTCTCGTGTCATTGCCCTTTTGTTTCTTTATTGTTTGTTGATTTAACTGTACGGATTTACCCAGGACTTTTATGTCCATGGTATTATAAATGTATTTCCATCCATATTAACATGGGCTGATATATATTACATCCATATCCCAGAAGAGAAATTTTTTTTCTTGACCATTCAACGAATGTCAAACCACCAATGACGCACCCAACACTATCTACCTTGCCACAACTTCATTGACATGGTTTTAATCTTGCATCCAAGTATGAAATAATATGACATACATTGGTAAGGATATCTATTTAGGTGACCATTACACATGATCGTAGATAGGAACATCCAATGATAGCAGAAAAATGTGGAGTTTCTATTGGCGGGTTAGTCCTCATGATCTCGCTACCAGAGATCACCATGTGCGAACTTCATGAGAAGAAGTCTCAATTGTTATGATCCCCCAGCACCTGATTATCAAATATCTACTTTGTCCAATCAATAAGATGTATCCATACAATAGAACATATATTTAAGATTAATTCCATTTTATCTAATAGTTCACATTATAGCTTGGGAACTGCTATAACCATGCGGTATGACAATTAACCTTGGGAAATTACCATTTCAATAGTGGATGTAGAAATGTATACACAATAAAGGTATTATGACATCATATATAGCTAATTTTATACATGATATGCTAATCCAAAGCACAGAATGGTTGGGTCTAGGGTACCCACTATTTCAACACTCAAGTCAGGAGACCATTACACATGATCATAGATAGAAACATCCAATGATACCCAAAACATGTGGTGTTATTATTGGAGGGTTAGTCCCCTTATCTCACTACTAGATATCACCAAATTCAAACCTCATGAGAAGAAGTCTTAATGCTTATAAGCCCCAAGAACTTTATAGTCAAACATCTACTATGTCCAATCAGTAAGATATATCTAGACCATGGAACATATATTTAAGATTAATGTCATAATATATAGAGGTTCTCATTGTATCCTAGAAACTGCTATATCATATCAATACAGAAATTAATCCATGGAAATTACCATCTCAATAGTGGATGCATAAATTTATACACAATAATGGTAAGATGACATCATGTATAGCTAACTGTATACATGATATGGTAATCAAAAGTACTAAATAGTTGGGTTTAGGGCACCCATTAATTTAACACTACCACATTCACTAGATCCAACTTGCTACCAAACAAGTCAACTACTCATATGATGTATATCTTGTTTCTTCTGAATAATGGATTTAGCTACCAGACCTTCCAAGGTTCCACCACGAGAAAATCTGGTTATTGCGACCATATCTTGTTGAGTATAACTTCTGAAGAGATGGTATCCCGATTATTTCCCTTTATTCCATTATCATAACATAACATATTGGATAGCAAGTATATCATAATTTGTATTATGACAATAATTTTCTCACAAGGTGTGATTATAAGAACTGGAACAAATTGTTGTGTTTATCTACTTCTTAGTTTCCTTACAAGTAGAAATGTACTCGGTCTTAGTACATATGGCTACCACTAGCAGATATGACCATGTCTTGATAACTTTATTTTACCAAACTATGATAGTATATCACATTGATATATGGAAGACAAGTTTTTATCCTAAAAAACTAGTACCCTACTTATCTATTTACCAGGTACATATCTTTTTTACATTCTAAAGTACAATTAGATATACCAACTACATCCCTTGCAATGCTCTGGGATATAACTGATATTTTCCTACAGTAAAATATATATTGTCAGTATTAGTTTTTGTATATATTATGGAATACGTGATTGATCCATCACTTCTATGTATGAATTTATCATATCATGTTTATCTATTTCATGTCATGAACATGTCAACCTAAAGAGATTATGCCCTATGACATAGGCAACAATTCATCTCTTTAATATTTCCAACTTGTATTTTTCTCAATACAATGTCACTATATGTACGATTGACTAAGACCAAGAAACCTATAGATCAACCTTAGTAGATACTATTCCCTAGAACATAGGTTGACACTTAAAGTCAATAATGAGAGAATAAATTTCATTTTGGCCTTACCTAACTATAAAAAAACTCTGTTTTCCATATGTGGCTGAACATATTTCACTTGTAAAACCCTAGCGCTCCCACTAAACTCTGGTAGACACATGGAAATCATGTGTTTCAAATGTATATTATATCATCACGTTGCTTACATTAATCTTAAACTTTATTTTAGTAACTTTCAAACTTTATTAGGATTATGTTACATGACAATAATTTTCTGGTTGTGTCATATATACTCCATACATGATTGATGGTAATGAAACCCAATGCTAAATAATTTGATCATAGATATTAGCTATGATAAGTAAAATTCCAAAGGATTTAGGCATAACGACTCAGTGAAACCAATCAAGACTTATTGGTACTATGCTTGTACAATCCATTTATCAACTCACTTGAATACCCACCACGATATTCAAAATAATTATCCCCTTTTCACTGTGATACATTGAATACATTAATTATATTTTAGTTGTTATTATCAATTTTAGCTAATTTCCATACACTACTTACTTTTAGGAAATATTTTTCATAATGAATAATAGATCACCAATCGCGGTGAATATAATACCATCACCATGGTTTTATCCTTCCTACATAGTATGTGTCTCAGAAACATACTTTGTTCCACATTCCCTTGTGGAACTATTTCTTTTGCCAACTATTTGTGAATTTTTAGCATTTACTGAAAACTAGTCAATATAGCGCCCAATATCTCTAATAGATATGTTCACCCTTATATAAAATTGAAGTCTGTTACTTGACTACCAACTTTTCTATCTTTGAGATTAATGTAATATCCTTAGTAAATTTTAGGATAAGTTCCTTATATGCACAATGTGTTTATCTTGATTCATGTTTGTTTGTATCTAAAAAAACTATTTGCATCCAAACCCATTTCATTATAACAGAATGGATTTAAATCATAATATTAATCGTATGATATCCATTTGTAATTATAGTTTACATATGGTTGTTGGATATCACTATTATTTTCAAATCATTTCATGAAATATAATGGATATTTCTACAAGTTGTAACATTGATACTACCAACATCAATATTTTGATGTATAACATATGCGTTTAGGAATTACTCCATGCTACAAGTTTCTTGATAAATGTTGATATATAAGACTTTATCATCAATCCTCCTCACTAACATCAATGTCGTGTTGTCAATAAGGTAATGGGCATTTAGGAATTATTCCATGCTACATTTTTATTATTGATGAATTCTTGTTCAAGATATTCTTTGGTTTCCCAATCCGAAGAAAATCATATTTTTTGACCATTCACACACATCACTTTATTATTCCTTAGTTACATAAAGGAATCATATGAAGTATGTATACCTCTAGATTATACTTGGAAGAGTTCATGCTTACTTGATGAACTATATCCAAAATCTTTGTGACGTACCTTTGATTATAAAGGCTCTTTTCTTCAAACTAAAGACATCAATAATACTAAATGTATTTAGTTGTGCCAAGCCTAAATACCATACATGTCATATTAATGATTACCACTTTTATTATTACATTAAAAAATTTATCTTGTCACAACTGGGTATAAGTATTACTTTTATATTCATCACTAAATGCATATGATTCATATATCAATATACCCGTAATTGATTTTACCAAAACAACATTCCTTCCAGAACCAGAAAGAATGTCTCCTTCCATCCAAGGAAACATGAGATTAATTTTTTTTGTTATACTCAATAATATTTCAACACAAATCTTTCACATGGAAATTAAGAATCCGTGTACTTCTCACCACTGGCATAGGTATCGCCCTTTCACAACCATTGGGAGAATACACAAAACTTCTAGTAATATTTCTATACAAACTTGGTTACTGTATTAGAATACACATATGTAAAATCATAGAGTATTAAATACCCATGTAGTAAAATGGAAACATTAATTTGATGAATAAACCTAATATAGAAGTGGAAACTTTCTTATTTAAAAAAGATCATTATTTTTAAACATATAAAGTATTATTTTATAATATGAAATTCAAATAACCATTGTTAATACCTCATTAATTGAATTGTGTCACGAATGTGTCATTGGAATTAAATTCCTTTGACCTTTCCACATTGTCATTCAATTTTTCCATCGTATGAATTTAAAACATAGTTGTATTTTATTCTTATTCACTTGGAAAACATTACCTAGATATGTAATGAAGAGTTTACTCGATGCTTGTTCATTTTATAAATTAAAACGAGACTAGAGTGATGTGGTGAAAATGATATGAGAAAGGGATCTATTGAAATATAATGATCAATATTTCAATTTACACATGCCAGTGTAAAATTACCTTAATCATATCATCTTTTCTTGTTATCCTTATGAACATATTAGAGACGAGACATCATGTCTTATCATCTATGTCCGGGTGTATCAATCGCAACTGACAACGAATGTTGAAGGAAGCATAATGATATTACTATTATATGCTTCGTACATTTGTTTCCTATAATACAGTTTCAACCTAGATTCTTGAGGTAGTCAAACAGTGTTGGGGACACTAGCCCCTTGAGTTTCGTATATCATAGTATTATGCGCATGTGCCTGTACTATTCTTGGATACTCGTGTCAGAGTGGAAATTTATTTTTTCCAATAATTATAGAAATTTAAACATGGGGTATAACAATCCATTTTTCTACAAAAATGAATTTTAGAAAATGAGTTCCTTTTATCTGATTATTGGTTTATACATATTTGATTAATTACATAAATCATGTAATGGCTCTCACTATTTTATTAGATTTTTGGAACCCTGTATGCAAGAATTGGAATACTCTATCATTAGAGTAATCTAGTGGAAAGGATCCTGAAACCACCCCTCATTATCTACAAACTATGTCTATTCCATTACTTGGAAGGTTCTAGATAGGCTTTTCGATGGTCGACCGCTTTAATGTTTAGTTCTTTAATCTGTTGAGTGAAGTCCCTACATCTTAAAATCAGAACTTGATTTACTCAATTCTTGCATCTAAAATTACAACAAGCTATTTATGGATATTTCATTAATGTAATTTTAGTTATGTCAACCCATAATTCTTATATGGACTCTCCAGTAGAAAGAGTCACCCTCAGCTATGACAAGACTGACACCTCAAACAACCAATTTTGTCCAAACTTGAATGATGGTAGGCCTTTATGACATAAAATATCTTTAAGGGTTTTATTATGTTTAATGTGATGAAAGAAAACATTTTCTATTTTTATAATCATGTACTATGTGATCACACTAAAAACTAAAAATACATGAAATAGAAAAACATATCACATCACATGTTCATTTTATCTTCCATTCTTGTTTATTATTATCTTTTGTGATCACATTCTAACTACACATTCATAAAATAATAGACAATCTATATATAAAATGAAAAACCTGATCATGAGCCGATACTATTGGTTGATCTGTTGTGTAAATAACGGACCAACCAAAACCTTAGGGGTAAGTAACTTCAGTCACATGGCTTGAAACTTGAATAACAATGTCTACTCATCCAAGGTATCAAAATCCTGTATGGTGCGTCACCGTCACTTGGTGTGAAGTGCATTATACCTCATCTCGTCATTATACAACTGTACTCTTGCTCAGGCAAGGAGATCTTGGGGTATAAAATGACAAATCTGAGAACGGGCATGAAAACCCTTATACATATAACTCCACATGAGACAACATGTAGATAATTTTTTATTTAATTAAAATAATTATTACAAACTGACATGCAATAATTAAACAAATAAATTAAATAAAAGGAACCAGACATACATTTGTTGGTCTCCAGCTCACGATCAGTTTATGCATTAACTCGAGTACGTAAAATAAATGAAGAAATAAATTAAACTTGCATTATTATAATACTTGAAGGAATTTTATTGAATTAAAAATTTCACTCTAATTTTTATTTCAACATTTACGTCATTCAGTTCTAATTTATAAATTTAATTTAAAAAATAAAATAAAATTTTTAATTAATTAAAATAATCTATCAATTAAATTAATTATTCCACATTAATTTTAATAACCAAAAATTAATATTTAATTAATTTAATTCTCAACTCCAATTAAATTAATTAAAATAATTATTTTTTATTAAATTAAATCACTCAGGGCCATAAAATGTCGGGTAGGGCCTACACGGGTAGGGGAAAACCTGTGAAGGACTAGTCTAGTTGATAAAGACCCTGTATAAGGACCTTTTTGGATGGGAAGGTCTACCTATTCCTGTTCCATGCTAGGAAGACCATCCCAGACATATTTTACAGATGTTAAAGATACATTCCCAATGGGAGGACCAGACGGTGGCCGAGGATTCCCTTAATGTGGTAAGGATGGTCTGCGTATATAGAAAGGGAGGAGGTAGGAGGGTTCCACTGGGGGGTTCTCTCATTAGCTGGTCAAGAGAGGCCTCCACCAGTTGGGGGTAGGGAGGAAGCGGTGTGGGAGAGAACAATATTTGTGTGCCGCTGCACGGGTCTCCACGGAAGAGTGCAGAGAAGGCCAGACAAGAAGGGCAAGGCGGCCGAGGTTGAAGTGGGTCGGCTGGCTTGGACGGGTGTGGTGCAGCGGAGGTGCTTTAGCGGGAGGTTCATGCCACTTATCTTAGACAGAGGGAGATGCCTGGGTTGATCTGCTGTGAATTAGGCAGTCTGTAGGAGTTGTCCTGGGGCGGTGCAGGTGTACTGTGTGTGGCGAACTGATGGAGGAGGATGTCGCCTTTGCCGGATATTAGTGCATGGGCCATTTGTAGGATAGAGGATGCATGAGGTAGGGGCAGTCATTTCCCCTTGGTTTTGTGCACCGTAGGCCATGGGGAGGTAGAGGTGGCTTGAGATGTGCTTGCTTCACTTTGGGAAGGTGTAGAGGAGGCAACGCCTATGCCTGGGTGGATGCTGGAGGCTAGGAGGGAGGGGTGGCCATCATCGCCCCTGGTCCTATGCGTCTCTTGATGTGAGGAGGGAGAAGAACAACGGGGTTATGCTCACCCCCCCCCCTCAAACAACCCTTTTTCTCATAACCTACACATGCATGTAGGCACCCACCCCTATTTATTTCCATTTTTAAACATGAGTGACCTGCTTTGTAGGTATCCCACCACTTCTCCCCCTATTTAAAAACAAATAAAGACTTTATTTGCAAGTATTTTTTCTCCACCTTTTTTATTTAAAATTTTACAAACCAAACAGATAGGCTTTGGAAAAATAATAATATAATAATAATATAAAAATATTATAATAATATTATAATAATAGAGTAGTTATTATTGTAATAATTATTATTATTATCAAGACTCACTGGAAAACACTCTTACGGTGTAAATAAGGTTTTTGGAGAATTAAAACAAGGTTCATAGATCTAAAACCTTATATATTTACTAGTGTTACATCTGAACTAAAACTTAGGATGACCACAGAATGGTCATCCAATGTTGGATTGACACACGGTATGCGGCGTTGGGACCGTATCGATTCCCTTCATTATAATTTATAAAAATTTAATTCATTTGGCTTAAAATCCACATACGTCTCTCTGATACCATTTGTTGGAACCGATCGTGCAACAAAAGCCCCAAATAGGTGAGTTTTTTAAAAAATTTCCACTGATGTTGAATGTGAATATGAAGATGTTGGTGAAGAGGAGCCTAGTCAAAGTCAAGGACCACACATAAAGGATTTTAAGCATGAAGATAAACAGTAAAAATACATGGTTTAATTCTGAAGCCACGCAAAACGTATTTTCATCGTTGGAGATCGTTTCTCAAAGAATCCAACATCAAACTCCTCTAGATCATCCACATGCACATCAAGAAATTTGTGGGAGCGCCATTATTCGTAATCTGAGTGCTAGTGAAAAATTGAAATGACACCTTCAATGATTCAACAATCACTGCATCGCTTCATAAGCGATTCCTAAGAGAGTGCATGATCCATGGTCCTTGGATCTAGAGCCTCTGTCTATAGATCATTGGAGAGAGGAGAAGAGAGAGAGGTTCTATAAATAGTATTTGAAATCTCCTCTCCGCTTATATTTATAGTGGTTAATTAAAATACCATGTATCACCTCGCCATCCAAGAATACATAATGCACTATCAACAATAAGATATGACTATTAAAATAATTCATAAATATTATTATCATTTACTTGTAATATATTAATATATATTACGTGATAATAATCGACTAATTAACTCGAATCATCTTTTCCATACATATTAATTGCACCTTGAATAACTAAATATTCGTTAATTAATTTTTTTTCATGTATTTACATAAAACTCGTAAATGAATTTAATAAATAAATTCAGTGCTCATTATTCTAAACTCGAATAATATAAATTTATTTATTGGATTGGTGATATTTTTTTTCTGGGACAAATCCTGAGCCCCAGTGGGGGGTCCCACCAAGTCCAAAACATTTATCCAACTGAATAGGGCCGATTCCTGAATACACTATTCTGTGTGACCCTCTAAGCCCTTATATTGACAGTAGTGAATATTATTCACAAACCAAGAGCGAGATGTTGCAACCCCTCATACCCCCTGAAGAGATAAGTATTGTCACAGTAGCGACAACCAACCTATGAGCACACACTGTGTAATATAATCTCTTTGTATATAATATCTCATAAAGATGGATGCCCTCATGTTTCATCACCCTTTTCGTGCTTTTTTGTTTATTGATTTAACTAGAGGATTTACCCTTGACTCCCATGGCCATAGTCTTATAAAGGTACTTCCATCCATATCAACATGGCCTGAGATATATTACTTTCATAAATCGGAATCAACAAATCTTTTCTTGACCATTCAACCAATGGCATGCCACCAATGACGCACCCAACACAAACTACCTCACCGCGACTTCAGGTCCATTGTTTTCGTCTATCATCAAAATACAATATCAAATGAAATACATTGGTAATGATCTCATGTTAGGAGACCATTACACATGATCGTAGATATGAAAATTCAATTACACCCAAAACATGTGGTATTACTATTGGTGGGTTAGTCCTCATGATCTCACCACAAGAGATCACCAAGAGTGAACTTCATGGGAAGAAGTCTCAATGCTTATGATCCCCCATCACCTGATAATAAAACATCTATTATGTCCAATCAATAAGATTTATCTAGACCATATAACATATATTTAATATTAATGTAATAGTATATAGAGGTTCTCATTATAGTCTGAGAATTGCTATAACCTTTCAAGAAGATAATTAATCTTTGGTCATTAGCATTTCAATTGTGGATGGAGAAAAGTATAATCTATAATGGTAAGATGAAATCTTCTATATCTAACTTATACATGATACATTAATCAAATTCACTGAATTATTGGGCCTAGGGAATCCACTATTTCAACATGCATGATGTGAGAGGTACAACACCAAGTGTTTATTTAATGTTGACATTTTTTAATGTATTTGTTCACATTATTCTTTAATATATTTCTTTATAATATTACTAGCAAGAGATTTTTTTTCATATATAGGTGGATTCTTTTGCTCAAGTTGATATGATATGTTCGGCAATGGATACCATGGGAAGAACATTTGTATAGGGGATCAGGGGTGCCAAAGACAAACATTAATGTTTTAAAATTCTTGTGGATAGTAATTATAAATGTAATTATAAAAAAATTGTTTGAAATGTATATATTAGTATTTTTTGTCTTCATGATGTAAAATTTATTTCAATTAAATTATATAATTTTTGTACAGGTTATGGGAGGTTGTTGTTTGAATAGTGGGTACCCTAGACCCAACTATTCATTGCTTTTGATTACCATATCAGGTATACAATTAGCTATGCATGATGTCATATTACCATTATAGTGTAGAATTTTCAGTTTCCTCGATTGAAATGGTAATGTCCAAAGGTTAATTATCGTATCAAAATGTTATAGCAGTTCCCAGACTATAATGAGAACCTCTAGATACTCTGAAATTAATCTTAAATATATGTTCTACGGTATTTATACATCTTACTAATTGGACATAGTAGATGATTGACTATCAGGTGTTGGGGGCTCATAACAATTGAGACTTTTTCTCATGAATTTCACACATGGTGATCGTTAGTAGTGAGATCTTGAGGAATGACCTGCCAAGAAGAACACCACATGTTTCAAGTGTTATTGGATATTCCTATCTACGATCATGTGTAATGGTCTCATGACTTGAGATCATTACCAATAAATGTCATTTAATTGCATACTTTTATGAAATATGAAAAACATGGCAATGAAATCATGAAAAGGTTGTTTGTGTTGGGTGCATCATTAGTGGCATGTTATTGGTTGAACGGTCAAGAAAGGATTTGTTGATTCTGAGTTATAGATGTAATATATCTCATGAAATGTTGATATGGATGGTAGTACCTTTATAAGCCCATGGTCATGGCAGCTGATGGTAAATATATCCAGTTAAATCAATTATCAATGAAGCATGAAAATGGCGATGATACATGAGTGTGTCCTGCTTTATGAGATGATACATTCAAAGAGATTATATTACACAGTGCATATTTGTATGTTGGATTTTGCTGCTCTGATAGTCCATATTTCTTCGGGGGCCTTGAGGGGTTTGTAGATCTCACTCTTGGTCTGAGAATACTATTCTTTGCTATCAAAATATGGGCCTAGAGGGTCACACACTATAGTGTATTCAAGAATATCCCCAATTCAGTTGAATAGATGTTTTGGACCTAGTGGGCCCCATAACAGGGGTCAGAGATTTGTCCAAATATAAAAGATCACCAGTGAAATAAATAAATTCATATTATTTGAGTTTAGAATAATGAGTATTGAATTTAATTATTAAATGTATTTACAAGTTTTAGTAAATACAAGAAAAATATTAATAGACGAATATTAAATTATTGAAGGTTCAATTAATACATATGGGAGCGATGAGTCGAGTTAATGACTAAGTTATTATTGTGTAATATATTTTAATATGTTACAAGTAAATGATAATAATATTTATGACATAGTTTAGTTGTCATAAAATGCTGTTGATAGTGTATTAAGTATTCGGGGCTTGTGAGGTGATACCAGATATTTTAATTAACAACTATAAATAGAATAGGAGGGGATTTTTACAAGGAATATACATGGAGATTATCTCTCCTCTCATATCCCCCATAATCTAAAGAAAGATTCTCAAGATCCAGGTATCATGAATCATTCACTCTCTCAGGCATCACTATCAAAGAGATACGGTGATTCTGGGAGCATCGAAGGAATCGTTGAGATTCATCTCTAGCACCAGGAATATGACGAACGACACTCCCGCAGATTCTTTAAAGCCTGAGTGGATGATCTAAAGAAATTTAACACTATATTATTTAAGTAGTGATCTCAAATGATGAGCAGTCGTCATGCGTGACTTCAGAATTAAAACCAGGTATTTTTGAAGTTTATTTTTGTTCTTAATATCCTTCAAGTGAGATCCTTGAATTTAATCGGGCTACTCTGCACCTACATCGACATGTTTATGTCGATTTTCAATGGAATATTTTTGAAACCCCCTCTTTGGGGCATCCATTGAATGTCTGGTTCCAACAAGTGGTATCAGAGACCACGCATGTCGAATTTAAACCAAGAAAAAATTAATTTTTATTAAAATTAGAAGAGGGCGTTGATATGGTCCCAACGCTGCAAGTAGAATCTGAATCAGATGTCGGATGTCTAATATGTAGACTTTTGAAGCTGGGAATTCGAATTGGAAAAAAAATTTCATGTCACCAGAGTTTTTTTTTCGGTGATTCAAATAATTTTTATTATAATAATAATTTTATTATAATAATATTTATTTGGTTGTAATAAAAATTTCATTATTATATTTTTTTATTTTAATATCATAAAATTACTATTTTCCTTCCAAATACTATCTATTAAGAAATGGAATATCTTAAAAATATTGACTTGTGAAAGGGGTGGTGAGACCTGAAAGTAAATCTATAATTTTATGAAAAAAAAAGAAAAAGGGGTGACGACCTACATGGGGAGGTCATGGAAAATTATTTTGAAGAAAGGGCAGTCGACCACCCGATCAATAAACCAAAAAAGTGGAATAAAAAATAGTTTGGGGGGTGTGAAGGGCCCCCCCGCTGCTTGGTATTCTTATAGAGATGTAGTGCACGGTGGCCCTATAGGGCCACCTCCTCCTGCACCAGGCGCTGCACCTACTACCTCAAGCCACCCTAGAGCCACCTGCACATGGAACCCCACAAGCTGTTGTAATAAGAAGCCCCGCTCTCAGCCTCCTTACTAGATGACTCAAAGACCCAGGCCGATCTTCTCTTTTTTTGGAATTGTAACCCCAGCGCACACCAACCCTGCGGAATAGCCCAAGATGGCGGTTCTTCTTCCTACCACTGTTCTATAGCGAAGCCAAGAAGCACCACAACCAATCGGCACCCCGACACCCTAGTGGATAGAGGCATGACTCCCTCTGCACATAAAGGTAGGTTCCCCTACATGATGTATGCGGACCGCGACCACCCCATCACCCCGACTACCTCCTCCCTCTTGTGGATCAGCACCAGGCCGACACCACATTGATACCAGCTCTAGTGGCACCCCTCTATGCACAGCAGAGCGTCAAACCAATGTGATCTAGAAGCCTCCCAGATGAACCCATGTTGCAGCCCCCCATTACCCGACAGCTACCCCATGCCGGAAGCATCCATCGCACCACTCTGTCTAGGCCGGAAGCCAAGTGTCTGACCACCATCTTGTACCAGCAGCGGCTACTACGAGGGACCCCAGTCTTTCTCCCCACTCATACTGTTAAACAATGGCTAGTGTAACATGTGGTGCCACCCTAGTATCCCCCCCACCTCTGCCCCAAGCATTTCTCAGTCCCACCACCCAGTTTTTCTCCCCAGTGCACATGGACCACCTGCCAGACCAGTCGGGTTTCCCCCTTGTAGGACCGCCCCTTGATGGATGGACCACCTGCATCCAGCCAATGCATCTCTCATCCGATAACCCTACTCAGTAAACACCGACCATACCACCTCCTCTGTGGGTCCAGATCTGGTCTTCACCATGAGGTAAATGTATACAAAGAACGGGTATTCCCCGAAATATGTTAGGGTAGGTTGGCCTAGCCCGAGATGGGATTGAGCAGACCCGCCCTGCCTAGAATGCCTCTACATGATGTTGGAACAGCCCAGACTAGGTCTGCGTAGGTTTTCCCCGACCTGCACAGGTCCTGCCTCAGGTTTCTGGGGCTTGGGTATTTTTATATTTGAATCAAAGGTTAATTAAATTATTTAATTTTATTTCAGATAAAAATTAAATAAATTAAATATTAACTGTAGTTTATAATTAATGAGTTTTAATTAATTTATTTAGTGGTAAATTAGTTTATTTAATTAATATAATTTTAGTTTTAAAATTAAATTAATTAAATTGGGCCAAACGACATATTTTTTTAATTAAAAATTAGAGTAAAATTTTTATTCAAATTAAATACCCTCATGTTTATTTTAATTCCAGTTTAATTTTATTCTGTATTTAGTTTATGTATACGAAAGTTAAATCGTATACTAGTCATGAGTTATGGACCAACCAATGTATTTTGGGTGTTTATTTAATTAATTTATTTAATTATTTATTTCAAGGGTTTTGTAATAATTAGTTTAATTAAATAAATACTATTTGTGTGTCATCTAAAATTTCATTATATGTATAAGGGAATACATGTCGATTCTCTGAGTTATAATTTTACTCCTAAAGATTCCCTCGCATGCCTATGAGTAATGTTGTATAATGACGAGACGACAAATGATGCACATCGTGCCATGTGATGGTGACACACTAGATAGGAGTTGAATGCCTTGGATGAGCATACATTGCTATTCAAGTTTCAATCCTTGCAACTGAAGGTATTGTCTCTAGGGATTCATTTTTTCCATTATTCACTCAACATATCAACCATTAGAACCTGATCATGATCAGGTGTTCATTTTATGTTTTCATGGATTATTACATTGGTGTAAGTGTAATTTATTGTTTGATCACATAGTATAATAATAAAGAATCATGAAAGATAAAATGAACATGTGACACAATGAAATTTCTATTTCCAGCACGGTCATTTGTGAGTGCAATCACCTAGTACATTATTATAAAAATAGAAAAGGATTTCTTTCTTCACACTAAAAATAAATGACCCTCAAATATATATTAATCCTAAAAAACCTTCCATCCGTCAAATTTGGATAAAACCAGTTATTTGAGGTGTTGAGCATGCCATAGTTGAGGGTGTCTTTTACTACCGGGTGGTTCTTACAAGAATAATGAGTTTACTTAACTAAAATTTCATAAAATAAATAGACATAGAAAGTTTGTTGTAATTTTAGAGGGAAGCGTTTAGTAAATCCTGATCTGATTTTAAGAAGCTAGGAATTCACTCAACAGATCAAGGATCTACAAGTTAAAGTGGTCGGCCAACCAAAAGCCCACCTGAACCCCTCAAAGTAGTGGCATAGACATAGCTTGTAGACTATGAGGGGTGGTTTAAAAATCTTTTCCACTAAGATATGCTAACAAAAGAGTATTCAGATTCTAGAATAATGTGTTCCTATAATTTGATAAAATATTGGGAGACATAAAATGTTTTAAATAATTAATCAAAATGTATAAATGATAATCTACATAAAAGAAACTAATCTGATAAAATTATTTTTTGTTTAAAATGGAATGTTATACCACAATTTTAAACTTCTATATTATATTGTTCAAGGTAAATGTACACACTGATTGGAGTATCCATTAATAGTTCAGGCGAATGCACATAGTTCTTTGATATTGGATACTCAATGTGTTAGTGCCCCGAACACTGTTAAACTACCTTTTAAAATAGGGGGTGAAATTTCTGACAAGAGACTATTGTACGAGGCATGTGATACTCATATCATTATGCTTATATCAATGTCTAGTGTCAGTTGCGGTCAATACACCAGAACATTGACGATACAAACATGAATTCTCATCTACAAATTTTTTTTAAGGAGATAGGAAAGAAATGATATGAATAAGGCGATAGTTTACACTGAAACGTATAAATTGAAAGATCCATCATGATCTTCAAATTTATTAATTTCTCATATAATTTTTACCCATTTAGTGATGTTTCTTTAAAAAATGAACAAGTCTTTAGTAAGCATTCCATTACCTATCTTGGTAAGGTTCCCCAAGTTAATAATAATTAAATAAAATTAATCTTTAATTCTTATAGTAGATAAATTGGAAGACAATTTGAAAAGGTCAAAGGCATTTAATTCTATTTCACGATGTCATATAATTAATGAGGTATTAACAATGTTTATTTTCATTGCATGTTATAAAATAATATTATGGATGTTTAATTCAAATAAACTGATTTATAGAATCTATTTGTCGCTTCTACATCATACATATTCAACAATGCAATGTTCCTTTTTACTAAATGGGTATTTAATACTATTTGATTTTATGTGTGTGTATTTAAATATAGTTACCAAGTCAGTATATAATCCTTACTAGAATTCATGTGTATTATTCAAGTGGTAGAAAAAGAATGATACCTAGTCCAGTGTTGATAAATACAAGACTTTTTAATTTCCATGTGAAGGATTCCTATTGAATTATTATTGAGTATAACCAAAAAAATTAATCTCATGTGTCCTTGGACACATGGATACATTCTTTCAGGTTCTGAAATGAATGTTTTTTTGGTAAAATCAATCACTAGTTCCGTAATACATGAATCATTGGAAATTAGTGACGAATATAAATGTAAGACTTATAACCTGTTGGTAAAAGATAATCCCTTTTCATGTAATACTAATAGTTGAAGTCCTAAATATACCAAGTAAATTATTTAGGCTCGGCATAGCTAAATACTTTTGGTATTATTGATGTATTTACTTTGAAAAAATGAGCATTTAGAAATAAAGGTATGTCACAAATCTTTTGGAAATGGATCAACAAGTAAGTGTGAAGTATTCCATGTATAAGCTAGAGGTATATATACTTAATAAGAATTCTTTAAGTAAAAAAGAAAAAACAAAGTGAATTATATTCATGGTCTGAAGATATGACTTACTTCGGGTTGAGATACCGAAGAATATCTTGACCAAGAATTTATCAATCATGATAATGTATCATGGAGCAATTCCTAAAGGCGCATTACATTATCAAAATCAAAAAATTGATGTTAATGAGGAGGATTGATGATGTAGTCTTACATATCACTGTTTATCAACAAAATGTAGCATGGATTAATTCCTAAAATCACATTTTATACATCAAATTATTGATTTAAGTAAAATCAATGTTTGAACTCACAGAAGCATCCATTATATTTTATGAAATTCTTTGAAAATTATGGTGATATCCCACAACTGTATGCCAAATATAATGAAAAATTGATATTATACGATTCATAGTATGATATAACTTCATTATATTATAAGGACATGTCTTTGGATGCAAATAGTTTGTTCATAAATAATCAAAGTTGCGTCCAGACAAACACATTGTGAATTTAGTGTAATAATCCTAATAGATTTTTAGGATGTTATGTAAATCCTTAAGATAGAAGAGTAGGTAGTCAACTAAAAGACTACACATCTATATAAGGGTCACATCTATATTAGAAATAGTCGAAGCTATATTGACTTGTGTTTACTCAATGGTCATGATGCACAAATAGCTGGCATATGAACTAGTTCTACAAGCTCATGTGAAACAAAGTATGTTCCAGAGACATAGACTGCATAAGGAGGATAAAAAATGGTGATAGTTTTTATTCACCACGGCCGGTGATCTGTTATTCAATGTGAATAACATTTCCTACAAGTATGAAGTATATGAAAATTAGTTAAATTGATACAACTAACTAAAATTCAATTAATGAATTCCATGTATCAAAGTGAAAAGGGGCTTATTATTTTAAATATTGTGGTGGGTATTCTAGTGAGTTGATATATAGATGGTACAAGTGCAGTACCAATAAGGCTTGATTGATATGACCAAGTAATCATGCTTATATCCTTTAGAATTTTACTTATCATAGATAATGTCTATGATCAAATTATTTAGCAGTGGATGTCATGACCACCAATCTTGGATTGTGTCTATAGAATGAAACCACAAAGGGATGGTCACATCAAAAAATGCTAATAAAGGTTTCAAGTTACTGAAATCCAGTTTAGGATTATAGTAAGTAACAATATAATAGAATATAAATTTGAAACAAATGTTTCCCAGATGTCTACAAGAGGTTAGTGGGAGTATCAATGTTTTCCAAGTGATGTATGTTCAACAACATATCTAAAATAGACATTGGTCTTATAGTTAGTTATGTCCAAGATGTAATTTATTCTCCTGTGAATGACTTAAAGTAAGAAAACTATGTTCTAGGAAATAGGGTCTACTGAGGTAGATCTATATGTTTCTAGGTCCTAGTCAATCATACATATAGAGACATTGTATTGAAAAATACATGTTGGAACAATTCATGAGATGAATTGTTTCCTATGTCATAGGACAAAATCACTCCTGGTTGACCTGTCCATGACATGGGAAGAGACAAACATGATGAGTTTAAATACAGACATCATAGTGATGGAACTATCATGTTTCCATGATATGTACAAGAACTGATATTTAAAAGGTATATTTTACAGTAGGAAAATATCAGATATATCCAGGATCATTGTTAGGGATGCAGTTAGAACCATATAATTTTACTTTGGTAAGTACAAAAGATATGTACCTGGTAAATGGAGAGAAATTATACTAGTTTTGGGGATATAAACTAGTCATTAATAGATCGTTGTGATCTACTATCATAGTTAGGCTAAAGATGATGAGATAGTCAAGCACATATAAGCCAGTGGTAGCCATACCTTCAAAGACTGAGTACGCTGAAACTTTGATGAAATATACGAAATAGTTAAATGCAATTATTTTTTCCTGTTCTTGGAATCGCTTCTGGTGATAAAAATATTATCATAATGTAAATTATGATATTCTCACCAGCCAAGATGTAAATTTATGACAATGGAAAAAAGGGATATACTTGGGATAACATCTCTTGAGAAGTTTTACTCAAGGAGATGAGGTATCTATAATAGAATATCCAAGCGGAAGAACCATGGTGGACCCATTAGCTGAATCCCTTACTCAGCAGAAACATGACGTTCAACATGTGAGTAGTTAACAATTTTTGTTATCAAGTTGGCACTAGTTAAAGTGGGGGTGTTGAAATAGTGGGTGCCATAGACCCAAATATATCGTGCTTTTGATTACTATATCATGTGTACTATTAGCTATGAATGATGTCATCGTTCCATTATAGTGTAGACTTTTCTATGTTCACTATTGAAATGGTTATATCCAAAGGTTAATTATCATATCGAAAGTTTATAGCAGTTTTCTAACTATAATGATAACCTCTAAATACTATGACATTAATCTTAAATATATGTTCTACGGTCTAGATACATCTTATTGACTGGACACAATAGATGTTCCACTATCAAGTGTTGGGGTCTCATAAGCATTGAGGCTTCTTCTCATGAAGACCGAACATGGTGATCTCTAGTGGTGAGATCATGAGGAATGACCCTCCAAAATTAACACCACATGTTTCAGGTTTCATTAGATGTTCCTATCTACAATCATGTGTAATGGTCTCCAGAATTGAGATCATTACCAATGTATGTCATTTGATTGCATAATTGGATGCAAGATGAAAACCATGGCAATGAAGTCATGGAGTGGTTGTTTGTGTTGGGTGCACCATTAGTGACATGGAATTGGTTGAATTTTCCAGAAAGGATTAGTCGATTCTATGTTATGGAAGTAATTTATCTCAGGTCATGTTGATATGGAAGATAGTACCTTTATACTACCATTACCATGGAAATTGAGGGTAAATAAATCTAGTTAAATCAACAAACAATTAAGCAAGAAAATAGTGAGACACATGTGTGCGTCATGCTTTATGATATATTACATACAAAGAGATTATATTACATAATGTGTGTTCATAGGTGGGTTTTCACTTCTATGAAAATCCCTATTTCTTCAGAGGCCAGGATGGTTTACTTGATCCTACTCTTGGACTGTGAATACTATTCACTACTATCAAAATAAGGGCCTAGAGGGTCACACACAAAAGTGTATTCACGAATCTTCACTATTTAATTGAATAAGAGTTTTGGACATAGAGACTCCCACCATAGTGGTCCAAGATTTGTGCAAAGTTAAACGATCACCAATGCAATAAATAATTTCATATTATTCATGTTTAGAATAATGAGTATTGAATTTATTTATTAAATGTATTTACAAGTTTTGGTAAATACATGATAAATATTAATTGAAGAATATTAAATTAATCTAGGTTCAATTAATATTTATGGGAGCGATGACTCGAGTTAATGACTCAGTTATTATCGTGTAATATATTTTAATATATTACACATAAATGATAATAATATTTAGTACAGAGTTTATTAGTTAGAAATTGTCATTGATAGTGTGTTATGTATTCGGGGACGACGAGATGATACTAGGTATTTTAATTAACCACCATAAATAGAAGAGAAGGTGATTTTGATATGGACTATTCATGGAGATTCTATCTCCTCTCCTATCTCATATAATCATGATAGAGATGATATGTATCTAAGGAGCATGAATCAAGAACTCTCTCAGGTATCACTATCCAAGCGGTGCAGTGATCCTTGAAGCATCGAAGGTGTCGTCACAATTCTACCCTTGCACCAGGATTAAGACGAACGACACTCCCTCAAGTTCTTTAAAGTTTGTGTAGATGATCTAGAGGAATTTGAATTAAGATTCTTCAAGAAGCAATCACCAACGATGAGTAGACTTCGTGTGCAGCTTCAGAATTAAAACTAGGTATTTTTATAGATTATTTTTGTGTTTAAAATCCTTCACATGATATCCTCATATTTTATCGGGATGATATGCAACGATTTCGACAAGTTTACATCGATCGTCTATGGAAATTTTTTAAAACCCACCTATTTGGGGCTTTTGCTGCCTGCCTGGTTCCAATAGTAGTTTCATTATGCTGTTATACAAATGACACGTTGCTGAAAATGGGGCCTTTATCCACTCTTTTTTAGCACTGATAATAGTGATCCCCCTTTAACATCACTGAGATTAATAGCGTTTTTAGTGCTGTTAAAAACCTTTTAGTGTGCTATTAAATAGAATATCTGTATTAGTTATGTAAAATGATTTTATTCTTACTCTCATAAATTATATTTTATTGAATTTTGTATTAGATTATTGTATTAATTCTTCATTCCATCTCTTAAAATATATGATTTGAATGATCTTCCGGCAAACTCTATCCCATTATCATACCCAAAGTTGTTGATAGACATCCCCATATGTTCATCTGTATGACTTGAACTTGTCCACAACCTCAAAATTGTGCCTTTTAAGATCACATTGGTCATTCCAGTACAAGGGTCAATGTGGTTTGAAATTCCAATTTTTAATTACTTCCTTGAGTGATTTTACGTTTTTTGAATTTCCCTAAAATTTCTTCCATTTTCCGTTTAATCTGTGCCATGTCTTTCAAAAAATATTTGTTGGAGATTTTTCTTGAAATATTTTGTCAGAGATGACCTAATCTCCCATACCAAATTTTTTTCCATCATTAGAACTATTGTAGTAGGAATTATTTGATTCCCTCATTTCAAAGGGATTCCCACATGTCCTGCCACCATTGAAAACAATCTATCAATCATTCATTCCATTAATGAGAAAAATATTTTTTTCTTAAAATATCATCATTACAATGATCACATAACTATTTAACACTACAGAAAATATATTTTAACCCATAAACAAGTAAAAAATAGTTTAATTTTAATTTTGGAAATCAATTTTAGATGGTATAATGCCTATAATCCCTAAATATCTTTCATTTCCAAAATATATTACACCACTATATTGTTCATCTATGTTATTGAGGTACTTTGTACCTTCATAATTTCTAACGAACATACACTATCTTGGATAATTGTGTATCTCCTTTTACTAGCTTCGATAGTCACCTCAGTGATACATGGTTGAATAGTTTTGTTTCCTTTTTGAGCCATCTTTCCTACCACAACTTATTGTTGTTGACCTATTATGTACCTCGTTTTTTGATACTCTTAGACACATCCATTTCGTTGAGTAATAAATGAGTTTTTAATGTAAAACTGAGATTTTAAAGAGAAATTATTGATAATTTCATAAAATTCAATGATGATACAATGTTTTGAATATTTTTATCATAATCAGAGTTTTGTGCCTTTAATTTTCAATAGTTATATGTTATCATTTATTTTACATATTGTAAGATTAATAATTTTATGATTTTCATTGAAAATATCTTTATCAAGAAATTTCACAAATAATTATTAAGTCAAACATGGGTGAATGTTTGGTAAAGTGTCTTTGTGAAAAACCAATCACAGTGCCCAAGTGGCTGTAAGGCCAAAATTTCAAGCAACCACAAATACAAAATTCACAGGGAAAAGCTATAAAAAATGTACCATCCTTCCATGATTTGTTTTTTCCATGAATCCACTCCATGCTGTCACATGAATCGAGGGAAAGAAGAATATTGATGAGCCTGAAATCATTAGAAAGAAGACAACTTAGATCGATCCTAATAAGAGCTCAAATTGACTAAAAAACAGAGTTCAATGCACCAGATTGATGATGGAGAAAGAAACTAGAATTAATATAGTGGAAAACACCACTACTAAGTCTATAGAACACCAATTGATTGACCATGAGACACAGATGAATTAGCATAAAAGAAAACCTAGATATCATTGAATATGAGAATAACAGATTTCAGATCTAGGGGTTATGGATGCCTTTGACAAAATAAAATTCAAGGATGTGGCTCAAAAACCGATTGAATTTGAAGGATTAATAACTTCAACTGATCTCTGGTAGCCAACCTCAATCCATTCTATATATGTACAAGGAAGTAGGCTAACCGAGCTCTGATGATGGTAACCCAAACTAGAACCAGTCATAGAGAAGTTGGCCATACAAAAACACACCGAGATGAAGATGAAATATACCATAATCTGATAGAGGAAATTTTAATCTTGGTCTTCACCTGTACACTGACATTCCTCTATCTGAAATGCAACTGCCTGAACTCTACTAATGATGACCCATCAAAAGTGATGTGGATTTTAGTTCCTTGTTTATTGGATGAAGATTTGATGTGAAGGGGGCCTCAGTTGGGAAATATGTGAATGCGATGAATTCTGAAAGAAATAAATTCTTTCCCCCCAAACAAAATAGATGCACAGTGTCAATATTAAATGTAGACAAAAAGGTGGACACCAGAAATTTTTACGTTGAAAACCCAAATGGGTTAAACCATGGGACCTAGTCCAGAAAGAGGGATCCCCTAAAATCCAGAGGTACATGGTAGAGACTCTCCAAAATGGAAGGGATATCTAAAGTAATACTCAAGAATAAAATTATGGTTCAAAATACGGAGACCTAGAAATAATGATCGTTGAAGAAAGGTGATCACCAAATAGAATTTTCTCTTAGTGTTGTTGTTGTCGGTGATGATGAAATGCCTTACCACTGCCTCTTTATATAAGAAAAAGAATCAGCATCCAATAATTTATCTATATCAAAATCATGTAACCATGTGAATTTATTCAAAAGGTCTTGGCCCACATTAAAAACAAATCATTAATAGATAAACCTCATGGTGCATTAATTGAGGAGGCGTTATGCAGCGCGCCAACCAATAAGGCACCAAAAAACTCCCCCTTCGACTCAAGTGGGGATCACCACCAAATCTAAAATCAGTTATAAAGTCTCAAATTCCCCTCTGGGTAAACTCTTAGTCAACTTGTTTGACCCTTTGTAATCAGTGTGGATCATCTCAAGCTTTAACTATCTTGAATCAAGGATGTTGCAGATCCAATGATATCGAATATCGATATGTTTTGACCTTCCTTGAAAAGAGGAATTTTTTCCCTAAAAAATAGCACTCTGACTATCAAAAAATAAAACAAACATGTCTTAATTTAAATTTTGTTCTCGAATAAATGTTTTTATCCAAAAAAATTCTTTGCATGCCTCAGTAGATGTAATGAACTTTGACTCTATGGTAGATAAAGAAACACTTCTCTTTAATCTATACTGCCAAGATACATCTCCCCATATAAAAGTGATCAAGTAACCTGAAGTAGACTTCCTCAAATCAATATCTCATGTATTATCTAAATCTGTAAAGCCACAAAGAAGAGGTTAGCCTTTGACAAAACACAATATCAGATTAGAAGTACCATGAAGATAATAGAAAATGTACTTCACTACTCTCCAATTCTCTCTACTTGGATTTGATAGAAAACGACTGACCACACCAACTACATGATCTATATCATGTCTAGTACATACCACTGCATACATCAAACATCCAATGACAGATGAATAAGTTATGTGCTACATATCTTCTTTCACTTCATCTGTAGAAGGTGACTGACTGGTACTGAGCATAAAATGTAAAGAAAGAGGAGTACAAACCACTTTAGCTCTATCCAAAGAATATCTCTGAAAAAACCTTCTCAATGTATCTCCCTAGAGATAACCACAATTTCTTGGTCTTTCGGTCATGGGAGATCATCATTCCAAGAATCTTTCATACTACCCTCAAGTATTTCATCGCAAAAGACTAACAAAGATCCTTCTTCAATATGTATATTCGAGAAGTATAATGGAAGAAATGATCATATAATCAACATAATGAAACTAAATAATAAAATAATCATCAATAAATCCCTGAACAAAAACACACTAATCAAAATATGTCTTTATGAGACCCTGATGAGAAATGATAGATTCAAAATTATTATACCACTTCCTTGGAGCTGGCTTTAAACCATACAAACTCTTCTTCAACCTGTAGACATGATTTTACTTCCCTGTTTTCATAAAACCCTATAGCTTCTCTATATAAATATCCTCCTCTAAACATCTATGGAGGAAAGTGGTCTTCACATCCATATACTCAATCTACAGATCCAAACTAATAGTCAAACCAAGAACAACCCGAATGGAAGACATTTTGAAAACAGGTTAGAAAATCTCATCGAAATCAACACTTTTCTTATGATAGAAGCCTTTAAAAATTAACCCAGTCTTATATCGTGGAATAGAACTAGATTCTTAATACTTAATCTGATAAATCCACTAATTTTACAAAGCTCTCTTCACTGTTGGTAACTTCAGCAGCTCAAAACTGTGGTTGTCATGTAATGATGTCATGTTGTCATCTATTGTCACAACCCATCTGTCCTTATATTCACTCATTAGTTCCTCATCAAATGATTATGTTTCTCCCCATTTAATAATAATCACACACTCATTAGGTGAATATAATATAAAAGCGGTGCGATGTCGAGATGACCTTGGGAGTGGATATGTGGGTTCATTTATAACCCCTGGAACCATATCATGAAAAACACAAGGTACATCTGAAACATTAACTCCCACCTATTCACCTTGAGCATCATTTTGTACACCAACCATATCATTAGAATCAATAATATGAGGTAAATGTGATTCAGAACCTGTCTCAAGACTGAAAAAACCATCATAAGTTGGAGAATCATATTTTTCTTTGTTATCAATGTCTGTAATAGTCTGATCCTCCTTAAACACTCCATAATGGCTTCTGATAAATTTCTTCATAACATGATCATAGAACTTGTACCCAAACTCATTGTGTCCATAGACAATAAAAAGTCATGGGTGTGTCTTACCATCATGCTTGGATCTCTCGTCTCTAGGAACATGAACCAAAGCCTTGCAACCAAAAATACATAAGTGATAATACCTGATCTCTTTTCCATACGAAAATTTTCTAGGAGTGTCTGTCTATGAAGAAACCGTAGGTGATAAATTGATAATATAAGCAACATTACGCAAAGCTTCACCACAGAAGTGTCCATGAAACGTTGCTTCCGAAATAAAATTATAAACTCTTTAAAAGAAAGTTATATTCATCCACTCAGCTACACCATTCAGATGAGGTGTCTTGGGTGGTGTCTTATAATGCAAAATACCTTCCTGCCTGTAATAATGATTAAATAGACCAAAATACTCTCCCCTATAGTTAGTGAAAATACATTTCAATTTCTTTCTTGATTCTATCTCTGTAGAAGCATTAAATTTCTTAAAAACACATAGCACCTGACTTTTGGCATTCAAAACATAAACCCAGAGCATTCGTGAGTAGTCATCAATAAAAGTAACAAAATAAAGACCACCATAAAAGGTCTTAGATTTCAAAGGACCGCAAATGTCAGAATATACCAATTCAAGTACATGTGACTTCCTGTGTGGAGGATGACTGCTGAAACTCACTCTCCTCTATTTCCCAGCCATGTAATGATCACATGTGTCCAATTTTACACTCATCAAATCTAGAAGAATGTTTTTCTTGGCCATACAACCAAGTCCTTTCTTACTGATGTGACTGAGCCTCTTATGCCACAACATGGATGAAGCATTACACTCAACAACATAAGCAGTATCACAAGAAATATAATCTCTATTCTAGTACAAACCTGATTGCTTATTCCCACATCCTGCAATCAAAGGTCCCTCATAAATCTTCAACTAGAAATCAGAAAAAGGGATCATAAGTCGTTCATCAATAAGAATGCTGGTAGAAGTAATATTCAAGCGAACCTCAAGTGCATGTTGAACATTCTTCAAAATCAGCTTACTTCCTATACGGGTTTCTAAACATGTAGTCCAGATGCCTACAATGTCATCATGACCATCATTTCCCATCCTAAAAAATCCAAAAATTACATGGGCTGTAATATGTAATGAACTCCTTCGATTTCACATGAAAAAAGACACCACTATCAATAACCCATCAAGAATCATCAGAAGAAATGCTAATGGAGTCATAATCAATAACAAGATCACCCCTATAGCAGTAGAGACATAATCATATCCATCACCATTTTTATTCTTTTTATTTTCCTTCAATCTATTCTCTATTTTCATATTTTAAAAAAGCTTTATAACATTCCCTTTTATACCACATTGATGAAATTCAAAATCTCTCTACTTTAGTCTGGATTTGCTTCTGCCCCTACTGTTACCTTGACTGCACTTCCCTCGGTCCTATCTTCTCCACTTGTTCTCTATGACTAAAAGTTGTGAAGAGGATTTATCATGAGTACATATCCTAACCTCTTTATTAAAAATAGCATACATGATAGAACTAAATATCATATCACCATTAAGAGCAGAACTACTTAGATTAACACATAAATTCTCCCATGAATCGGGTAAAGTGTTAAGCAACAAAAGAGATAAAACATATTCTTCAAAATTGATAACCTTATCATACAACTGATCAAAACATCCCTGATATTCACTTATGTAATCAAAAATATACGTACCTTCATTTTACCTAAAATTCATCATTTGTTTGAGAAGAAATAATTTGTTGTTTCTCGTCTTGGAAGCATTGGTCATATCACGCTTCTCCCATGATGTTCTAGCGTGAAAGATGTGGACAATGTGATTCATCATGTTGCCTTAGACCCATTAAGGAATGAAGCCACAAACCACATCACGCTTGAATTCCCATTCATCATCTTACATCCTCTCAGGATTTTGGGTACTAAACACTGGAAGATGCATTCGCTTGAAAAAAAGCAGATCCTTCATTTTAGGTCTCCACATATGGTAATTTGTACCATTCAACAAAATCATCCTATAGTAAATGGAATCCATAATAAATATGATATAAAATAAACAAACCCTCTAATATCAGATGTTGGGAAATATGGGAAAGCGATGAACGCAAAAACAATTGAAAATAAAACATGCAGTGGAAATAAAAAATTTCCCCCCAAATAAAACGGATGCGCAATGACAATATTAATTGCATAAAAAAAGTAGACACTGGAAATTTTTACATGGAAAAACCAAAAGGGAAAACCACGATATCTAGTCCAGAAATAGGAATCCACCAATATCAATAGGTACATGGTAGAGAATCCCCAAAATGGAAGGGATCTCAAAATTAATACTCAAGAATATAATTCTAGATCAATATATGGAGAGAAAGAAAAGATGATCATCTATGAAAGGTGATCACCACATGGGATATGCTCTCAGTATTGTTGTTTCCACTAATGTTGAGATTCCTTGCAGTTTCATCCTAATATAAGAGAAATAATCAGCGTCAAATAATGTCTCCGCATCAAAAGCATGTCACTGTGTGAATTAATTCACATAGTCTTGGACTGCATTAAAAACACGTCATTAATAGAGAAACCGCGTGGTGCTCCAATTGAAGAGGAGTTACACGGTGCACTAACCAGGAAGGCACCCAACACCTCGTGTTCCCAATAACTATGGAAACATTTTGACATAGGAACAAGCATTCTGTAATTAGTGAAATTGGGGATGATGGTAGGCTATGTTGGATGCGTCGATGGTGACACAAAATTTTTTGTGTCATGTTCATCACAAATTTAAATGGGTTTACGGATATAAATTTGTGCCACAATATAATGGTCTATGGAAGAAGATGGTTGTCATGACCCCCTACAACCAAATTTGCCCCTACTGAGCTGGCAATGGTGAAAGGGATATAATGACCCCGTGAGTCCTGACTTTGGTAGGCCCCGGGGTGGCGACTAGCACCAAGGGTATGAGTTTTCACAAATATGGGAGGCATTACCTTTTTTTAAGATCGGGAAATAGGACAAGTAAACCACCAAAAGGAAAATAACCAATGTATATAAATAAACACTATCAATACCACATGTATGTTTAAATAATTTTATAACAAGGTACAAGTACAAGAAAGCTCAAAGTACAACACCAAAAGAAAACATCAACAACAACAACTCCAACTGTCCAACTAGTAGGGTCCCGCACGGCCCTGGTAATCCTCCTAGAAACCTAAATGTAAAATTAGGGTGAGCATACAAGTATACTCAGTAGGGAAACCTAAAGCTCTCATGCAAAGGTGGGGAGACATCCTAATGTCCCATGATATCAACAAAAGAAACCTAGAAAGTAATTCTATCCACCAAACCTCACTAGCCACACTCACCAAAACACAAGCACAATAGGTAGTAGTATATAAGAAACTAGAGTATTGGGTACCGCACACCATTTTACTTTTGTTAGCTACTATTCATAACGGCGAACGTCCTGACGCTGCCACACTCTCCCTGCCCGCACACACCTGGGCCTCACTACCTCGTATCCCGCCCACACACACCTGGGCCTCACAACCACGTATCCCTCCCGCACACCCCTGGGCCCCACAAACACATATCCCGCCCGCACACACCTGGGCCTCACAACCATGTATCCCGACCGTACACACCTGGGCCTCACAACCATGTATCCCGCCCGCACATAACTGGGCCTCACAACCACACATCCCACCCGCACACACCTGGGCCTCATCCCAATGTTTCTTGGGAAATAGTAGAACCTGCCCGAAGAGTCTTGGGCTAAAACCACCCCAATCGAAACCTACCCGAATAGTCTTAGGTGTAAGGTCGCCTCAATCCATCAGAACCTAGTGGAGAAAGAGCAGGAAGTAGCTAGTAACAAAGGTAAAAAAAACCCTCTCCCATGAAATGGGAGTGTTCGACACTAAGTTCTCAACATGGGTGGGGTGAAATAAAACAAAAAAGATACAGATATATATATTTACCAACCACACAACCCATCATATGGCTTCTAAACAGATAAATTGAGCACGTGCCTCAGCACTGCTACTACGAGGCATGCATACAACAAACAACCCCAACCCCAATTAGGTTTTCACGTTTCAGAAGAATTAGTTTATTTAGTTACTTAACTACTGGGAAACTATCCACAACCAACCACATCGATCGTTTGTAAAGCATAACCCTGCCATCCACAAATAAAGTTACGAAAACACAAGAAACACAACCAAGTCCTCTTATTAACCAACCAACCCCATTGATTATTAATCCTGTTCCATTAACATGTCCCACTATTCATTAACTCATCGAATTTTATTTATTAATCACAACCCAAAACCCATTCACATTAAAACCCAACCCGGCAGCCCCGCTTCCAACCACTATAACCACAACCCCACCGAACCCGCACATCATCATCCCTTTAATACCATTTATCGCAGCCCCGCTACTCATTACCAACACAACATTCACACCAACCCACAACCATGTCAACCGCGGTCCCATTGATCACCCTATCCACAAAAACCCACAAAACACCCCCATCACATTCCACGTAACCAAGCCAACACCCACATGTTCATTATTCCATTTTGTTTAACCGAGGTGATCACACAAGGGTTCAAGATTTTAAACAGCCAACATTACATGATTAACCAATTTCCACATTCCACAAAGTTCCATCCATAAGAAAATCCAGAAGGAGAGGGTAACATTTAATTGCGTAAGCAAAGGCCCCCAATTACCGTGATTTTCTGTAGGTAGAAGCTCATTCAATTCACAACATAATATCACAGGATATAAAGTAACATCAATCACAACTTCTCATCCCCGTTCTTTAACTAGTTATTATCTTTATTTACAAATTCAACTGTTCCTCATGAAAACAAGAGGATACTCACCCCGCATGATGCACAAATTAGAGAGACGAAGTTATGATCCCTACCTCAACAGGTTCCTGATCGCAACGCTCGCCCGGATCAACCTTAGAAGATGTCCGTCGGCGTCCATCAGTTCTGTCGGGTCCCAAAAAAACCTCCTCGAGTGGAGGTCATAAAGGGAAGGCTGAAGGAAAGACAACAGATCCATTCTCGGAATCTCTGCCTCGTCGTTACGATCCTGTGGCAACTGACAGATCGTAAATCAGAGCTCGGTTGAAGAAGTTATGGAAGGAAGAGCCTTCGAGTCTCTTAAGAGAGCTCTGCTCAGAGGAGAGGGGAGGAGAGGTGTGTGTTAAAAAGGAGGAGGGGACCCCTCCTTTTATAGGCGTGAAAAGAAAAAGTACACGGCGTGTACTTTATGGTACACGGCGTGTACTTTATGGTACACGGCGTGTACTCGGTTCTTTCACACGATCTCCATGCGGCTTCTAACATGGCTTCGCGGCCGTTGACTAGTCAACACACAGTTTTAGGGTAACGCATACGCAGGGAAGGACTACAGGGTGTGTAGTTTGGACACATGGCGTGTACTCATTTATTCCACGTGGCAAGGACACGACTCACAACAAGTCACACGGTCGTTGAATGGTAACGCGTATGCAGGGATGGACTACACGACATGTAGAACTAGTCACACAACGCGTTCTCATTTATTCCACACAGAAAGGACATGGCTTGAAACACGGGGTATACCCCGAAAGGGAGTACACGACATGTACTCAAACTACACAGCGTGTAGTTTCAAAATTCTGGAAAGTGTGGGAAAGTCCATCTTACCCTATACAACACTTCTTGGCCTTCTTTTTGACAAAGGAAAGGGCCGGAGAGGTCCAGGCCATTACATCAGATACCTCTTAAAACATTATCATCCCCGAGAATTCAAAAACCTACCCAGAGGAACCCAACAAGATACCACTTAGGGTTCTGGTTATAAGAGGAACCCAACCAACAACCCTAATCATATGTGATAGGACTTCCTTCTCTTATGTAGAGATATTATCCGCTTTAGGCGGTACTGACTCGCCTGCATGAGTTTAATCGCATCCTCATTAATGCATCTCGATTAAGAATTGGGTCTTCCACTTTCAAACATTAGGATTTTTCAACTCGCACTAACCCCAACACCACACAACTAACACACCTCCCGAACATGTGGGTTTGGGAAATTACTTCACCTATGTCAAGATATTATCTGCTTTAGGCGGCACTGACTCGCCCACATGGGTTCAATCGCATCTGCATTAATGTGTCTCGATTAAGGGACAAGTTTTCCCTTTCCCACACATCTAGACATGGTACACATTACCAGGGAACAAAGAAACAAATGTCCTCACAACTGACAATCCAAGCAGTCCATATATCAAAGGTACAGAGTACAACATCAAAACAATTCTCAGAAGAACAAGGGAAAACACAAGTCAAAAAAACTCCTGGTATTGAGCGTGCATCTGGGTCTCCTGCTCCCAAGTGCTCTCCTCAAGGCCGCCATGCCTCCACAACACACGAACCAAGAAAATGGTTCATCCATGGGGCACCTTCTCTTTACGATCTTCGATTCTGACTGGTTGTTCCTCGAAGGTCGTGTCATCTCCCATATCTAACTCTCCCCAGTCGATAATGTGGGAGTCATCGTGTAAGTACCAACGAAGCTGGGAGACGTGGAAGACGTCATGAACCTTCTCCAACTAAGGTGGAAGGGCCAGCTGATATGCCACCTTGCGGGCTCGCCTTAGCACGTCAAAAGGTCTGATGATCCTAGATGAGAGCTTGCTCCCTTTCCCAAACCCCTGATGCCCCCTTTGAGGGGAAACCTTCAAGAACACATGATCTCCCACCTCGAACTCCAAGGGCCTCCTCCGACGATCAGCATAAGACTTCTTTCGGTCCTGAGCCACTTTCATCCTCTCACGTACAAGCTAGACTTTCTCTGTGGTGCTCTGCACTACCTCTGGCCCAAGAGCACATGTCTCACCAACCTCTACCCAGCAAATGGGTGAACGACATGGCCTTCCATACAAAGCATTAAACGGTGCCATGCCAATTGTAGAGTGGAATCTGTTGTTGTGGGAAAACTCTACTAAAGGGAAGTGTCGTACCCATGAACCTCCGAAATCCAGAGCGCATGCTCGCAGCATGTCTTCCAACATCTGGATAGTCTGCACCGTTGGCCCATCAGTCTGGGAATGGAAAGCAGTGCTAAGGCGTAGCTGGGTGCCAAAAGCATGTTGTAACCCCTTCCAGACTCATGAGGTAAAACGAGTATCCTGATCTGAGATGATAGTCTTTAGGACTCCATGCAAACGTACCACCTCGTCTACGTACCTCTGTGATAAGGTACTCACTGGGCCTGACTCCTTAATTGCTATGAAGTGATCTGATTTCGTCAGCTGATCCACCACTACCCAGATAGCATCATAACCACCCCGATCTCTGGGTAGCCTTGTGACGAAGTCCATTGAGATGTCATCCCACTTCCACTTGGGGACATCTAAAGGATGCAACAAACCACCGGGAACACGGTGTTCAGCCTTCACTTGCTGACACAGTAGTCATTTAGCCACAAACTCTACCACTGCACGTTTCACCCCGGGCCACCAAAACTGATCCCTCAGGCCTCGGTACATTTTTGAAACTCCTGGATGTACCACCAAGGCTAAGCTACAGAACTCACGGAGAACTCCCTCATGCATCGCCTCCGAAACAAACAACCTTACATGGAAAAGCATCTGATGTCGGCTGTCCTCTGACCATCCTTCTGGAGCGTTCCCCTGATCGACACGATACTAAATCACTTCCACCTCGGAGTCCCCCCACTGAGAATCTTCCACCTGCTGCAACAAGTTGGACTACACCGTCATCTGAAACAAACAGCCTCTAACACCTTCTACCCTTGCATCCAAGTATAAGTCAACCAACTCTCCCATCGCCTTCCAAGCATCAGCAGATTCCCGAACTACTTCCTGATGCAACTTCCTGCTCAAGGCATCAGCCACAACGTTTACCTTACCTTCAGTTTAAGAGATATAAAAGTCATAGTCTTGGAGAAACTCGACCCATATCCACTGCCGTAAGTTCAGGTCACGCTGGGATAAGATATAACGCAGGCTCTTGTGATATGAGAAGACCACAAAGCGCTCCCCAAAGAGGTAATGTCGCCACAACTTCTGTGCGAACACTACTGCTACAAGCTCCAGGTCATGGGTGTCATAGTTACGCTCGTGAGGGCATAACTTCTTAGACCTATAACAAATCACTCCCTCTTCTAAATCAGCACGCACCCCAGACCAAGGCCAAAAGCATCACAAAACACCTCATACAACAACCCTTCCTCTGGAAACCTGAGTACGGGAGAACTGACCAACTTCTCATTCAGGTAGTCAAAAGCATTCTGGAACTGCTAGCTCCATTGGAAGACCTAGTTCTTCCTCGTCAAAGCTGTCAAAGGAGAAGAAAATCGAGAGAAGTCCAAAACAAACCTATGATAGTAACCTGCTAACGGCAGGAAACTACGAACTTCTTCCATGATCTTGGGTACTTCCCAAGAAACAACTACCTCCACCTTTGATGGGTCCACTAACACTCCATGCTGAGACACCACGTGCCCAAGGAAGTGTACTTATTGCATCAAGAACTTACCCTTAGACAATTTCCTGTAAAGCTAGTGGTGTCAAAGGACATCCAAGATTGCCCTGAGATGATCAACGTGCTCCTCCCTTGACCTTGAGTAGACCAGGATGTCATCGATAAACACAATTACGAAGCGGTCCAGAAACTCTCGGATGACAAAGTTCATAAGTCCCATGAACAAAACTGGTGCATTCGTAACTCCAAACAACATCACTACAAATTCGAAGTGCCCATAACTGCACCTGAAAGTCGTCTTCGAGATGTCACTATCCTTTACCCTCAGCTGATGATATCCCGATCACAGATCAATCTTAAAGAAACAACCTGCTACCCTCAACTGGTCGAAGAGATCATCTATCCTTGGAAGGGGGTAGCGGTTCTTGACTGTTACATGGTTAAACCTTCGGTAGTCTATGAATAGCCTGAGACCACCATCTGCCTTCTTCACGAACAAAACTGGAGCACCCCATGGCAACACGCTGGGTCGAACAAAACCCTTCTCCATCAGATCGTCAATCTGAATCCACAACTCCTGCAACTCTAAAGGTGCCATCTGATAACGACACTAACAGAAATCAACCAGTAGATGCCTAGTATGACATCGTATGGCTACATCTGTAACAAAAGATGGTCCCCACTAGATCAATGGGGCCCTAACATCAGCCCACATCCTCGGCAAACACACGATATGCTGGTCTAGCCTCCAACTGGTGCACTCAGCACCAGTGGTACAGAAAGTCTCTCTACATCTATTCCCAAATAATGGGCTAGACTAGGGGTAACAAAGGAGTGCGAGGCTCCTAAATCGAACAAAGTAGAAACAAGAGTGATAAAACACAAATCATACCTCACACCACCTCTGGTCCTGCTGGAGCTGTTAACTCTACTGCATGCAACTGTCCACGCCCAGCTCCTATGCCTCTCTGATGTCGTCCACCTCCCCGCCTACGCCCTGGTCAAGGTCCTTGAGGAGCACCCTGAGGTCGGCCTCCACCTGCAAATTCTTCCCTCGGAGGAGCATGGTCCTGATGCTGCTGGAAGGGCCTCGCTGGCAACTGGTGCTGCTGAGGTGGGCGCTGAACCTGCCCACCTCCACCGTACTGAGATCGGGTCGGGCACCGACTCTTAACATGCCTAAAACCTCCACAATAAAAAAACTTCGGTCATGGGCTTGTGAAAAAAAGATGAGGACCCAATGATCTGAACTGGAATTGCTGGGGCCTGCTCCCCACTGGCCTGAACCTGGAAGGTCCCGTCGCAGGAGACCTGCTGCCGACTGCCATCCCCTTTGACGAACCTGGTTGGATCCCCTCTAGGGGAGAACCTCCCAACGAGTGCATCCTCTCTACAACCTCTTCCTTCTTCTGTACTTCCAAGTACGTTGGAAGAGTGAAGGGGGTGACAGCATACTGGAGCGAAGGACGAAGCGTCTCCTCCAAACGTCTCGCCCGAGACTCCTCATCTGGAAAGATATGCGGAGAAAAGTGCAAGAGATCCTTGAACTTGATCCCCAGCTCTCGTACTGAAATACTCCCCTACTAAAGGGAGATTTACTCCTACCACTTCTCCGCCTTGATCATGGATGAAAGGAATTCCTCTTGGAATTCCTTCTCAAAGTTGGCCCATGGAAACTCCACCTCTATCCTCTCTCTAAGGTAGAGCATCCACCACTGTCGCGCCACACCTCTCAGCTCACTAACTGCTAGGGGAACCTAGTACTCTCTCAAAGCACGGATCTAGGTAAAAGTGATCCCTAGCTCCTCAATCCACCCCTCCATCTCCGTATCTGAAGTACTACACTCGTATTTTTCGAGGGTCTGCCGCTGGAAAGATCGGTGGTTCTTCTTCCACTGGCTATCTTCCTCCTCTCGGTCAATCCTCAACTGATCGACCACCTGAATCTGCTAGGCCTCGGCCGTCTGAGCCACCCTGGGACGACGTCTAGGATCCATAGCTGTTCGGTAAACAAGGATCTCCTAAACCCATGTAGTAAGGAGAAATTAAAGGTTTCATTTTATCATATTATTTCAATTTCTTTCCCAGAACACCCAAATCAAGTAAAAACGATCATGATGATGCATGTACCTTCCCTAGGGTCTCTACCTTGCAATAAATGTAGTCTCACTTGGTCGTTCGGTAGGCTCAGAGTCCTTGCATCGGATCACGGGGGGCCCTAAAATCCCGTGTTCTAGCCGGTCTTCCCTGGCCTATGTCACGTACCATGATTAACTAACACTGTTTCCCAACCATACCATGAAATCCTCATTGTTCCTAACTCAGGAATTCATCCTATCTCTCAACCATCACCTCTGATACCATTCTATCATGACCCCCTCCCACCAAAGATGCCCCTCCTGAGTTGGCAATGGTGAAAGGGAGATAATAACCCTCGAGTTTAACCTCCCGTAGGCCCCGTGGTGGCGACTAGCACCAAGGGTATGAGTTTTCACAAATATGGGAGGCATTACCCTTTTTTTATTTTAGGACTGGGAAATAGGACAAGTCAACCACCAAAAGGAAAAGAACCAATGTATATAAATAAACCCAAACCAAGCCCACATGCATGTTTAAATAATTTTATAAATTGGTACAAGTACAAGAAAGATCAAAGTACAATACCAAAAGAAAACAAAGTACAACAACAATAACTCCAACTTTCCGACTAGTAGGGTCCCACATGGCCCTGGTAGTCCTCCTGGAAACCTGAAAGTAATCGTAGGGTGAGCATAAAAGTATACTCATAAGGGAAACCTAAAGCTCTCATGCACAAGTGGGGAGACATCCTAATGTCCCGTGAGAACAACAGAAGAAACCTAGAAACGAATTCTATCCACCCAACCTCACCAGCCACACTCACCAAAACAAAAGCACGAAATGTAGTAGTATATAAGAAACAAGAGTATTGGGTACCCCACACCATTTACCTTTTGTTACATGCTCATCCTAACGACAAACATCCTGACACTACCACACTCTCCTCACCCGCACACACCTGGGTCTCACAACCACGTATCCCACACATGTTGACCACTTAGTGCCGAACACTCCCATTTCATGGGAGATGGTGTTTTCTCCTTAGTTACTAGCTCTTTCATGCTCCTTCTCCCCTAGGATGTGATGTCTTGAGGCGACCTTACACCTAAGACTCTACGGGTAGGTTTCGATTGTGGTGGTTATATCCCAAGACTCTTCAGGCAGGTTCTACCGTTTCCCAAGAATATTCTGGATGAGGCCCAGGTGTTTGCAGGAGGGATGCGTGGTTGTGAGAACCAGGTGTGTGCGGGTGGGATCTATGGTTGTGAGGCCCAGGTGTGTGCGGGCGGGATACGTGGTTGTGAGGCCTAGGTGTGTGCGGACGGGATACATGGTTGTGAGGCTGAGGTGTGTGCGGGCAGGATACGTGGTTGTGAGGTCCAGGTGTGTACGGGTGGGATACGTGGTAGTGAGGCCCAAGTGTGTGCAGGCGGGGAGAGTGTGGCAGCGTCAGGAAGTTCACCGTTAGGAAGAGAAGCTAACAAAAGAGAAATGGTGCAGGGTACCCATTACTCTTGTTTCTTATAAAATACTACCCGTCGTGCTTGTGTTTTGGTGAGTGTGGCTGGTGAGGTTTTCGTGGATATAATTCCTTACTAGGTTTCTTCTGTTGTTCTCACGGGACATTAGGATGTCTCCCCACTTGTACACGAGAGATTTAGGTTTCCCTACTGAGTATACTTGTATGCTCACCCTACGATTACTTTCAGGTTTCCATGGGGACTACTAAGGCCATGTGGGACCCTACTAGTCGGACAATTGGAGTTGTTACTGGTGCTGTTTTCTTTTGGTATTGTACTTTGAGCTTTCTTATACTTATACCTTGTTATAAAATTTTTTAAACATGCATGTGGGCTTGGTTTGGGATTATTTATATACACTAGTTCTTTTCCTTTTTGGTGGTTGACTTGTCCTATTTCCAAATCCTAAATAATAAAAAAGGGAAATGCCTCCTATATTTGTGAAAATGCATACCCTTGGTGCTAGTCGCCACCCCGGGGCCTACTGGAGGCGGGACTCGGGGGTCATTATCTCCCTTTCACCATTGCCAGCTCAAGAGGGGCATCTTTGGTGGGAGGGGGTTGGGACAATGGCTATTATAATTCTTGGCCAATATAGGGTATTTTATGTGGTCCTAAAAGATTTATAAGGCCTAGTAGATGAATTAAATCTTATGGGTTCCCTGAAATTAAAAAAATATAGAAATAGGAGGAAAAAAGTGGAATATAGATTTAATGCTAATTTTGCATATAAAGAAACATGACCTAAATTCAACACCGCATCTTTTTCTTTTTCTTATGGATAAATTAGGAATGATGATCACAAGTGAAGTTGAATGAGATTATGGGAGGAAATGGGAAGAGACAGAAGAATTGAGTGATACTCACTTTAGCAACCACTGCCCTTTGATTCTGAACATGAAAACCCTATGGAATTGAGATAATGGTCACCTCTGTGTATGTGAATTTTATGGGAACCCCATTTGGTTAGGTGCTCTTATGCATGTGTCATCGGTGAGGTGGGACATGTACAGTGAATTCTCCTCATGGGGAGGGGGGTCGTGGAGAAAATCTTAGACTTGTGACTATGAGTGGAACTACCACAAACCCACTCTTTAACAGCGTGTAAAATGGACTTTAACAGCGATAAAAAAGATTTTTTGTCTTAAGCACCATTAAATAGGGCACCCCTTTATTAGCAGTTTCATTAGCGCAGATAAAGGAGATTCTTTATTAGCATGAGAAATAATGTTGATAAAGGTTCTACTGCTGGAATGTGCTATTTGAATTATTTCACATTATAACAAGAACCTATATACGAAAATTTAATTATAATTTAAATTAAATAAAAATTACAACACAAATATAAGAAAATGTTATATTATTGAAATTGAAAACAATGTTTTTAGCAATAACATTATCAAGTTCTGTAACAAAAATTCAAAAATATAAATGTTTCTTTGCCTTTCTCACAAGACCCCTTCTCAAAATAGCACGATCATGGTATCAGTTGCCGAAAAAACCACCCCAATTCGAGAAAAATAATCCATCGATATTAGAAAAACAATTCTTATGTTAGTTGTATTATAAAGAAATGAATTAAACATAACATGATGCAATACATGAAAGAAATGTTAATTTTAAGTAAAAGGACACACTTATATTTGTCATACCATATGCCAGATTGAGGTGAGTTGATTCCTACACATCAAAAATTACATATGGATCATTGTACTAACATATAGAAACAATTTGAATATGTTTTCATGGTTTTGAATATCTCACATATCTTTTTTACTAAAATGTCATGCTAAACAAAAAACACACACTTTGAGTCATACCAGTCACATTATATGTCGATTTTATGCGAGACTAATTCTTACACGTCAAAAATGAAAAATGAATCATTGTCCTAAAATATCAATACAATCCAAGTGTGTAGGCTCAGTTTTTAGTGAATGACACACATTTTCAACTAAAATTTCATTTTGAGACTGATAACATACACTTTGAGTCATACCTGGAATTCCATGTATCATATTGTGGTGAGACTGATTCCTACACATCAAAAATGACTTATGAATTGTTTTCATAAGGTATCAAAACAATCTAAATGTGTTTTCTTAGTTTTGAGCATCTCGCATTTATTTTTTTAATAAAATTTCAATTTTAAATAAAAATATACAATTGGAGTCATACAGTCCACACCGTGCATCAAATTTATGTGAGGTTGATTCATACACATCCCAAATAACGTATAGATCATTTTCCTAAATTATAAATATAATTTTAATGAAGTTTCTTAATTTTGAGTATGTTACTTGTGTTTGTTACTAAAAAAATTTTAAATAAAAAAACTCAATTTAAGTCATACCGGTCACATCATGTGTTAATTTTATATGAGATCTATTTCTACACATTAAAAATTACTTATGAAGCTTTATCTTAAATTAGTAAGACAATCCGAGATCATTTTCTCAGTTTTCAGTGAGTGAATTGTTTTTTGAAGTAAATGTCAATTTTATAATAATAATAGATACTTCGAGTCATACCGGACACACCATGTATCAATTTGATGTATGAATGATTCCAACATATCAAAAATTATTTATGGATAATTTTTGTAATAACTCAAGATTTTACAACATCCCTATTTTTAAATTTAAATTATTCGATAGCTTTAGAGAATAAAAAATGATAAAATATTGTTATTTAATTTATATTGTCATATATTTGATGTTGGAAATGTGATAATGAATGATATTAATTAAATTAAGAAAAAATATATTACACATATTTATAAAATTAATTCATTGGTCACTAGTTAATTAGAAATGAAACCAATTGAACCTAAAAGATTTTTTTTATATAATAAATTTTTCCGGTAATTAAAATATATATCAATAGATTAAATTAATCCTTATAAGTGAAATATATTAATGAAATTTATAGATAATATATTCAATATAATATTTTTACATACATCTATAATATTTTTAGAGGTACAAGATAAGAATAAATCCAATTTTAACCATAAAAGTCTATATTTTTCTAAATGTAGTTCTACTGCCTTTTAATTGTGATTTTTTTTAAATATAAATTTTGATACATTCATAAATTATATTTCACAAAAAAATATTATTTATTAAATCATAATATCAAAATTTACTTTGGTTAAATATTTTTTATTTTTCTGATAAGCTTCATTTATTATGAATAGTAATGTGACCGTTTGAATAATGATATGACCGTTAGAAATGATAATTTGGTCATTAGAACAGTAAAATCACCAATGAAAGTATTTATAAAATCTATTCATATCATAATTTAAAATATATTATATTTATATTAAGGAATAAGTAAAGACTTATTTTAAAAATGATTAATTAAGTAATGTTTTTTTATCAGACGTAAATATTTTTTTACAATTTAATAATTAATTGAATTATTTAAACAAAAATTATTTCAAAAAATAGATTCATAAATTAATATTTTTTTGTATTATTATTATAAGATAATTTTATGAGACCTTAATTAATTTTTCATAGTGTCATAAAAATAGTTATTATATTAAAATCAGTATTTTTCGAGTAAATGATAATTTTATTTAAAAATTAAATTTATAATAATTATAAAATTGTTTTAGTAAAATGAATTTCATTTTTTAATTCTACATGTCAAAAAAGGGTTCGGGTGGTTTTTTGGGATTTTACAAAAAACTAATTTTTTTTGTGAGTAGTGAAATATAGTTATTTATTATATTTAACAAATACAAGAATTATTAATTCATAGATGATTCATGGGTGATGTAAGCCCATAATATCTAAATAAACTTCATTATTATAATATATTTGGTGATAATTATCAAACTATTCATAGACTTAATCCAAAACAATAAACAAATGAATAAAATATTAAAAAAAACTCCCCTCCTCCACTATAAATACCACCCCGTCTCCTAACACCTTCCATGCTTTGAAGATTGTACAATTTCTAAAAAATAATTTATCCAAGACCATACCCCAAATATAAGAGCCTTTGGTCTCAACAAAAGATAAAAATCAATCATATTAAAGAAGTTCTCAAAGAGAAGATTTCAAGCGGTAAAAATCATCTTTATTTTCGTTTATTTTATTTTTAATTTATATTATCTACTTATCATCCCCACACCTTATCTTTAAAAAGTAATATTATAAATTCATTATATTTTACATAATATTATTTTAATATTTTAATGAAAATTATCTATCAAGTATCTTCTCATTTTCCTTCCATTTTAAAGACAATAACATCGTCCGTGAGGTGCCGATTGAATGCATTCGTGGATGACATGTTTTATTTTTTTAATTCCACCATCAAGGCTGGTAAAAAACCATTTTTATAGTTAAAACTTATTATATTATTTTTATTACATCTTATATAATGTTATATAATCAATATAAATACACATAATATTAATTAATGAAACAAAACAAGTTTATGATGATCGAAAAACCACCAAATAATCTAAATGATTGTCATTAACGTCTTCTCTAATGATTCATCCACAACCCAAGTATAAAAATGAACTATATAAGGATTTAATATTAAATAATACCATTAATAAAATATAATTTCAATTCACAAAAACTATTCTTATTTTACAAGATCTTCTATATGCTTATAAAAGCAAACTGATCACAGAAACAACGGAAATGAACACTCCTGAACAGAAACATTTAATATCACAAAACATCAAAAATGTCATAAGTGAACATAATAAAATTATACTAAATCAAATAAATTATTAATAAGTTCTAAATTAAATTATTAATAAAAACAAATTTTATTATATAGAATAGTGAGAACATGGGGAGAACACTTTCAGATATAAGATAAGAGTTTTCTCATGTCAGTCTTATTTCTACGAGATATGCCTCATTAATCACTATCTCTTTAATGTGATATATGTATAAATCTAATTGATGTATAATATTCTTAATATATTTATCTTCATGGTATTAAATGTCCAATATAGTGATTATTAATTATATGGGGCATATGGATTGACTATTTATAAAGCGGTGAGGGATTCTACCCCAATCTCTATTTTTTTCCATCATGTTAGGATTTATCTCTTTTTAACCCAATTTAATTATTAATTTTTTTATATACATGTTATATATTTTGTGTATATGTTCAGAACAAAAATATCTAGATCAATTTATCTTTAATTTATAGTAAATAAATTTTTACAAGGCCCCCTTCTAATTTCTTCAAAATAAGCAAACCCGATTAAAGGAAACTTCTTAATTTTTTACACATTTTCAAGTACAATAAATAAATTTTTTAAGACACCACTATTTATTTAAATCAATACTTTTTTCATAAAATAATATATTTTTACAGTTATGGTTTTATACAAACATTTATGCAAAATACAAATAATTTTTTCAAAATAACACCTCTTTGCAAAGTACAACGGGTATTTATTTCAAGAACTCCCCAATAATTTTTTTAGAGTATTTTAATCTATTTAAACACCCTAAGTTGAATTTTATTATTAATTTGGAGTAATATTATATTTTATCATTTACAATATTTTGTTAAATGGTTTATGATCATTTTGACTATGGATGTGCTATCCTGATACCATTCACCAAATTACTCAGAATGGTAAGTGATTATGTTTACTATTTGGGGAATGTTAATTACATTTTGTATGTATATGGTGTTTATGTTTCACCCCATTCATATGCGGAATTAACTAGACATAGTAAGAAATTGGTGATGCCCTCTATTACCCTCGATGCATCATTAGGTATCATCAGACAAAAAAATATAGACTTGGCAGAGGCCTAGCCCATTTATTTTTAGATACGGATTTAGTCAAGGCCTTAACCATTTATTTTCAGATGTCTTAGCCAAGTTATTGATGGTATGTTTCAGATGTCCGACATTATTAATTCCCTCATTATGATATTATTAATTGATAATTAATGTTATTATTCAACTAAAATAACATCGATGGTAAAATTTATTTCTCATGTAATTATTTATGACATTAGTTAATAATTTTTCACTCCTACTATATTACGATCAAGACTATGAAATAAAAATATGCATTTTTTATTATTCACCATGCCTTATTATTTATGATATCTTATGCTGTATTTCATACCCTTACTAAGCATATGAGAGCACCCTTTCTGTTAGGTTTTATTTTTCCCCAGATTTCGAAGATGTTTATTATGAATGACTTACAGGGATAATATAGATGTTTATGGATGTTTCCAAGGGATTTGTTATATAGTTTATCATTTCAAGTAATAATGTAAAAATTATGTATGTATTTGGTTTTCAAAAATATATAAAATATCTGGTCCTTCGGGATGCGACTTCCTTGATTATTATACTAATATAATAAATTAAAACAACAAACCCAGGCTGCTGGGGTTAGGGACTTTATAATTTTAATAAAGTATCAAAAAACTATGAATAGATTTTTTCAGTTTCGAGTATGTCACTTTCAGTTTTACTAAAATATAAATTAAAAAAAAAGACACACAAGGATTCATACCGGTCATAGCATGCATCAGGTTGAGGTTCAGATGATTCCTACACATATCAAATGACTTATTTATTGTTATCCTAAAGTATTAAAACAATATGAATTTGTTTTCATGGTTTTGAGTATGTCACTTGTGTTTTATACTAAAATTTCATTTTAAACTGAAAACACACACTTTGAGTCATACTAGTCACATAAATATCGCTTTGATATGAGATTGATTCATATACATAAAAATGACTTATGAATCATTTTCCAAAATTATCAATACTATCAAGGCACCTTTTTATGATTTTCATTGAGTGACCTAAATTTTGAACTAAAATGTTGATTTCGAACTAATAATAAACACTTTGACTCATAAAAGGCACACAATGTATCAAATTGAGGTATAGTTTATTCATACACTTAAAAGATGACTTATGGATTATTTTAATATTCTATTAAAACAATATTAATGTTTTTCTTGGTTTTGAGTATGTCACATGTCCTTTTTACTAAAATTAATGTCAATTTTAAATAAAAAGACACACTTGGAGCCACATTGGTTACACTGTGTGTCTGATTGAGGTGCAGTCCATTCCTACATGAAATAATAAAATATTTATCAATTTTATAATGTATCAAACCAATAATAATGTATTTTCTAGGTTTCGATTATTTAAGTTGTGATTTTTACTAAAATTACATTTTAAACTCGAAACTCACACTTTAAGCCATACCATTCACATCATATGTTGGTTTGATGTGAGACTAATTAATAAATGTCAAAAATGACTTATGAATTGTTCTTCGAAATTATCAAGACAATCTAAGTGCCATTTCCAATTTTTCAGTGAGTACCACAAATTTTGAACTAAAATGTCATTTTCAAACTCATTACGGTCACATTGAGTCATACCATGCACACCATGTATCAAATAGTAGTGGGGTTAATTCATACAAATCAAAATAGATTTATGGATCATTTTAATAAATTATTAAGAAAATATGAATATTTGTTCTCAATTTTGAGTATTTCACGTTTTTTTACTAAAATGTCAATTTTAAATAAAAATGCACAGATGGAGACCTACCGGTCACACCATGCCTCAGATTGAGGTGTGGATTATTCCTACAAGTAAAAAATGACATATAAATCATTTAATAAATTATAAAAACAATAAAAACGTGTTTTACTTATTTTGATCATGTCACCTATGGTTTTTACTGAAATTTCATTTTAAACTGAAAACACGCACTTTGAGTCATATCGGTCACATCATGTGTTAGTTTACATGATATTGATTCCTTAAAATAATAAAGAATTATTAATATTTTTCTTGAATTATCAATACAATCAGATCATGTTTTCTCTGTTTTTAGTGAGTGACACATTTTTTGAACTAAAATGTCAATTTTAAACTGATAACAGACACATTGAGTCATATCAGTCACATCGTGTGTTAGTCTAACAAGATAGAAATTATTACACATTATAAATGACTTATGAACCATTTTACTAAATTAAAAAGATAATAGTAGTGTATTTTCTCATTTTATATTGTGTGACACATGTTTTGAACTAAAATGTCAATTTAAAACTGATAAAGTACACTTTGAGTCATACCAAGAACACCATGTATCATATTGAGGATTGAATGATTCATAAAAGTAAAAAAATGACTTATGTATTATTTTCATAAAGTATCAAAACAATCCATATAATTTTTCCTATTTTTGAGTATGTCACTTGTCTTTTAACAAAAAAGTCTATTTTAAATTAAATTACACACATGGAGTCATACTAGTTTCACTGTGTGTTGTATTGATGTGTGGTTGATTATTACATGTTAGAAATGATTTATGGATCATTTTCATAAAATATGAAAACAACATCAGTGAAATTTCTTGGTTTTAAGTATGTCAATTGTCCTTTTACAAATATGCCATTTTAAATAGGAAGAACACACTTTGAATTATATCAGTCACATAATGTGTCATTTTGACATGAGATCGATTACTACACATCAAAAATGACTTTTGAATAGTTTTAATAAATTATCAATAAAATCAAAGGTGTTTTCTAAATTTTTAGTGAGTGCCACATTTTTGACCTAAAATTTCAATTTTAAATTGATAATGGGTACCTTGATTCGAACTGGGAACACCATGTATTGGATTAAGGTGAGGCTAATTAATACACCTCGAAAAGGACTTATAGATTGATTTCCTAATGTATCAAAACAATGCGAATGTTTTTTCTCAGTTTTGAGTACGTCACTTGTATTTTTTACTAAAATGTAAATTTTAAATAAAAAGACAAACATGGAGTCATATCGATTACACTGTGTGTTATATTGAGATGTGATTGATTCCTATAATTCAAAAATAAATTATGAATTGTTTTCTTAAAGTAAAAAAATAATAGGATTTTATTTCTTCTCTTTGAGTATGTGATGTATGTATGAATATAAAATATAAATTATAAACTAAAAACATAAATTTCAAGTTATACTATGAACACTATTTATCATACCAAGGTGAGATTGATTGACCAATTTTTTTATTAACATTTTCTTAGTTATAGTCTCAATGTCCAATCTCTCATGAGCATGAGAGTCTTAAAAAAACCACCCAAGCCATGAAAAATCATCCATCTATATAAGGAAACAAATCTTATTTTAGTAATACTAAAATAAAATAAAATAAATATTAATATGAAATAATACATTAATAAAATGAATTTTTTTTACTGAAACTACAAAATTTGAGTCATACCAGGTACATTGTGAATCAAATTGAGGAATGGTCGATTCTACCATGTATTTTTATCCTACAATGAATTCAAAATTCTTGGTTATCTAACAATATTTCTGTTTAATATCCTGAAATTTAGAATGTATTAGAGAAAAAAATTGCATCATCATGACTGAATCATACTTATTGAGTGCATGATCATAGTATATGAGTGAATCATCCTTTTTTTCAAAATAATTTCATCATGATATCTATGAAAATTAAAATAATAAGTATCAGATTGAAATTATATGGATATTAAATAAAAAAATAGATAAAATGTTGAAAAAATAAACTAAATAAGTAGTAGTAAGTAATATTTTCATGATATATGTGTACATTCTGACACCAGGCTTGTTTCCAAGTCATTTCTAAACAAATAGATTTCATCATTTAAATATGAGGAATTTCTAAAGTCCAAGAAATACTAGAAAAATATAAAAACACAAAGGATTAATAAAAATTTTAAATGAAATTTTAATTATTTTCAAAAAAACCTTTTCAGGGATAAATGGTTGTTGATGGTGTATAATATATTTCATAAACATGAAAATAAAATAACCAAATCTATATCATTGGATCATTTAAAACTGTATAGAAACATTGAAAAATATCTAATATATTTTTATATATGTTTTGATAGTGAAATATAAATATATATACTCTAATACTTATCCACTTGTAGATGTTGATAGGCTCATTCTACGCAAGAACTATCCTCATTCCATGATTTTGAAAATATTTAAACATCATTTTATAATAAAAGAATTCTAATAAAAAAATAATATAAAATATATAACTATAATTTTAATTCTAAAATGTTTCATTTAGTGCATTACAAATTAAAAAACATCATCATTTGTGGTCGGTTTGTTGGGTTTCCATGTAGTGAATCCAGAAAATAAGTATTTGGATTATCCAAATTGACTGCAATGAGTAAACAATGTTGCCGAAAAAACAAAAAGTAATAAGTAATAAAAGAATTGAAAATATATTTTATATAATTAAAATGTATATTTTTACCCTATCATCGTTGATACTAAGAAGTGTCTGTCATCCATAAGTTTTGTTTTAAACACTACAGCCAATTTTTCAACAATTTCATCAATTTGATATAATTCCGTTGAGGTTAGTTGTATAAAAGTGATATAGGGACTAATAAGGCCATATATATTTTCACATGGTATTCCCATCAAATAGTATTGAAATATACATGATAAGATAAAATTATATATACATATTGGATAAATTTATTGAAGTTTTATTCATAATTTATTCAATAATGCGTTGGGTTTTGATTTGTATCTTCATGAATTAAGAATTATGGACTTAATGGAAGGAATTTTTATAAAATAAAAAAGGGTTTACATGTTGTGTACCACATAAAGGTGGCATAGATCTCATTCACAACTTGATTGAAATACCACATACTATTCCATGAAGACATTACATGACATGAAGATAATACATAACGTGTACATCTAGTACACGATGTGCATATTTCAATGATTAGAATCCTATGAAAAGTGAACCACATACTTGATGTGTAGAGATTTCATGATGTGAAAAGTTTAAAGGATTATTGGGTTAGATATACAAATTGATTCTTTAGTGGGAAAAGTGGATATGAAATACAATACGAGCAAACAAATTACATGATGTGCAGATGTCAGGACAGAAGTCACATAATCTAGTGCACGATTTTCATAACTTACACACTGTGTACTTTTCATCCTATTAATATTATAGGAAATCTATCACATATAAGATCTTGACATAATTTCCTTTTCCCTCATTTTTCTTCTAATTTTTTTATTTTTTTCATTTAAAACTAGATTTCATTTATTTCTTTCATCGTTTTATTGAATCTTTGTGTTTTTTATCATTCTTCTTCCGTTTTTTTTCTCTTTGAATTCTTTTTTCTCTACTGATGGTTGTTTCAACACCACTCTTTATTATTCATAAAATTATGCATCATTGTTCAATGTTTATTCATTCGTAGTTTTTTTTATTGTTTCATACTTGTTTTAATTATGAATGCTCGTTATTCCATTTTCTCTTCATTGAAAATAAGTATTTGATTAGTTTTTTTATTTATTTATAATTATTTTAATGTTGATTTAGGATTTTTTAATCCAATATTTCTTCTTTATCAATTGTTTCTCATGTACACATTTCATGTTTAATATTGCCTTACTTTTGGTCATCATCTCCATCTATGGATAAACCATATAGGGTTAGTGGTCATGAGTAGGGGTGTTTTATGAGCTTAATGAATCTCTATGTTGAACTTTGGAATCCTTATGGCTATTAATTATGTTAATAATAATTTTTCATCACATTATTTTGTAGAAAATTTACCATGGTTAGTGAAATTGAATGAATCTAACCTACTTGGTGTTGAGAAAGACGATGAACACTAGTTTATGATGCTTTTTGAATAGAATCAAAGAATAATGGATATAATGTTTCAATTATCCCCAGAATATGGAATAGTTGAAGCATAGGTCCAACCTATTGGTTTGACCAAAACCAATTGATGACTTTTCACTGCTTCGCAACCTAAGCCACAAAACTATACCAAGTTAAATCTTGGATTAACTTTTTCAAGAGCCCTAAAATTGATCCCAAACACTTCAATTGTTATATTACTTAAATCCAAACAACCTAGATTTAGTTTAAAACCAAAATCGATGATTGAATTGGTGATATCCTTTCCAAGGGTTTTGTTCGATTGGTTGTTGACCTTCTAGCAGTCCTCACGGGTTTGACCCTACAATTCTTCTTTACAATTCCCTTGTAATAAGTGTAGTTTAAGACTATAAATTCTAATCATAACTCATCCCATGAAAATTCAATGATGCATGTAGATGGGTCACATTTTGGTGCTGTTGTAGGGGATTATTGTTTCTCAAGAATAGAATCCTTTGGATCGAACCCCTAATTACCTCAACCCTCCCCCCTTTTTGCATTTTCCACTCCCTTTTTATTTTTTTCAATTTTCACCTTTGGGTGCACATGTGTCCTTTCTATTTCTCTATTTCATTCTTTTCATCTCATCTAGTGTATGAACTAGGGACCCTTAACTCTCTCAAGAATATTGGATGCATAAAGATAACTTCTCTTCAATCCTGAGATCAATAGAACAATCACTGCACACGACCAATTCATAATAGATGAGCATAACAATCTTCCACCACCAAAACTTTATGACCCCCAATATGTGCCAACTGAAAATCAGGGTGAGTGACCAGTTCTGTAGGAGTGCACCATTATTGATTATAGTTTACTATCTATTAGTGGTGTTGTTCTCAACATTGTGTCCCTCATATTGAGGTGCACACATTTGAGATCAAACCGAAACTCATTCACATGATCCAGAACATGGGGAAATTTAGCGGGATTCAAAGAAAAGACCCCCATAGGAACATTTACAAAATTATTGAGGTTTTTGATTACTTCCACAATGAAACAATATCATCATATATCATTCAATTAAGAGTTTTTCTATTCTCATTATATTATTCATCCAAAGTTTGGATAAAAATTCAAGCCCTCGAGTCAATAAAAACATGGGATGAATTAAAAAAATTATTGATAAGTACTTCCCACTAATCTGGACATAGAATCTCCAGAATAAAATTCAAAACCTCACCCAGGTGGATGTATAATTAGCATGGAAGTCAAGGGATTGATTCGAGGAGCTAACCCACAAATTCCCACATCACATATTAGATGTGTGGCTTCAACATCAGACATTCTAGTAAGGACTACAGCCTACTACCCATACTGTGGTAAAAACTACTACTAATGGTAGATTAATACTCAAGACTCTCAAATTCAGCTAATAAATTCTTTATAAAGTTTCTCATAATGAAAGTATGTGGAAAACTGATAAAGGACCACCCCAACATAGAATTTATCAGGTGGAGGGGAACACCTGCCTCACAACACAAGTAGAGGCTTTGACCAAGAAGTTGGAATCATTTTAGTTACCTGTTGTACCACCACCCACTCATACTTTAGTGATGGAAATTCAATCCCGTGAGATGGGTTAAGTCCCACACTCTTAATAATAATAAATTGTAGGGAAGAAAGAAACCCAAGATCTAGATTCTAATTAAATTAATTATCATCAACAATTCCAATAGCACCAACAACCTCAATAGTATCAATAAAAAAACTACCAATAGATTCCAACTTAGAAATTGTAAGAAAACAAAAGTTATTTTTAGCATAGGAGTAGAGAGGTACAACCAAGGAATCCGGGACCACCCGGGTACCCACCATACAGTTCAATGAAAATTCCAACAACCTTTTCCAATAGCTCAGAAATATCCACCATCACAACAACAAAAAATATTTCTATAAAGTTAAACAATATAATCGCAACCTCTCCATACCAATATTGAAAACCAACTCACTATCATTGTGCATAAATAATATTAAGGGATGAAAACCTAAGATATAGAGTTGAAAATACATAAGGCTACACTATGAAACTTAGATCATCAAATGGAGAAGATGTCTAAATCATTATCTGATCAGCTACTAGGTACTTTTCTCAATAATATCTAAACTCATCCAAGGGAAGTGGGAAAATATATAATTTTTAGATTTGAAAATGTGATGGATTTTTAGAAACCCATCAAATATGATATAAATAAGTTGAAATAGTATAATTAAGTTGGTCTAGGGAAATACTAAGATATAAAATCATATGAAAAAAATCTTAGTAGAAAACAAAATTGAAAAAGGAAATGTCTTTGTCGAACCATCGTCATAAAAAACCCCTCTACCTATTTCAGAATGAATGAAATAAAGAAAAAGGGTGGACAATATAATTTTTTTAGAAGTGTTTAAACAATTTCATATGAATATCATATTTTTAGAGGAAATTAAAAAAGTATCTAATTGTGTATGATTCTTTAAATAAATTCTCTCTAGTAAATATAAAATCAAATAATTATGTATTATATATCTAAATGAAGAATGCTCGATAATTATCCAGTGGAAATTGACAAATAAATGTGATACCCATGTAGTTTTTCAATTCCTTAGTATTAAGAAATGTAATTTAAAAAAAGCATTTCATGATCTAGGTTAATGTATCAATATAATTCCCATGTGTGTTTATAATAATACGGGGCTTAGAGAATTGAAACCAACTAGGGTGGCACTCTAAATGGTTGACTACTTAATCAAGCACCCTTAGGGACTACTCGATGACATCTTAGTAAAAGTTGAAAATTAATTTTCCTTACTGATTTTCTTATTATGGATATGGAAGAGGAGGGTGACACTTCAATAATCCTTAGAAGACCATTTATTTTAACTGGAATGGTGATGATTTATTTTAACCTAGAGAGATTGTTTTTTAGAGTTGGAGAAGAATTGTTTGTCTTTAATGTGAAGAAGGCCACTAATAAAAGAAATATATCGAAAAATTTTCAAACCTTCTATCATGCTAATAAAAATTAGATCATGTAAAAATTTAGGATTATAATAATAAAGAAAATCCAATTTATAAACGATACACTTTTCACTAGAATTCAAATTGTAATACACATCTCACAAGAGAGGTTGTCGCACCTTTTCCCCCTTTGTTTTTAAGAATCATTTTACAAGGCCTATGAATTCAATGTTTATGTTGTTTTATTTGAAAAATGTCTAGATGTAGATAATAAATAAATTGATGAATGGAAGGAAACCCAAAGTAGGGTTAATAGGCTTGGGTGGGGTATTTTTTCCTTTAGGATGATTTACTGTGTGCTAAAAGTATTTTGAGAGGACCTAGACCAAAAAGGGGGAAAAACATAAAAAATACCCATCATATAAGTAGTACATGTTGTTTTGATGTTGAGCACCAGAAAAATAATATATTTAATAAATACATTCCATGATGTTTTCAAGGGTCTTCAAAATCCCATGAACTCAGGCTTCATGCATAATTTTTAACCCCTATTCACTCTTGTGTTAATCACCCCCTATCTCAATGCTTCCCCTCCTATAAGAACCCTTTCATGAAGCCACTCCCCCTCTAGAAACTACTTATCATCAATTACACTTACTCTAAACTTCCTCCTATACTCTCCCACAATTATCCCTCCATCTAAAAATGGCCCTAATTAAAATCATTCACTCCCCACCTACTAACCTCATGCCTGAGTTTGAGGACAAACCTCCTCCCACCATGTAGTGGAGGGATTCACCTCCTCTAGCACCATAAGATTCATATTACTCATCTTTCAATTCAACATATGCATACACATCCACATCTGATGACTCATGGTCATCCTCCAACTAATCTTAGGGTGCTTCCCATCCCCTTCATTATACATGCCTCCACTTCTCGAACCCCACACACCAAATTTTATTGGTCCATCCCTAAGCCATGCCAATGCAGACTGACAATATGTTGGACCTTGTCGTATTGGAGTGCATCCACATCCACCATGAGGTCATCAACCTCATAAAATAACTTCACTTGACCCTGATCACCCATGAGCATGAAGAGACTTACAAAGATATCTTTATTGATTTTATAGACACATTTTAGGTTTCCATTAATTATTTTCACTTTTGACTTAGAGGTTATCCCTGGGAGCTCAGCTTGAGCAATTTTTTGTTGGCCTCAACCTCTACTCAGTTGATTTCATTGACTCACCAATCATTCTAACATTACAACTCATGACTAAAAATGATGAGGTTGTATGACTATGGGCCAAGATCACTAAAGGGTAAAAAATAATTTATTATCCTTAGACAATGAAGAGAACCATGCTCTGAGGTGCTGACCTTCAGATCCTGCATAGGGCCCTCGCTCAGGCTTGTTTGGCCTATAGTGATACCCACAAGTCGGTTAGCCAGATCGAGGTCAATATTCTTGTATTAACCATGTGTGGATGAGATGTCAACATGGATAGGTAGTTCATAATGTTATATAGGAAACCAATGAAGAGGAATCACAATACTTTAATTGATGGTTCATACAATACTCAATTTACTAGATATCTTGATGCCTTTGAGGTAACCCGACCCCACACCTCCCTTGGCCCAATAGAGGGCATCAGCCTACTGCTACTTCACAAGATAGGGATATTCATGAAGGATGAAATCATATACCAGTGGGAATCAGTGTATATGGGGGCACTGATGAGGCCCTTACTCCACATGTGGCTGACCCAGCTACACCAACGTCCCCTATTCATGCCCCTCCTATCACTACTACCACCACCACCACCACCACATCTCTTGCTCCTACTACCTCCATCTCACACCATCCCCCAATCCGGTACTGCACCCACAACCACTACTTAAACTACCCATATCCCTTCTCCATATAACACTACCTATCCCACACCATCATCTACCCCATACTTCCATGTAGATCTCTAGATCTCACACCAGTATATTTCAGTGAATCTATGTCAGATATACCACCACTTAGACATCCCATTCATTACACCATCATTCTTCACCATCCCTTCCTCAGAACCATCCACTAGAGTCTCTTACCCCACTACTATAAGTACCTTCACCCTCCATCATTCCCACACAAATCCCCACCAAGTCTGATATTCCCTCTAAGATGACAGACCCCGATTCCCAACAGAAGTATTTTGCAGAGAAGGCCTATAGGGGAAAGGTCCTAACTCTTCCACCATATACTGAGGTTCCATTCATTGGACCTACTACTGAAAACTTGACCACCATCAATTCTCATACCTCACCTACACCATCCTCCATGATAATTTCTCACATTGCATCACCTTCAGAGGTCTTAGATGAACCTCTTTCCATATATATAAAGGACATAGATATGGAAGTCCAGATCAAGTGAGCCACTGTTCAGGAGCATACTTCAGATGAAAAATCCAATGAGTGTTCCATTGAGTCTTAGTTTTCCCTTATACCCTACCTTGTTTTTTCATTATATGAGGGTGAAACTTTTTATACTACTTATATTCAATTTTACACTGATGTATCAATTCTCTTTATATACATGGGATATATATTTTGGATTCACTACTGGTGGGATTACATTCATTTAATTATTGTATCACATTATCAATGTCAAGCTCTTATACCTTAGCCATGGTCGTTGATGCGTCTATTATTCTACCATCTGCCATCCTACTTTGGACTACTCAGTATCTAGATGATGCTGAGCACCAGCTTGATGATATTTCACTAGGGAACCATGATTATCATGGATCACGACCATGGTCGACAAAAATTCTATTATTTTCACATGATATTAATTCTCAATACACTATTAAGGTTATTAATCCTACCAATAATCCCCATGAGCATGATGACAAAACCACCAGTTCTTATAAGAGGTATAAGTCTTCTGAGCATATGGATGACACTACCTAATACTTTTTTCTATTTATCCGTATAAATAAATAAATGTTATAAATTTATGGGTTTCAACACATATATATTTTATTTTATTTATTATTAGTCTTTTACTTAAATTCTTTTTATCATTTTAGTTTCACTTTTGTTCTTAATCAATTGTAAAAATTCATTGTACCAATAAATCTACATTCACATGAGTTTATTTTAATATATATTCACAGTGTTCACTTTCCCATTTCAATGGGTTCATACTATTTAAACTCTATGGACTAATATTTCATCTAGAACATGTTTTTTCATTCTAAAAAATTATAAAGGTATCCCAATTTGAAATCACTTTTCAATAAGTTTCTCTATTGAATAAAATTCACTATAGGGAGCACTCAATTCTCTAAATTAAATTTCAATTTTTCATTTAATTTGGTCTTTTATATATATGTGATATCTCTCCCATGATAATTTCTAGGATTGTGAGGAAACTATTTCATTTTAAGTGGATGGGTATTTCATGAGATTTTTTATCGATACACTTGGATTATTGCATATTTTAACTTACCTAGGATACATTTTTCACAAAAATTATGCTATAAAACTGAAAATTCATTACACCCATTTAAATAAAAGACAATTTTAGGTTGGAGATTGTTAAAATCCATGTCTTACTCCAATTTATTTTTTTTACCATGATTTATGAATTTATTAGTTTAATTCAAATTAAAAAAATAAAATAAAATTTCTTTTCAATGTTTTATTATTTGATTTTATACCCTGATTGATTTCTAGTTATATTTGTATACTCCCATTCTTGAGAGGATTATAGACCCACAATCTCATATTATTTTCGGAGCATATTTTTTAAGAGAATCTCTTAGGCATGGAAAACTATCATAACATGAATTGATATCTTATTAAGGATATTATTGAAAAAAACAAATTTTGATTTTTTTGAAGAAATATTTGTTGAGAAATTTTTTTCGGAGACCCACCTCACTTTTTACTTCTTTGTACTGTATTTTCCATGAATAACCTTTTTTAGGGTAGATCCGGTTCAAGATGATTATCCCTTCATACCCTACTCTTAGTATTATGCATGATTATCCATTGAACAAGTGTGAGGTAATTTTCAGTGTTAATGGAAACGAGATTTTATTAATGAGGAGATGTACATTGGAATTTTTTAATACACTACTATGATGTGATCCATGTTTAATTTTGAAATTTTCTACACCTACCATGTTCCATTTTAAAAAATATAAAAATTTAAAAAACTATTTTGTGTTGTGTATTAGGAAGGTCAACAATTATGATTTTAAAACTGATGAATCCTATTATAGATGATATGTGGTCAGGGGATGGATGTGATATCTGCCTTGAACATGAATTTTGAAAAATTGATAAAAGAAAAAGAAAAGGAAAAATAAGGTAACATGGTATATATTTTATACTTACTTGATATATTCATTGATCCACTTTTATCTATGTAGAGTATTGATTCCGTTTCATCTTGGATGAATCACTTCATTGCACTGTTTGCAATTATCATGCATTATACTATAGAGATTACCCTCCTTTTGATCTTGATTTTTATAATTTTTTCCTATCCGATCTTATATTTAATGTAATTTGTACACTTTTTGCTGAAGACCTCATGATTAATTTTATATTATTATTTATAAAGTAGAGATGGTATAACCAATTAAATCCTATGGTGAGGAATATGTATTTAGGATATGAGCATAACTCCAGTTAAATTTTACTGTGAGTGATGAGAGATTTTTTTTGTGAGGAAAATTGAATTTTTTTTATAGAAATTAGGAAACAATTATGAAATTTTAATTAAAATAAGAATGATTCATGATAAAGAATTAAACTATGAGACAATTATTATTTTATTTTCCGGATTTATTTTGGAGGATTGAATTTTTCTACTTACACTTAGTTTAATTTTCCTAGTTGTAATGAATGTTTCTTGTTTTAAAAATTGTTTCTTTTGGAATCAATATCGACATTATTTTTGCTCGAGGACATGAAATTTTGAAAGTGTGGGGAAATATGAAAAGATGAAATTATATATAAATATTGGGCAACCTTTTTTAAGGTTTATTCATGGTTTATTAAATAATGAACTGGGTTTTGGTTTGTTTTCACAGAAATTTATAATCCTAGATTTAAAATAATAAATGATGAAAAAGTGAAAAACAAGATTTTCATGCGCTGTATCACACACACAATATGTAGACCACATTAACAGCAAGATTCCAATACCATATACCATCCCATAAAGTTATTACAAGACAGGAAGACAATACATGACATGTAAATCTAGAACATGAAGTTCATATTTCAGAGATAAAAATCCCACACAAAGTGAAACCTATATATGATGTGTAGATATTTCATGACATCTATAGTCTGAAAGCTAACTTGGTCAAAGGTACGAACTGATTATTCAATGGTAGAAGTGGATCTCCAATATATGGCTTGAAACTAACTTACATAATATGAAAATTTTGAGATATAAGTCACTTAAGATAGTACACGACATACATGAATTACACACCATGTACTTCTTGAGACTATTAATATTATGAGTGCTCCACTATATATAGAATCTTGAAAAAATTACTTTTTAGCTTATTTTTATTCTTCCATTTTTATTCATTTTCAATATAAAATAAAATAAATTTATTCTATTCTGGGTTTTATTGAATCCCTATGAGTTGTTAATCATTATCCACCCATTCTTCATTCATTGCAATACTGTTTTCAATTTTGATGTTTGTTTCAATGCCGCTCACCATTATCCATAAAAATATTCATAATTATAAAATGGTTAATCATTCTCAGTGATTTTTTTGTTGTTTATTACTTTTTTTTGATTTTGATTTCTCATTCTTTCATTGTCACTTCATTGTGAATATGTATTTTAGCATATTTAGGTAGATTTATAATGGATTAAGTGTTAATTATTTCTTGTTTAATCCTATATTTCTTCTTTATCAACTGTATATTGAGTATGCATAGTGTGCATAATATTTACATAATTTTAATTATCACCTCCACGTGCATCTAATCTATATAGGATTAGTGGTCAAGATTAGGGGTGTATTTGAGAATAATGAATCTTAATGTTAAGCATTGATAACCCTAGGGTAGTTAATTTGGTTAATAATAATTTTCATCTCACTATTTTACACAACCTTGAATATGGGAAGTTCCATTTAATGAACTTATCTTAATTAGAGTTTAGTAGGACTGTGACCATTAGTCTGTGATGATTTCAATATAAAATCTAAACATATTGAACACAATTTTTTTTGTTATACCCAGACCATTAGATAATTGTAGTATAGGTAGATCCAATTAGTTTGATAGAAACTAATCGGTGACTTTTACACTGGTTCCTAGCCTAATATATAGAACTATTCGATGTTAAATCTAGGAATATTTTTTGTCAAGAGACCTGAAATTGACCCCAAGCCATTCCATTATTATTTTCCCTAAATACAAAAAATATCTCTTTATTTTAACATAAAACCTAAAGAATGAATGTGAAGAATCATTTCCAAGGGTATTGTTTAATTGGTTAATGACATTCTAGTAGTCCTCATGTGTTTGACCCCACACTACTACTTTACTATTCCCTTGTATTTTGTGTAGTTTGGGACTATAAATTCTAATCTAACCTCATCCCATGTGAATTCAATGACTCGTGCAAGTGAGTGAATATTATTACAAAAAATATGAATTGTATTAGTCATAATTATTATATGAGACTAGCTAATGGAAAAGATATTATGAAAATACACCTCATATATACATATACAATGGAGACTCCAAGTCATTCATACATGAGGATTTCATTTATATTATTAATAGAAATATATTATGAAATTATCTCTCTATTTATTTGTTCTTATAAATCAACTACGACATTATTACCACTTTATAACCATGTACCCACATGAACTTTTATTATTGAATGCAGAAATTGAACAGGTAGGGTAAAGGTACTTTTTGAAGATATTTTTGATTTGTAATTTGATCCTTCAGATAATTTTGATTTGATATTTTATTTTATCCCCCCTTTTTTTCTCTACTAAGATTAATTGTTTCAATTCATTTATTAATTTTTAATGGTTTGTAGAAAACATAATGTTGAAATGAATATATCCTTATAGAAATGTTTTTTACAAGATCTAATGGTCATGATATGAATATTCCAATATATTCCTCAACCATATGAATATTTTTATCATCAAGTGGAATAGGTATCTTGGTGCTCAACTCATAATCTATGTTAATCCCTACTCTCACATAACCTATTGGAAGTTGTTTTATATATAGATTATATTCTTGGATATTGAACATAGAAGACTTTGCTAAAAGTTGATGGGTGGGAGTTGATAGATATAAATAAAAATCATTTTCACCATATAGAATATCAGTATAAGAAAGGAATCAATTTTTTCCAGATTCAAATTTTATATAAATAATTTTGAGAATATTGATTACCTCATCTAAGAAAAATATTAGAGGGGAATTTCTCACCTAAAAGCAGGTATGGGGTGAGGTGGGATATTCACACAGTGGTTGTTCTTTTGTTGTTTCCTCAATTTCATTCCTTCCCATTACATTATCTAGAAACTCTAACTATAAATTAAATTTATTTCGTTAATATTAGAAAATCATGGCCCGAACTCTTCCATCTTTTATCTTTACCCCCACATTCATTTATTTTAAAAAAATATGTTTATAGTGTTACCCCAAATCCCACAACTCTTATATGACTATATTTTATGGACACTTCATGGTCTCTAATAGTATTTATTCATCTGGTATAGCTGATGATGATTAATTTGTCTAATACAGATACCAAATATAGGAAAATAAGTAATCATTAATATGTAATACCAATTTAAAGAAAATAATATTTTTATTATGTTATACACAAACATGATCCCCACACGTTTTTTGTGTTTTAATCTATTAGTATCCCATATTTATTTACATATGCCTCCTTCTATAGCACATGATGTGGGATTAATGTGACTTCTAATTTGTATTCATCAATATGAATATTAACACAAGAATATAATTAAGTTTTTGTTTTATGTCACATAAAATTATTATGGTAGATTTAGAATACATATCAATTTTTTTTCAAGTGAAGCTTCCCCATCCTTACTTTACAATATGGATATGTTGGTTTTTCTATTTGTTTTTTATTTTCAACACTCTATTTCTATTTCATAAATTAACAATTTTTAATTGAAGTGATTAATACACCTATTTTCAAATAATATATTAACATTCCTAATGTAACTAAAGATATGTCTACATACAAATAACTGTAATGGAATTACATGCTTCTGGGATTATTAGGTGTGCGTACATATTCATTGGGTATGGGTTTATTTTCACTTCAACATCTTTGAGATGAAACATCAAAATAATTTTCTGAAATCCTCTATGAGACTTTCTAGAAAGAATTAATAAAAATTTCATTTTGGATTCAACAACTATAAATTCACTCTACAATGGATAATGAAGAGTAATTAAATGTTTCATGAATTTTGTTTTTAGTAAAATAAAAAATGTATATCATAATGTTACCATAATCTCTTCCCAAATAGATGTATTAACATCAAGAATAAAAATGGGCAAAAAATCTATATCAATCAGCATGTGCTACCGAGTGGTGTGCCTAATGAAACTACAGAACATGGTCTTGTTGGGGTTAACATCCTTGCCAGGTACATTTAATCCAAACCCAAACATGATGCATTTGTTTCTCGCAATAATAATTCTTTTCTAACACCATCATGCTATGGTGGTCTTATTTTTTATGGGAAAATGGTTGTTCACCATATTCCATTTAATCAGGATCAACATTGTAAATATGTCATTCCTCTAGATTAATAGCATTAATATGTGTTTTAGGTTGTTATTCCTCTGTATTGGGTACACGAGTAGGCTGAGAAACCTATTATTCCTTAGGATTTGGAGCATCAATTTGTACAGAGGTCATTATCGACAGAAGTGGTTGAACATTTAATATATATATTGTAAATATAATAGTGAATAGATAATAATATGAGGTAACACAATCTATATTACAAAAAATATAACATTATTAATGAACCGTCTTTTTTTAAAGGTTGAAGGGATTTGACCCCTCTATTGAGTATCTGAATCTCTTCATTGTGGTCTCCTCTAACATGAATGACCCCATCTATATTGGTAACACTGAAAAATTATTTCATTGTTTCAATGAAATGGTAATCCTTAGTTGAATTTTCATCCAACCCTTTAGTATATTTGTTTGATAACAGAACAACTGAAAACATTTGGTATGTGGGATCTAGAACATAAAATAACTATACAACCTATGATTCCATTATAAAAATTTTATCATTGTAACTTTCCTTATTCAACTCTACTTTCATGTATCCTAAATCATCTATTTTAATATCACTCCTATTATCAACACACCTTCATTGAAAAATTGATGCTCAGAACGTTTTATAATACAACTCCCATATTTGTTTGTTTGAGCCAAAGTATGAAAAATTTGGATATATTGGATTTATATCCTTGGTACTAGATATATGTATCACTTTTTCCACAAGTGTAACTCAAATTTTTTAAAATGGTAATGTATTCATCATGTTCATGTGTATAGAATGTATAATCATTAATTACATAACCATTATAAGATAATTCATACACACTTGGTCCTCGTGTTATCCATCGAATTCATTCTGAAATTAAATCTTTATTTTCAGATAACTCTTTAAAAATATAGTCTAAATAACATCCAATAAATTATTGAATATGTGTATTTGATATCAATATTTCATTACATGATGGATTCAAATGCCTAATAATATCTTTTTGGGTTTCAACATATGGGGAAACTTTTAAATTTTTAAGAAAAATGTAAAGGTGAGCCTGCTTCTAATATATAATAGTGATTGTGACAACATATATTCCAAAAAAATTCACACACAATATACCCATTGTGATGAGATTTTGGTAGGCTGATTCTTCCCACACCGGGTAGGTAGTCGGTACATAATTCAATAACTTCCTCAACATTATATTTCTCCATAATAAATCCTTATAGACAACTTTAATTTTTGACATACCCTTTAAAATCATCATATTCTATTCAATGGGTTACATCCATCTATAATGTACATGACCACGTTGTCAAATATCACTTACCAGTCAACCCTCAAGTGAACCATCACATCGAGGAATGTTGGTGGGAGGAAAACTTCCAATTCACATAATATGATGAAAATTTCCTTTTCCATAGTTGAAAATTTCTCAGAGTCGATAACTTTTATTCATATATATTTGAATAAGAAATAAATCTTGGTTAATGTATGATGGATATTCTTGTATAAAATGAAATATAAAGCTATAAACATTAGATTTATCATCAAAACATGATAGCCATATGACTTCAAACCCTTTAACATTAAATTAGTCATTGACATGATAGTCTTGATATTTGATGAATACCCCTATAGAAACATTAAATCATTCAAGATGTTTCAAAACTAACATTTCCCCTTCATGGAAAGTGTGTATGTAGAAGAAGGATGAAAATTATGTTTTCCCCCTTCACTAGAGCCAACTCTTCTTGTATTCACTTGTCAATCATGTCCAATCTAGTGTTAATTCCCTCCTTCACTTTGCTGGGTTCATTTAGTAGGGTTCCAATGACACTATCACGTAAATATTTTTTCATCATACATAACATCATGAAAATTTATTATGTACAAACAATTACAATATCGTAATTCAAAAATTAATCTATTTTTTATATAAATTTATGTATGTTTTTTCAAAAAAGGATTATCAAAATAAGTGTCCAATATTTTTTACTTAATAAAATAGTTGATCAATTGTTAGTGAGAAAAATTATACATGTTACTCTAAAATTACATCGAATGATGTTGTCAAAGATCAATACTTATGTCATCGAGGTAGAAATATGTGATTTCTAAGAAACATAGTCATTATTGAACATTTCAACCTAATGGAATATTTACTGTGTTCAAAATTGGGACACCCTTGAGATTCATTAATGTTTTATCTTGAAAAATTTCCATAAATAGGAATGTTATTTATCATCAGATACAACATGGCCCTCAACATGAATTATTTCTTTTCTGTATGTATCATACAACATAACACCTGAATCCCACAATAATTTCAAATGTTTGATCAATGGAGCCAAATAAACATCAATATCATTACCCAATTGTTTTGGTATGGATATAATCATATATAACATAATGTATTTTCATTTCATGAATAACCACATGGGTAATTTATTATTTACCAATATAATCTGCCATGTACTATATGTGCTACAATGAAATCAAAAATGATTCAATCTATCTGTAGATAGTTTAACACGATGGTTTCTCGATTATTTTTCAAATTCAGGATACTCATGATCAATTCTCTTCTACTTATAAGAGTCTACTGAGTGATTATGTTTCCCATATATATTTCTTTTATTCTCATTCCACACAATTTCCGTATAGTCTCCTCACTTCTATATGAGAACCTAAACCATAGAATTATTGGAAATTACCATACAACGTTTATAGGGCTCAGATCATCTTTATTGTATTGAGAAGAAGCACACATTGGTAATTCATTTTTTGATTTATGGTCCTTTCAAAATAGTATAAAATCATTTTGAAGTACGTATACTCTTTTATAAGTCATACCCATTGAACATATCATTCGTTTAGAATCATATATTCATTTTGGAATGCCATTCTCATTTGGGAGCTTATAATAGAAGATATAAAGTAATTTAGTAAAAATGGAATTAGTCCATACGTTACCACCTTTTAAATTTTATAGCTTTAGAATGAATGATAATTCTATATATTTAGTACAACCATTATACGATGAAATCTTTTCACAAAACTTTAAATTCACAAACAATTTTTCATAATCACAAAGTTCATCTTCAACTTTCATTTTTATTTCCCCAATACTATCCTCATCACCATTCACACTAGTAATCACATCCACAATAAAGTCTTTTTCATTGTACACACTTTTAATCATATTAGATGATCCATAAAACATAGTGTTATCATAGTCACTGTAAAAATATACTTTCTCCCTACAGTTAGTCCAAAATTTATAACTTCAATCTATTCTGTATCAGATCAAGTGATTTTCCAACTCATCTAGACTAATTAGCCTTGAATAAAAATAGTGTAAACATAGACATTGGATTTGAGAAGGGCCATATACATGATATTTTACAAACATGATAAACTCTTTCACTCCATATTCATAATCTTATTTCATAAGTTTTGTATCCATCCATTTTCAATTCATATCCATATTACTTGATTCAGTAATATAAATACTTAAAAAATAAATAAATACAAAAAATGTGCCCTTCAAATAAGGGGTAGCCAACATTTCAATGTTTCAAATAATTTTAGCATGATTTGAAGGAAATGGGTAATTGAATTTAAGAAAATAATTTCTCTACTGTAGGTAGGTTTTATCCTACGAATTTATCTACAATGAACACATATACTTAGTATGGGATGTCTATTTCTCACGGTAGTTCATGAAACATAGGTACATGTCTAGATGAGATGTAGGATGAGTAATAAGGAAAAAATTCAACAATAACTATTCTGGAGATGAATATGATGAGTATGAATGTTTTCACCATAAATCTAAATGTTCCCATATTGGGGTTTTGGTGAAGTATCAATCAAATTTTCTTAGTTTTCTATCTGAAGTTGAAAAAGAAGAAGATGTAGTCTAATATTATTCCATTGAATATTTTTTGATCCTTTAATATTCCTTAGGTTTGGTTGGAGTTGATAGTTTTATTGGATTATACCAAGGTAATTCATTATTTATCTTTTCTAGTTTCATAATTAATATAAAAAACATACCAATCCCTAATTTAATGGATGTATTTTAAAAAGAGTCAGTGACCAAAGTGAATATTTAATCAATGTGGGTAATGATAGAAATTAATCTAATTTATTTATTAATATAACAATCCAATTATGGAATTGATAGCTTGATCATCGTATCCAGAAAAACATGAGTAGGATCACATACAGAGAAAATTTTTGTGAGCATACAATACTAAAAAGGGAAAGGAATATGATGTTCTCAACATTCCTAAAAGTAAAATGTTTTAACTCTTTAAAAAATAATTTATAGATAGATTCTAATCAACAATAGAAGATCATTTATTTAAATTATTGTAGGACTATGAGGAAATATTCAAAAAATGGAGAGAAGTATATTATTTCCATTATTGATAAATTTACATGAATTAAATATATTTTATTTATGATAAATAAATCATAGTATCTAAATATGTTTAAATGTTTTAGAAAAAAAATATATAAGGATTGTAGTTTGTCCTTATAGATGACCCGAACAGATAATGGTATAAAATTTATAAAGGGAACAATGGATTATTATTTTGTGAAGCATGCTTTTTACCATGAACATAGTGTACCATATACCATATAACAAATTGTTTTTAAACAAAATAATAAATTTTTTTGTTTATATGGCTTGAACATTGCTGATAGAGAATACTGCATTATAATAAAAACTGATGAATCTTTTCAATATAATTTCAAATCATAAAAATCCATTTTATATTCATTGGGATATTTTAATGATCCTTTATCAAGATCATCATTGAAATCCAAAATACTATTCTCATTATGAAAAATCATTTAAATACATTTTTTTAACTTTAAAACGAATCATTTACATTATAAAAACTAATTAATCTTGTCATAATAAATCCTTCTGATAATTTTTATTAGTTTTTAAAAATGTATTTCAGGACATAAAATCATGGTACACTTTATTTAAAAAAAAGTTTAACAAAAAATTTATTCATTAAAAACATTTGTTGTATAATGAAACATAGAATTAATTTTCAAACAAAATTAGTAAACATACTCACTATTTTCAAAACCAATCCATTCTCATTTTGAACAAATCATACAAACTTTTTAAATCATGCATCACCCAATTAACTTGTTAACTATATAATCAAGATAGACTAGAGACAATTAAAACCTGGCACAAAATCCAAGGATAATTAGTGACAAAAATCAAATAGGCCAAATAGTTGTAAATCCACATGCCAATCACATTTCTATCATAGGGAGACACTCGAAACTATGTACAAGATCTCCAAAAGGTTTACCAAACTCTTTCAGCTCCCTAGGTTTCATCAGATCATATTCCACTTCACCCTAAACATGAATATATTTATAAACAACACATTGAATCTTGGTGAGTTAATTTAACTATGTTAAATTTAATTTAAATGATGGTAAGTGTGTTATTGAATTTTATTTTTTATTTGAGGTCATCTTTGTGTTGTTTCATGCATATTTTATTTTAATCATTTTTAGTTTTCTTGTTTCATGGCCATTACATACCTAAATTAAGAAATAATATTAATAAACAAAATAATTACATTGAATCATTAATTTCCATTGATTAATATAAAGTAATTAGGTTAAATATAGTATTATGAAAATTAATTCATTAATCACTAAAAGTAGTTGATCAAATGAATGGTGATTTATCAAGTTATAGATATAGAATATGATGACTAGGATTATCTTACTCGAAAATATAATAACAAGAATTGAGAATGGCTTCAATTATTTAATTCACTAGTATAAAAACCATGAAGACTAAAAAACAATGCACATCATCTGAATATTATTTTTTAAAACAATTCATCTCTCACAATCAATCACTTAATTTCTAAATATTTTTTTAAAACCATCTCTATAGATTCAACACTCTACATTACCATGTAATATATTCACTAGATAATATTTAGTTTTAGTCTTTTATTAATTTCATAATTTGACTACACTTTTAGAATTAATGACCCCCTTTAAGGGATATAAAATTTATTGCACCATTTTTATGGATTGTTACAAAAATGAATAGAATAATTATGAAACTTCCACATTTTTTAGTTTTTATTCCCTTTATTTATTAAATTAATGGGTTTATAATACTCTATTCTTAGGTCCCAATTAAAAAAAGTAATGTATAGTGGGAAGTAGAAATAAAATTTATGAGTTTTATCCTGTGCTAGAAATTACCATTAGGAAATAAAAGATCAAAGAAAAAATGGCTCAATATGAACATCATCCAAGTGAGAACCAAGTGATCAAGGTTGCGTGTGTGGTGAATGGAATCATGAAAAATGATGAGTATGAGGCCGGAGGATGGAAATGATCGGGATGAGTGGTGTGATATGGAGAAGTGGTGTAGTAATTGGCTACACGGCGCCTAAAAACTTGAGGAAACTCCATTTGTACAATGTGTGGTAAGGGAAATTTTTTTGGAGAAGTGAATAATAGTGGAATATGGAGGAGTAATTAATGGGATGCAAGAAGAGAATAATTAGTTGCTAAAAAAATAAATTGGAGCACACCATATATTTAGGGATGATCAATTCAACAAGACATTCAATGAAGAGCGAGAGTGGAGAAGGTAGTTGGTTCCCATGGAAGCTTTAAGATGCGGGGGAGGGGAACAATCTGTTAGGGTTATATTTAAAACACCGGGTAAGACTTTTATTAGCACCTTAAAAAAATTTGATAAAGATTATTTTCATCAGTGTTAAAATAGTAAGCATTGATAAAAGGTTTATTTATCATTTTTTTCATTGATAAGGATATATATTTATTAGCGCTAAAATTATATCACTGATAAATTTAGGATTTATCAGTGCCTTTTTTGCGATGATAGAACTCAATCTTTATCAGAACCAAAAAAGCGTTGATAAAGATTCAATTTTAATAATATAACAAATATAATTAAAAATGTTACATTAATATAATTATAAATAAATGTTTATATAATTACAAATTTTTTTTATAAATATAATTATAAATAGATATATATTATTTAAATATATTTATTATAATTTCACAGTTAATAAAATATATATTTAATTAGTTTTAATTATAAATATAAATAAATAAAAATAAAAATATATGTATATAATTATAAATATATTTATATAATTATATAATTATATATATTTATTAAAATATAATTATATATAGTTATAAATATAATATATATATTTATTATTTGCACAGAAAGTTCAGGAATCGAGCGTACTCGGTCTTAAAAATTTATTAAAAAAATAAAAGTACAAAAGACAAAACATGTGGAACACGAAGAGTCACCACAACATGACAATGTCAAGACTAAAACCACACAGAATAATAATAGGAATATCACGTCAAGAATTACACATATGGATAGTAAACCACTTCATTGCGACACAATAACCCCGTTAATGAAAATAGACCAATATTATGCACCCTATGGAGCCAATTTTCATTGAAACCATTAAGAAAACAAACCATAAGTCTGGTCAAAGAACATGCCCATTTGAAGGCCCATCGAGTTCCATGAATCGGTAAAGGATACCCATTGAATGGTACCCATGCAACATCTCTCCACCCATCAAATGAGTCACACCTACTATATCAATTACACTTTCATTCCAAGGTTGTACTGCCTGAGGTCCTCTCTTGTACCGAGGTCACCTCCATTTTCATGATGATTGATTATAGCCCCACTGACTCTACCATCAAACAATGTCACGATGCCTAATCACACCATCTCCATTCCTCCATCCCATTATACCACACCCAATGTAACTATACAAACCTGAGGTCCGCACACATCCAGAGATCACTTCCCCATCTCGAGGTCACTTTCCATGGACCTCACCGATTGTCGAGTATCATCACTAACTGCAGGGATTCACCGGGTTCCCCAAAACCCAAGCGTGACAGAAAAATCTCTATATCTGATGAAAGGTGGGCCAACCATATGAAGGGTTTCATCGGGTAAACCATGTCTCAAATTTGATCACCATTACCGCAATCCACAAGGCATCACTACGATCCACCCCCATTCATCACCAAAGCTGCCTATGGGGTCCCAAACCCAACTGAAAACATCAATCTTCATCAGTGAAATTCCATTCACCGCTATCAAGGATCCAAACCCCCAATATCTAATGGCCATTGAAAGAACAATACCCCCACATAAAGATTCATAACCATCCCATGATGTGAGAACACTCAAAATAGAGGTCCCCTGCCCGAGATCCTAGGATTTTCACCCTTCCTTGAATTAGAGTCATTATAAAAAAAAAGGGATTCTATATGTCCTCAGAAAAATCATAATGCAAGCACGCTATTATCACCCCACTACCTAGGTCTTCATACCAAGATAGCATAAAAATACCAAAATTAGAGCATACCTAGTAGGTTCATTATAAGGAAAGCATTCCTCCCCCTTCTATGATTTTAGAGTTATGCCTGATTCATCTAGTTTAAGCAATTATTCCCTTTTGTGAGGTAAAAAGAGTGCAAAAAGATAAGAATTCCCACCAACATAATGTTGAACTTGATCGTGATCAAAGATGATTGATCTTGAAGGATCTATAAACCAACCTCCAATAGAGTATAGAGAGAGAGACTCTCCACTAGATAGAGAATCCATAAATTGATTCATATATTTATAATTTAAATATATTTAATATATTTTTATAATTATTTAAATATCTGTTTAATTATTTATAATTGTAATTATAAATAATTATATTTAAAAATATATATATTTATTTAAAATTATTAATAGATTTATATAATCATGTATATATATTAATATATTAATAGATATAATTATAAATACAATAAATAAATTTATTATACTTTAATTATTATATATATATATATAACTATAATTATAAATAAATATATTTAAAAAATATTTATCTATTAGTGCATATATATTTATATAATTGGGCTCAGGTCTAGATCCGGGATGTTCGATTCAATGAAAAATGATGTATCAGGTTCCTCACGTCTAGACCCGTCGAAACCCCATAGTAAGGGTATGTGTTTTGCCAGTGTGTGAAATAAAGGGGAATACCAAGCGTCTGATGAACTCTCCCCTAACGTTTGTGAAACTCATTTTTACAGATCTGAAAATAGATCCTTTAGGGCTATTAGGAACCCTCACACACTCAAGGAGTGACTGAAAGCCTATTAGTTATCTTTTATTGGGCTTTTAATACTTTATAAGAGTGATAGGGCGATGATAACTAAGAAGGTGAAGTCTTAAATCTCTTGGATTTGGGTAATTTACAACTGGTAGATTGTCCCCATTGACAGAGGATATTTTTATATTATTTTTTATCACATGGATTATCATTCATGTGGTTAGAGATTTAGTTTTTATGTGCTTAATTCAGAGGTTTTTTTACTTTCTGCCTAGAAATTTTACTTCAATAATCATTAAAAAAAGCATAAAATTGCGCATATTTGGACCAAAATTCATGGTCTTAGCTGGGTACTTTTCCATCCTGTAATTCTTAATGACCTTGAGAACTGTATCGGTGTGCCCATTAAGATAGAAGCGAATAATGTTGAAGGAATATTTGTGTACTTTTCTAGAGTCCTTGTGAATGCCGACAATCTCAATAAATTGTCTGACTCTACTAGTTTAGTTGAAAATGGAGATAAAATTGTGGTTCACTTTGAATATCTATTCATCCCATTATTTCGTGACTTATGCAGGCTTGTGGGGAAAGGGGTCTCTAATTGATGGAATTTTAGAATTAATAGAAGTTATATTATTGAAACTTCTTCAGAGCCTTCTAGGAAGAATGGTCTTAGAGCCTCATATACGAAGAAGGAGGCAATGATTGACTACACCTCTTCTGAGATTGGCTCCACGGAAATAAATAAGGACGCTGACATGAAGGGGAAACTACTACAAATTAGGCATTTAACAGCTCTGGTTTCTACCAATGCTATAAAAAAACACTAATAAATGAAATATTTTTCAATGCTAATGAACGAATTGATAAATTTAACCATTTATCATCACATTTATTTTAACACTAATAAAGGGATTCTTTATTAATGTTTTATTCTTAGTAACGATAAAGAGTACACTTTATCAACTTTTTATTTTTATGGTTGATAATAGGTACCATTTATCAGTACAATATTTTTATCACTCGTAAAGGAATCCTTTATCAGCGCTTTTTTAATTCTGATAAAGGACCAAATAAAGAAAATAAAAAAATAAGTAAATAAAAAAAGAGTTTAGTAAAACAAATATTACAAATTATTTTAATTAAATAATTATTGATAAAAATGAATAATTTGATTACAATATATATAAATTATAAATACTAATAAATAGTATCTATTAAATATATAGAAAGATGAAAAATGAAAATTAGACAAATTAAAATTAAAAATAAGTAAATTGAGAACAACATTAAACATTTTTTTAATTAGATGATTATATATAACATTAATAAATAATATATATTAAATATATATATATTGATATATATAAATATTATTTATATAATCAAAAATTTTATTTATGCATTACATTAAATAGAACTATATTTACCTTATAATGGTTTATAATTCAAAATTAATATGAATTAAAAATACCGACTAATTGCATCGAGTAGTGGGAATAATTGAATGTCGTTTGATTTTTTAGTTTATAAAAAATCCAAAGTATTATATTGATTTCATATATATATATATATATATATATATATGATTAATTCATTTTTAGTCACATACACACACACACAATTTTTTTTAATTTAATCAATTGATATTATTTATTATATATATATATATATATTTACAGTGTTTTTATATTTTCAATATATTTTCATATTTATTTCTATATATATAAATTTTTAATTATTTATATTAGTCAAACATATGCAAATTTTCAATATTGTACCAATTTTTAATTAATCAATTTAACTCATTTTTAGCAAGCAGGATCATAAGATTAAATATTAATTAATAATGTTAAAAATACATTTTTAAAAAATATTTATAATATAATATATTTATAAATGTATATTAATTTCATTTATTACCTTTATAAATATAAATAAATAAATAAATAAATAAATAAATAATATAATTAATATGTAATTATATAATTATAAAAAATAATTATAAAATTATGATAAATTTATTTAAATATTGAATAAATTTACTATGTTCACATATATATAATTATATAAATATATATAATGATATAAATATTATTTTTTTATAAAATATTTATATAATTATGAAAAATTAATTTTATATTTAAAGAATTATAAAATTATTATTTTATAAAAAGTATTATTATAAGTATTATAAGTATATATAATAATTACAAATAAAATATTCTTATTTTTTTAAAAGTAATATATTTATTTATTCTTGGTTTTTTAGATTTTATAAACATAGAGATTTATCAGTGCTAAAACAGCACAGATAAATTTCTATCATTATTAGCGCTAAAAAAATCACTGATATAAAATCATTTTACCAGTTCTTATTAACTTAGAACTTATAAAATGAATCTTTATCAGTGATTTTTTGAGGCATATACAAAAGTGTCACGATCAATTTTATGTTCCCTAAACATCACAAACTTGTTCGCAATATCTTATGCTCTTTGTGGAAGCGAGCTGGTTCCCGCACTCATCATTATCAAATCCAAGATCAAGTCTAGTATAGAATCAAGGCTCCATCTCTTCCAAGCCTCGAATCCATGTCTCGAGTGATTCAAGTGTTTAACACAACCACAACTCGAAGGAAATCTAGGTATTTTGATATCTCTAATTTCTCTCAAGTATCCACTGAACATTCTTATCCCACATCCATGTATACCAATGAGTCTAGTTACAAGATTCTATAATAAAAGAACCCAAAATTCATTTTTTTGATATATTGATGTATCATCTTCCTTGATATCATGTGGGTTTTCTTGGGATATATTTGGTACTGTTTGACTTAAAATATATCAAACCCAGTGCTGGGTCATGTTATTGTGATTTATAAAAGGCTACCAATACCTATATTCGATGACATCTACCGCTTTTTAATCATAACATTTTGAATAATTCATCGATATAGCAGTCGATGTTGTCATTCTTTTGGAACATTCCATTGAATATCACTTGGATGATGAAATATCTAACATTATTGGGGTTTTAAATTACATCGTCCAACAATTGGAATTGATAGGGTTGATTGAAGAGGTACTGAAATATTGAGTTAGACCCTTCTATTTGAAATATAATAGTATATGTTGTTTCCAAAAAATGGTTGATGAAATATCTAAAATAGGGTACAACTATATAATGATTTTGTCATGAAATATTTTCATTTCATAATGAGCATAGAAATATGGTGTAAAATTAATTAATTTATTTAGGATTAATTTGTACTATTTCATGAGAAAAAACCTTATATATGTTTGATTTTTCGTCTTATTTATTTATGTACATGAAAAAATAAAAAATTTCAGTTTTTATTTTTGAAATTTTTAAATTTGAATTTAAATAATAAGACTTAAATTCTATAAAAAATCAATGAGTTTTATGGTTATATAATCCTTCAAATATTTTATACAGGAAAAACTGATTATGAGATAAAATGTAATTGATATTTTGAATTTTTTTGTTGAAATATAGTTTTAAAATAAGTTATTGAAATGATTCATTATGTAGGAAAAGACTCAACATCATGTTGTTTTATGAAATAAAATAATATTTCATTTTGTGGTGTAGAATAAGAGTACATTGTTGATAGAATTTATTTTTCTCAATCCTTTAGTATTGATCGATTTTTTTCTAAATTTTATATTTTTCTTGAAAATTAACTTATTTAAAAAGATTTTATTTTATTATTTAAATTTTAAAGACTATTTTAAATAAATCAAGAATAAACCTTACACCAATAGATTTACCTAATTTTGATAAAAGAAAATGTTAACATTTATTGAATGAAATTTAATAAATGATTTTTTCTATAATATATTTTGATGAAATAAAAATTAGTTTTCATGGATAAAATCATTACACCTTTAGAATCCCACTTAAAGTCAACATTTTTAGTTTGGATTTAATAATTTAATGGCATTCTATGTCCATTGTAGATTATTAAGTCAATTGAGTTTTACAGATTAAGAATAAAAAATTAAATCCATTTTATGTCCTCCTAGTGGTAATATGATGATTCATAAATGTTACCATCTTAATTATGTGACATAAAAAAATCATTACAATACAGTACCGTGACCATTAATGTTAAAGGTTTTAAAAAATCAGAACAATAAATTAACACAAAAAAAATTTATTTTTAAACTAAAGGATCTTTTTAGAAAAATATATGCAACAAAATTATCTATATCAAGCCTTCATTGTTCTTAATAGGATCAATCTTTTCATGTCACGTTGTTTTTATTTATATCAATCTCCTCATTCATAGATTTTATCAAATTATCATACTTGTCAGCTACTCCAAACGATTAAGGCTCTACTTAGGAAAAATGATGATTTGGTAGAATCTTACTCCTTTGAGTTTTCACCAAAACATTCTGATCACCAATGAAATTTTATACGTTTATTTCATCCTTACTTGTATTTATTGCAATTGATAAAAATATAGAAATCATTGTAATGATAACCCAATCAATAATATTTCTTAAAAATCACATCATTTGTTTCATCAAACATCTAATAAACATTGTATGGTTTATATTAATCCATAAAAAAACAGATCATTATTTAACATTTCCTTTTTTTCCACCTAGAGGAATTTCTGATTTCTATCCATGTAATTCTCACAAATGGGAGGTATTAACCTTTGATAATGAATATATTATATGTATTTCATTAATTATTGTACAAAATAAATATTTTATGAACCCAATAGGATATATTTACTTTATCTTAGATGATTCAAAGTTTCAATCCTACGTATCATATTTTATTTTCATCCTCCTCACTTGTTGATTTTTTTTTGGTGAGAACTATTTGATTTTTTTATAATAATTCTCGTATAAAAATTAGAATATCCATATGGTCAACATTGTTTTAACAATAAAATAATTATCCATATAAATAATGTATTATTTTATATTTGTGACTAATTTATTTATTTTTAGTATTACTCATATAATAATTGTTTTTTACAAGTTGATTCTTTTGTTCCACTTAGGGTGGTTTTTTAAAATATGGCCATTCTATTGAGATATTGGACTTAAGACTACAAATGAGATTATTATAATAAGAAAATGTGTCAAGAATATATACATCCATAAAAAATGGGGAATATATAATACTTATATAATTAATTTTGTCATCATTTTATATACTATTTTTTTGTTAATTTAATTATCATTTTTATCTAATACTTATTTAGTTTTTTTCATAGATCTTTTTGGAAGTCATATTTTTCTTTTTACTATATGGAACAAGCCAAAAAATAGATAAATGAATCTTTCTGCCAATGTTACCAAATTTTCCATATTTATTTCATTTATATGTCAGACTTCCTATGCTTCATATTGATTTAATGTTATTAGGTGAAAAATATTTCCTATTGTTGAAATCCAAGGGAGTAAAATAATATCATGTTTTCATTATGGTGACTTCTCAAGCTATAATGGGCACATGATCTTCTTCTTCTCTTATGACATTCAACAATGAGAAAAACATTTCAATTAAGAAAATCGAGTCAATATGTAGTGTTGGATGTTAAATATATAATGAAATTAAAAACATGGTAAAAAAGGATATTAGAATCATATTGAGACTTTTGGATGAGTACGAATCAACTACACCATAATCTGACACATAATGTGACCGATATGACTCTATGTGATTATTTTTTTTAAAAAAAATACATAAATATCCATAAAAATAAAAAATGACATGCTCAATGACAAGAAAACATATTCTAATTATTTTTATACTTTATGGAAATGATCTATATGTCATTTAGAATATAAAAGAATCATTCTAACCTCGATTTTATGCATGGTGTGAATGCTATGACTGAATGTGTTCGTTATTTGATTAAAGTTGAAAGTTTATTTCAAAAAATGTCACCAACTAAAAATAAATAAAATGAACTATAATTATCATAATAAATTAGGAAATCTATGGTTTTATAGGAATTGGTATCCCATCAAACAATTACATGATGTGATTAATATAGGTCAAAGTGCATGTTCACATTTTAAAAAGACATTTTAGTAAATAAAGTGACGTACTCAAAACTGGGAAAACACATTAGAATTATTATTATAATCTTGTTCAATGATCCATTAATCATATGAGGAATCTATGAAATAGTAGTACCTCAATCTGATGCATAGTGTGACTATTATGACTCCAAGTGCCTCTTTTTGTTTAAAAATGACATCATTTATAATTAAAAGGACAACTAACCTACTAAAATCCATGAAAACACATATATATTGTTTTGATACATTAGGGAAATTATCCAAATGTCATTTTTGATATATATGAACAAGATTCACCTCAATCTAATACATGATGTTTACACTGTGACTCAATGTCTCCTCTGTTAGTTTAAAATCGATAGTTTAGTTAGAAAAATGTCACTCACTGAAAATCGAAAAAATGTACTCATATTTTCTCGATAATTTATGTATTTGATTTATAAGTCATTATTTATGTCTATAAATCATTATAATGTCAAAAATATACATGATATGATCAGTATGAGTCAAATTTCCTGTTTCCAGTTTAAAATGACATTTTAGATAAAAAGGCAAGTGACATACTCAAAACTAATTAAACATATTAATATTGTATTGATAATTTATAAAAATGACCCATTACAAATTTAGAATGTTTAATAAATATCCACACCTCAATAAAACACCATATTTGACCGACTGAATCTAAGTAAATATGTTTATTTAAAATTTATTTCATTTTTTGTAAAAAAGAAAACTCACCTTCTCAAAACCGAGAAAACACATTCATATTGTTTTGATAATTTAGAAAAATGACCCATATGTCATTTTTACATGTTTCAATCATTCAAAACTCAATACAAAAAATGATGTGTCTGGTCTGAATCAATGTGTCAGATTTGATTTTAAAATCAACATTTTAGTTCAAAAAGTGTCACTCACTGAAAACTGAGAAAACATGCTTGGATTGTGTTTATAGTTTAAGAATGAAATTCATAAGTCATCTGTGTGGCGTAGGAATCAGTATCAAGTCTAACTGACAATCCATGTGACCATTATGAGTTAAAGTGCATGTTTACAGTTTAATATGAAATTTTAGTAAAAAAGATATGTGATGTACTAAAACCTCGGAAAACACATTCAAATTGTTTTTATACATTAAGAAAACGGTCCATAACTCATTTGAGATGTGTAAGAATCATCCACACCTCAATTTGACTCACGATGTGACCGGTATGAATCCTAGTGAATTTTTAATATATAATTATCATTTCAATTTAAAATGTGCATCACTTTTCCACATCCGAGAAAAAAAATCATCGAGTATTTTCTATTAATTCAATTCTATTTACATACTTGCCTTGGCTGCTTTTGTGGTGTTTTTGGTGTTGGGGTGTGCTATTATACCATACTACATTAATCTCCTTTATCATCACTTATAAAATCACTAATAAATGCTACATTTCTCATCTCTTATAGTATCATTGATAAATGGTACCTTTATTAGTGCTTTTTTAATGCTAATAAAATCCTAAAGCCTTTAATCTTTCCCTAGTAGTCAGTGTTTTTATAGTGGTCAAAAATTCCATTTCTAGCACTTTTGAAGGCACATTTTTTATTATTTAGAAAAGGATTGTCACATAAGAACTAGATCAAAAATCATTGAAACATGGATGTAGGCCTTTTGATACCTGCAAATATTAAGCAGAGGCAACTATGTTTGGAAACAAACTTAGATATAAATGATAGACTTCCTATTGGGACGGTTGAGTGCAAGGTTGAAAATGATAATGCTGTATAAATACATTCTCAAATGAGGGATAAAGTAAATTAAATAGTTTATTTGAAATGTGATCCTCCAAAAAAACAAGGCCAATTCTTGAAATAAGGATGAAGATGGTAGAATCTATATTAAAGATTCCCTTGTTGAAATATATGAAAATATTCTTCAAGTAAGGGGAAGGAACATTATAGTGTATGAGGATGAATTTCAAATGCTATCAAATAATAAGTATAATCATTCTATTTCTCCCTCTAAAATGTGACAATCATCTCTTTCCCTATCTGGGATAGATTTAATTGGAGATAAAATTCATGGAGATGTTACCCCATTATAGATATACCCATGTGGGATGAGAGTGGCTGATGAATATATTTTAGATGAAGAAATGATAATAGACATGGATGAATAATCAAACCTTGAGACAAATGAGGGTGGAAATGCCCTACCAAAATCATGGAAAAAAATAAGAATAATCTTATTAACATCTTCTATATATCTTATAGTAGAGAGGTCTATCATGAGAAATTTGGAAATGTTCATGGAACATTTGCAGGACAAACCTCAAATAGTTATACTGTTCAAAAAAGGATCTACTTTGATATGAATGAAAATTCCTCAAATCAAGATGTTAATGATGAATAAGATGATTCATCATACATGGATGATCAAAATAAAACTTGGTATACCCTTAATTAGTGAAATAGAGGTAAGCATCAGAGTGGTTGGGGTGGATCTCAAGGAAGGGGTTGAAGGCATAAAAAAGGTGACTGTTGTCTTTAATATTAACATCTTTGTTTGGGATAACTTATTCATTGTAACCCCTTATTTCTTTGGTTTGTATTTTAAATTTTTTTAATAAAATTTCTAGGACCATGGGTTTTAATACATGGCTCATTCCATTTCAAGTATTTATATAATTATATATATATATATATATATATAATTTTATACGTATATATATATATATAATTATGTAATTATATACATACTTATTAGTATATAAATATATATTATTATAAATATATAATTTGTTGATGGGTGGGTAGAGAGAGCCCCTATCTCCAAATGATATTGATTAGGGATTCCAAGAAGTTATTTCTCCTTCTCATAAATCTATGACATTGTTATTTCTCACCCCTTTGGGGATTCGATTCCTATTGGCCCTTTGGTGCTTGATCGAATCCTCAAAATCTCAATCGTGTAGAGACTCCTAATGAAGATTGAGGTGTGGATAAATGATCATTCTCTCTCTACAATGGGTCGTCTATGATTTCCATTCGACCAATAGGAAACATATATCATGTTAAATTTGATTCATTTGTAGTCTTAGAGTTCTTAAAAAATTATTACCATTCTGTTATTTCATGGATTATCTTTCCAAGGGGATCCAATACCTTTAATATATGGGACTTAGTTGAGCAGCTATTAGAAACATAGGATTTGTCAAAATGGATCTATGTTTCACTCGGCTTTTGATTCTATCACTTTATTTTCCCTCAGAAGGAATTGAAGATGCAATCATGGGGATTTGGATCAATTTACCTTAATGTTTGGATTTCTTCACAACTAAGAATGGAATAGAAAAGATAATCCACTATAAGTAGTTATTCTCAATATTGGGTTAACATTGACGATCTTCACTAGATTATTTTGAATCTAGAAATACTTTATGATAATTATATTTCGAATGGTGTTCCAATTGAAATGGATATAGAAACGAAAGCAGCTAGATTCAAACATTTTTCTCACTTATTGGTTGATGTCGATATGGGTTATGACTTAGTTGATCAGTTGTTTCTTTTATTCTGATGAAGATGATTTTGAATTAATGATTGTATATGAAAACGTTCCTAATTGTTTAAGGACTACGAGGTTATTGGGCATGATATCCCCAAAAATAGGAGGTCATTAGTTTGTCATATTTTTTTGATCATGGGCATGAAGATATTTGTTCTTAAAAAAGAGTAAGATATTAAATGTTCATTCCATATCTACATTTTCGAATCAGAACAAGTCTCAATAGGAAGGCCATGTGACTGTTTAGTTGGTGATGAATCCAAATGAGAAAAAGGAATAATATGATTTTGGGAAAACCATGCCCTGATCTCAGGAGAATAAATTTAATGACACTTTAAAGGATTAAATCCATATTTATGATGTAGATAAATAAGTGAATCTGGATGCTTTTATTTTTGAAAAAATATATGTGAGGAAATCAAAAAACCATTCTAAGACCAACATCTAGTAGACTTCCAGATCTTTTGAGAAACAATCTAGAATCAAGAATAGATTATTGTACGATATTATTTCCTAGGAAATAACAGAGATTGATACCAACCAAGTGAAAGTTATCTCTGATATGGTCGCATCCCCTCTTCTAAGCAGTGACAATGGACAATGCACAATGAAGGGAAACACTGAGAGGATATCCCTTGATGAGAAAGATATCAATGAGTTTAATATCCATGTATTGAATGATGAGAAGATCTTGTAGGAATAAATGATTTCATAAATAAATTACAAAGGTAAGAAATAATTAGACATTAATTCCTCTATAAGGACTAAAAATAAGTGGTATACCGGTAGGTTTTCTCATTGGTGTCCAAATAAAAAGATGTTTGTGGAAAAATGAAATTATATTTCTTCTACATGGATGAAATGAACTCAAATACTAATTCTTTTCTTAAGGAATAAGATTCATAAGGAAAGAAGAAGACTAATGAAAAAACTACAGTGAGTGATGAAGGATTGTAAATGATCTCTTATAGAAAGACCAATTCTCTTTAAGAACCAAATTTGAATGATTCTCTTATACTAGATTATTATGATACTTCTCTTATTATTTCCCTTGATATTTTTGTATAGGATCTGGATCACAAAACAGAGGTGAAAGTGGTAACTTAAAACATTTTTGTAGTGCTTTAATCTTTTAATGTGTATCCATAGAAAGAAGAATAATACCATGACCCAAAGGTGTTATCCCTAGATGACCATCCCAAGGGTTCTCAAAATCCATGATCATATATAGAATATATTTTCAATGATCAAATTTATGATCCCGTAAAGGGAAAGAAAACATATATATGTTCTCTGGAGATTAATTATCAAACTCCACCTGTTGAAAGTGAGTAAGTGGATCAAGACTCCTCTATAATGAAAAGTCATGCATTGGACACTTCTTCTCTGGATGAGATAACATATAGAAAGTCAAAAAATACTTCCACAGAAATAGAAAATCTAACATTAAGAAGGAAGATCATGAAGGAAATTGGCATCAAGATAAATATTATATTTGGGGACATCATCCAAAATATCATGGTCAAAGATGTGACGGAACTGATTTGGTTTCTATACGAGATAAGCATAGCGTCAAGGTAGGGATTTTTCCCATAAAAAACATCTATTTTCCATACACCCAAAAAGTAGTTGGTTTATGGATTATAGGTTGAGGATACCAGAACTGCAATAGAGTTAATTTCTTAATGGATCTTAATTGATGTTTCATTCAAGAAGATGGATGCACAATAAGAGAGAGAATTCTGACTCCGAGGACACAGATATAGAAGCCTCTTGAAGCAAGTGGAATGATTGATTGAATGTTATACCAAGGGTCGCAGATGTGGATGTGGACATCTACGATTTAATTGGAATGAAATGCGTGAGGAGTAAAGCATGATTGATATAATGATTATGGAAAAACTCAGTCTTTGATTGTTTCTTTAACGATGGAAGTTCTGTCAGGCCCGACCTCATCATTTCTTCTCTTTGCTTTCTTAGTTAATAACATGGACTTGTCCCTAACTCTTCAGAAAAATTATTATGTAAATATATTTATTATGATCTTATAATTATTAAAATATAAATTTATCTATCCATAAATATAATTATAAATATATATATCTATAAATATTTGTATATAAATATAAATATATTTATATACATATAAATATAAATATAAATATATTTATAATTATATATATTTATATAAATATATAAATATATTTATTATTTAAATATATTAAATATATTTTTATTATTATTTAAATATATACTAATTTATTTATGATTCTAATTATAAATAAATATAGTTATAAATATATGTATATATTTATAATTTTATTTATATAGTTATATATATTTATATAATTATATATATATATATATATTAATATATATTAGTATATATAATTACGAATATAATAAATATATTTATTATAATTTTATAATTATTTAAATATGTAAATATAAATATTTATATATTTATAATTTTATAAATACATTCTTAAAACAATATATATTTATAATTTTATAATTAACAAAGTACATTCCATACATATACACATTATATAAATATATATCCATCCCATGTGCATGTGCACATATATATTCATGCACATACATACATCTGTACATGTAAAACATCTATATATTCACATACACAAACCGTATACACACACAACATAATACACACACATATATGCACATAGACCTTGATATAAATATATAAGTTCAAATATCACATATTAAAAATTCATCATTTATATTTGTATAATTTTTTGAATTATTAATAAATAAATATATATATATATCAATATCTCATATTTATATTTATTATATGAGAGTATTTGGTAATTAATTTATATAAATAAACTATTAAACATATTTACTATTTTTTTAAAAAGTTGTGGCAGTAGCCTTTTTTATTATGAAATCAAAGTCCGCATTCTATTTGGGTAGGGGAGACCCATTATAGAGAACATAGACTCAAGACAAAGTGACCCATGAACATGGACTGAAATCCTAGTGCAACGTCATGCTTGTATCATCCTGACTAGGACACCAGGCATACGTCACATCCTTCCTATGTCATGCATGCATCATTGCATGCGTCATAAATCTTCCAAGGGGCTTGCAGGGATTTGAACCCTCGTCCTTTGGATGTAGTATTACTGAGTTTACCACTAAGGCCCCACCCTAACTGCATTGTGAAAAATATTAATTTGATAATTTTCTATATATAAAATTTTGATAATAAGATTCGTTTTTATTAGAAGTTATATAAATCATATTTATATATTTTATTTACATATATATACACAATTTGAGATAAATATTATTTAAAAATATATAAGTATTTATTTATTTATAATTATAACTATAAAAAAATATAAAAAAATATTTTTTATATAATTATAAATATATTTGTATAATTATATATATTTATATAATTATATACATATATAATTTAATATATATATAATTATATATATTTATAAATATATAAATATATATAATTATAAATAAAATAAATATATTTATTATTAAAATATATTCATTTTAATTTTATAATTATTTATAATTATTTTCATTTATTTATAATTATAATTATAAATAAACACATTTATATATATTTATAAATATATTTAAATAATTATGTATAATTATATAAATATATATATTTAGATAATCGTATATATATTTATTAATATATAAATATATATAATTATAAATATAAAAAATATTTTTTTATATAAATATGCTTATTTTCATTTTATAATTATTTAAATATATTAATATTTATTTATAATTATATAAATACTTTTTCTAAAAAAATTAAATATATTTGAATTGTTAAAAAATGTATATTAATATATCATATTTATATTAATTATATACAAGCATTTTTTAATCAATATATATAAATAAATATTATTTTTTGAATATACATATGATAATTTTATATATATTAATTGTATTTTTTATTAAATGTTTTTATCAGTGTTATGAACAACACTGATAGAGATCCATTTTTATTAGTTCTAAAAAATGAACTGATAAAGGGTACACCATTATCAATGGTTTTTAACACTGATAAAGTTACCATTATTAATATTTTCAGCTAGTGATGAAAAAGATAAGCCTTTTATCAATTCTTTTTTTTAACACTAATAAATGTCGGTGCTGGATAAGGCTTGATCTGTGGTAGTGCTATAGGATCAGCATTGGGCATGATTGGTTATTAAATGTATAGTTCTCAACGAAGGAGATGATCACTCTAGGGGGTCTAGCAGAAAGAAGCTGGTGGAGCATGACTGATCGTAGAAATTTGGGGACAAGATTAGGAACCAAAGCATTGTTGTTTTAATGTAATCATTCTGGAGTTATTTGATAGATAACTTATTTCTTTCTCTACTTATCCATCACCCTGTTATGATGATTGTAATGTATAAATTAAAATATTTTGATGATATGATCAAAATTATTGGATAAACTATCCTAGAGATTGAGATTATGTTAGTAATCTTTTTTACTTAATTCATGTAAGATTTCAGACTTGACGATACCCTCATCTTCATATCATAGGTAATAATGTCTTCAAAGATATTAATAACTAATCTTTGTTGAATTCATTTTATTTCTACTTATTCATTTTAGAGTATATCTGAAATGATATATTCTCACTAAGGGTAGAAAATAGTATGAAACTAGATGTTGATCCTGATTTAGGGTTTAATTCATCATTTTTTGGATGATTGGATAAGATATTGGAGGAACTGTATGATTCATTCACTCAAAGGTTAATAATTCAAAAGAATATTCCACCCTCTTTCATATCACATCCATTATTTTTCTTATATTATCTAAATGAAATAACATACTTTTAAAATAAAATAATAAAATTCCAAAAACTCACAATTTATTCTTCTTACTTTATTTATGATCATTCATCACTCTCGGTTTGTTCGCATCATTTTCTATTATTTTATTCACATCACTATAATCATTACTTCCATAATTTCTTTTATATCCATATATTTCTTTACATTTTTTGAGTTTTTTCATTATTCCCTTGTCCACACATAGTTACCCGATGTCCTTCCCGATGGATTGACCTATATTCACCACTAACCTAGTTTATAATAGGATTTATAAATAATTAATTAGACCTATCCAAGTTAAAAACCTCATTTTTTCAAATTTAGGGCTCACTACTGTGGATGGAATGTGAAACCCTAAAGCATAAAGATAATATTAAAGATATTTTATAAAAAAGTAACTAAAAACAAATCTCTATAGAAAATTGAAAAACGAAATTTCTATGTTTATTTGTAATAAAAAAACTTTAAAAAATATCTTTTGAACCTACTAGTGAATGAATATTAGGTCTTCTTATAGAAACATATAAACCTTTACCCCTAAAATCAATATTAACTTAAGTTTACTAAAGCTGAAAAGGGATACTAGAATTATGGAAAACATGGGGCTGAAAATCGAAATAATCGATAGGTTGGAGATTTCAATTAGCCTTGGCCTAGAAATTTTTTTATTAATGGAGTTAGACATAGGGAGTTCCAATTACCTACAAATCTGTTAATCCATCCAGCCTAAGGAAAACATCTAACTCTTGAAACTATGAAATCAAACAATAAATTTTTTTCATGTTTCCATCATATAATTGATTACATAAAAAAGACTCTATTTAACTAATTAAGGAATTATATTTTGTTGTGAAACAACTGCCCTTTATGGGGTTGAGTGAGGAAAATTTCAGTCATAGATTATTCCCATTCTGATTAAAGTGAGATTAAGAACTTATTTTCAAAAAATGGATGAAGATATATTTTATATATAAAACCAACTGTAAAATTATTTTTTATGAATATTTTTTTGAGGAGAATTACTTCTGAAATAAGACATAAAATCACAAGATTTATTCAGGATGAATATGAACTAATCATGAGTATTGGAATATATTCAAGGGGTGATTTTGGAAATTTCATAATAAACCATCCACTTCACATATTCTCATGGAAATTTTCTATAATATCTCACACTATACAACTATACACTTATTGATCAATCATTAGGAGGATATTTTAGTGATAAAACTATTGAGGAACTCAATCAAATATTTAAAACACCGGTATGAAATTCACAACATTAGTATTCAAGAAGAAGAATAATTTTTAAGAAAAAAAATCTTATCAACATGTTGATGTTAAATAATCTAATAATTCCCATGAAAATAATCCAAAGTATTCATTAAATAAATATATCCATTGTTTCATATTTGTACATTTACAATTTTGTAGCCTTAATTTTAAATTGCCTACCCAACCACTTGAAAATTTACATTATTATGGGTATCCACCTAGGATTGAATATAGGGATGATACATTATTAATGAAGCATAATAGTGTTATTGAAAACATCAAAACCATTTTTAGAGAGGGAAGAGAGTTCTTACTCCCCCTCATATGCTTAGAATTTGACAATATATTATTAAACAAATCTGAACCCAACCCAAGGATATGTAATCCAATTAAAAAGGATATGTTAAGGGCATTTTTCATTAGGTTTTGTGTAGAATGGAAGCCCAGGAGTCACAACACAATGATTATATGGTGGAATAAAAGGCATCATTCAATAATTAAATGAAAAATTTACAAACTCAAATCAGTCAAATTTCTAGAGAGTTTGGAAGAAGATAAAAATTAAAGTTAACAAGAACCACTAGAAAAAAAAGGAAGAATATAATTTCCTTCACAAATAGAAGAGTTATTCAAATTCACATGGAATTAAAAAGGACCCTATATCAGATCTAGATGGAAATAAGGGAGAAAAAAATCAAGAAATCATAGAAACAGGAAATTTGGAGAGCAGCACAAAAAATATGTCAAACATTATTTTTATAGATTAAAAAGAAATTGAAATAGAATAAATGAGATAAAAGGGAAAAAATAAAATGATGAAGAAATTGGGATAATTTATACACTTGTGATGAATTTATACCCAAGCATTACTTTCCTTGAATGAATCAAGAAGAAGAATCGCGAATCAGAACTTCCTAATCTTTTTGAACAAGTTAAACAAATATCAATATACCTTTTCATATAATATTGAGTTCAAATTATTATATTATATTAAATAATTGAGGAAACTTTTCTCAAACAATAAATCATTACATGTTTTTACAACTTACAATCATAGTGAGGTGTGAAATGTTGTCTTTTAGAATAGGATACCACCATGAATCGAATATCCTAGATGTTTCGTCATCTCTTATATTATAGAGGATATTGGCTTATACAATTGTCAGTGTTGATTGGGAAAATTATCAATTTGATTCAATTTTATTTATTTGAACATGTGATGTTAAGATAACAAAAACCAACATTATTTTCTTATAGTTAGTGGATGAGTGCATTACTCACCGAATTGGGATAGTTGATGAATTTCTGGAGATAATAGGAAAGCTATATATTTATAAATATTTTATTATACTAAATATTGAGTTTCAAAATAATGTTTTCATCATAAATTTTGGGGTTTTACTTTTTAAATGTGGAGCTATCATCAATGTTTATAAATCTAAGATCATTTTTAATTTTTTGGTCAAAGGGAAAATTTTAATGTCTTAAAAAAATGACATGGAACCTTCTTATTGATAGATATTTTTAAGAGTTTAATTTATTTAATTAGATGAACCATTTTACCATATTTATGTTGAATTGGATAAAAAATACTTCATTTAAAAAATCCATTTTTATTGAAATATTTGTCTCTAAAATTTTTAGGATGTTAATGTTTATAATATGGATAGTTTTCCAGAGGAAAAGACATATATTTCTACTAATATGGGTTTCCTATGAGATTATTTGGTGTCATTGAGCTTAATAAATTGTTTGGATAGTTTTACGATAAAATTATTACTTTAAATAAGTATGAATGCAGTGATGATTGTTTGAAGAAATTCATAAATCTTTTAAATGAGTTTCCATTTCAAATATAGTAAATCTAGTCCTAGATTATGATAATGTAAGGTAGTTTTATTATTACAGTAAAGGGGTTTTCTATAGATACATATTTAAGAGTCATCATTATGATCTTTTACCACCTAGGCCCATGATAATGTCTTAAAGTAAAAAATACAATAAATCTGGAGTTTAATCCCCTTCCATCCCACCTAAAATAATAATTTTTTGGAGATAGATCCTCATAATTTATAATGATCTCATTTGTGAAAAAATGATGTCAATAATAGAGATTAAAAAAATACTTTATGAAGATTCAATAAATTATTTTTTTATTCAACTACTGACATTAATGTATTTAGTCTATCTAACTGTATTTATAAAATTCTCATTGATCCTAACCATAAGCTTAGAGTTAAGGGTAAAATAAGGCATGACCCATACATGAATGGAGTACTCAAAGAGGAGGCAATAAGACTACTTGTTACTAGAATAATATTCCAAAATCTAGATATTCCATTGGTAAGTCATATTTCAGTGGTATATAAATAGTGTATTTTCAGCCATAACTCTTGATAAAAATATGATATATCTAATCAAAACACCAAACAAGAGGATAGTTTGTGTAAATTATTGAAAACCAAATACACCCTCTAAGAAAGATAATTTACCAATGACATTTCTATAAAAAATGCATTAGATATTTATCGGAAATTAATTCCATTGTTTCTTTTGTTGATATTCTAGTTATACCCAAATTCCCATAACCACCGCGTTATAAGAGAAGATCACATTCACATGTCTATATAGAACATTTTATCCCCAGTAAATTCCTTGTTTTCTTATGTGGTTCCCAAATAAATTTATAGATATGTATGATGTACATTGTTATATATATGATTGAATATATAACATGGGTTTCTATTGATGGTTTTTCTATTGTAGGAAACACATTTAAGAGTTTCTTGAAAAATCTAGAAACCATATCGGAAATAATTCAAGAAAAAAATCTTGTGTTAATCATGGAAAAGTTAAAATTCATGGTCAGTGAAAGAATTTTACTGGACCATAAAGTTTCAAAGAGTGGGATAGAGGTATAAAATGATATAATAGAAGTGATCCAAAAGCTAAATCTTCATGAAATGTCAAAAGAATCATGAGGTTTTTAGGCCATTCCAGTTTTTATTAGAGATTCATCAAGAACTACTCTAAACTACCCAACCCCTTTTTCACAAAAATTAGTTAATGAAAAAAAACATTTGAATTTGAGGAAAACAATTAAGAGTCATTTAATACTCATAAAAATAAATATATAACTTCATTTGTGATCACTTATCCAGATTGGAAATGTGTAATGCCATTAATGCAGTTGTATGTGCTAATTTAGGATAATAGAAGGAAAATAAGTTTCATGTGATTTATTATATTAGTAATATGTTGGGTGATTCCCAATAAAATTAAAATATTAATTATAAATATTTATATATTACTATCTTCTTCCGAGATAAGTTTATACACTACTTTATTGGGTCTTATTTCATCATTTTCACAAAATATTATTCTCTTAAACATAGATTTTTGAAACAATAATCCAAACCAAGGATTTTGAGATATACTATTCAGTTACAAGATTTTTATTTTGAAATAATTCATATTAAATGAGCTATAAATATGGATGATAAACTCTTTTTCAAATTACCCAATACCAAGGCTACAAAAGAAAGATAGATAAATAATTACATTTTAGATGAAAATTTGTTTTCTGCGTAAGTTAATCAATATAGTTGGGTTGTATACTATTCTATATTTATTTATTATTAGAGTCAATCCCAAGGACCATACACAAGTCCAAATAAATATATTCATTTATAATTTAATGTAGTACATTTTGGATAAGTCATTTATTTTTATATTGTATGATAATAAAGTTTTGAGAGGTATTCCTGAAGAGATATTTTCCATTATTGATATTTTTAACTCTTAAACATGGAAAGGACATCATAGAGAATAGATTAATTCAAATAAATTATATAAGACCAGATATACTAGCCTAATCTATTCAATTATGCGGGGATACTAGTTTTCAAATGTAATAAGTGGAAAAGGATGGGGGATGTTGATAGGAAATACCTGATTCCCAAAAAATGTATTTTTAATATTATTATATTTATTCTAGTAAGTTGAAATTCATGAAACCATTTATATAATCTTGTGGTAATGAGTATATTTATATGTCTTTAAACTATGTATCTCAGTTAGTTGTAGCAAAGAAGCTTGCAAACAACTTCTAACTAGTTGTTTTCAAAGTCACCTTGAAGAATATACTCTCCTGATTTAGAGTGGCCATGGAATTAATTATAGATAATGGAACTCAAAAAGAAATTTATATGTTCAAGGATTTAATAGAAAAATATGTGTTTCATCATTGAAATATAACCAAATATCACCCGTTGTATAGTAGATATGCTGAATTTTTTGACAACGAGTTCAATTGTTTTGTAGAAGACAATGTTTAATGATATGAAATATTTTTCAATTATGATGGATAATGTTTTTGGAGACTATAGTACAAATTACATGAATCCAATAAAAAATTATTTATATAGAAATCTATTTTGGAAAACATGTCATTTTCCTTTGTAACATCATCATAAATTTATCTGGGATATGGATACTTTGATTAATGACATAAAAAAGTAAGTGAACGAAGGTAGAGGGATTTTAGTGAGTTTGAGGAAATTAGAAGTTTTTTTTGAAAATTTATAAATTTAGATTGAGAAAAAAAAAAAGAAATTCTTCTCTCATTCATTCAGAATAGGTACTTCAACGGTGGTAAAATATTCATGCTATTTATTTTATAGAAGAATATATTTCCAAGTGAAATATTGATCAAGGGGTATTGAAACTTAAAATTTTGAAATTACTTGTTAATGAAGTATATTGAATTAGTTTAAGAGGAGAATATAACATTTCAGGTTAATAGGTAGAGAATTAAGAACTAGTATGAGGGTAAACCATTGGGATTAATTTCCATATCTTTCTTTGAAATGTGAGTCACAACTACGTCCAAATTAATACATTGAACCTATTGATTCTTCTTAATTATACATGGGTAACATTTTTAATTAATTATAATTTATGACTTAAAAAAGATAATCCTTTTATTGTGCTCCGAGCCCATGAAAATTAGTTCAAATCTTACACTTGGTGTTTAGTTTCCTTAAGTGAAAATGCATGCATGTGATTTTAAGGTAGATAGAGTAACCACAAACAATTTGTTTTGTGGTATGTACACTGAGTGAATGAAGATTATTTTATGCCAAAAAATAAAAAATTTATAGATTGATTTCATGGAAGAATGTATCCACCACATGAAAACATAATAAATTGTGCATGTGGGTTATATTTATTGAATGTCTATCGACTGTATGAGTTATTTAGTTGATATAAGAGGAAATAATCTAATACAAGAAGGTATTATGGCAAACCAAATTCAATTATTTTCAACCTCTTAAACAAATTTCATCCTGGAGTTACCTATATAAAATTATCCTAAACTCAAAACTATGGTTTCATTTTCAATCAAGATCAAAATTATGGACTCTTATATTTATCTATTTGTCTTTGTAGGATCCCGAGTGGACCAAACAGAGGACATCACATAGGGCTTCTGAGGGGATAATCTTAAATAATTTCTAATTACTAAATATAATACTATAAGGGGAATATATTTTTCATTACCTCATATTTAAATTCATCTGTCAATTTCATTAATATGTTATTGTGAATTAAGTATTGGTGGATTCCCTTTCTATTAGTATATAAATTCAATGAATCTTTTCATCCTTACCCTGTATATAATATAATAATTTTTGGGATTTTCAAAATCAAATCATTTTTGTAAACTACATGAAAACCATTTAAAATTATTTTGGATTCAAATTTTATTACTACTTTTCATAATGATGAACAAACTAATTCTCTAAGGTTTATTGAAAATTCAATCTACTTTTCTCAAGATTTAAATAATGAAAATTTGCATATCTTTTTTGGCTAATCTAATTGAGGTGGTGAAATGTCTTTATTTTTTTGTAACCCATTAACATTCTATAAAATGATGAATTTCAAATTTATTTTGAAAAAAATTAATTAAATTTATCCCAATAAAGGATTCAACAATTGGGATAATGGTCAATTTTAAGTGTAGGGTAGAGCGGTCATTCTACGAGCTTATCTATTCATCAATGTTGTTTACACATCAAAAAATTTCCTCAAAATTCTTCAAAATTTATAAAATTTTAGGGTCTTTAGACATCAATTTTCTTCAAAATGATGTTGTTCCTAGTGGATTTTTGAGTTTTAATATGAGGTACTATAATGGATATGCAATTTATTTAATTTTTTTATCCCCAAATTTTGTTTTCCCACATATTTTATCAGAATTATGTTTATGAATTATGAATGGGAGTGTGATGGGATAGATCATTCTAGAATTAGAATTAGAACATGAGGAAAATGGATGATTTAAAATGAATATTCTTCAAAATGAATATAGTAAGTTGGATTTTGTGAAGTAAAAAACTGCAAGGAGCCAATATAATGGATAGTCATATAGTTTCTTTGAAACTTATGTAAGATTAGTAATGGAGATGTTATGGTTAAAAAATGATATACAATACACTGAGTGTATGAGTAAATAAATTTCATTTATAAATTGAAAATTTTCTTCGATAATACATCACATGGATATAAATTCGATTTAACTTCCTAATTTTAAATAATGAATTAATTAAGGTGAGGGGAATATTGAACTTAGATGAAGATGTGAGAAATTTACTTATAATAAAATCAAATGATTTATATCAATAAAGTGAAAAATGGATCATTGATTTGATGAAATTAAGGGTGACTAATAACTACATGTTATTATAGATTTTGTTTTACTTCAACATAATTCTTATATATATCCACACACAGTACTGAAAAATTATTTTGAATTAAATTAGGCTAGTGTGAGATTTTTTTATCGGAGAAATGTCATTTTAAATAATGTATTTGTATATGGTTCCTTTTTTTCCAGTGTGAGTATTTGAATCTTGGAAGGCCATGTGTGAAAATTCATTCAAAAAAATTTCACAACACAAAATAATTTTTTTTTTGTAATTCAATGTTTTAACATGATACATCATCAGCTAATTCGTGAAATCTATTTTTATTTATACAAATTAAAATCATAAAATTCATGAATGTAGAAAAATTGCTATGTGAGAGGGAATTTGATATGGTCTATTTTTGAGAAATAGGTGAACATCCATTTTTTAGAGTAATAAATGTTTGTATATTGTAAAATAATTATTTTAATGAGAAATAGTTGAATTTTTCATATAATTTTATGTAAATGTAATTCTTTTTAATATTTTAATCAAAATAAATTTTTTATTGCTGTTATTATGAAAATATTTTTGGTTTCATTTTTTCTATATATTTTAAGATCACTAATTATGTAATTTTCATTGAAAATATAATTTTTAATGATATTTCAATGATCTTAGATTTTTTTTAATTAATTATTTCAAAATAGATAATTTTAATATAATTTATTTAAACACGGAATTCATTTTTTTAATTATCATTTAAAATTTTATTCAATTTTAGATAATGAGATTTTTATGTATGTATTTATTTATTTCAATGGATTTTTTTGACCTAATGAAAAGAGAGTGTCAAGATATTATGAGATGTAATGAACATACAGTTGTTTCATCGACTATAGGAAGAGATTTTACAATCACATAGTTGACCATGAGTAAAAATTTAGTAATTTCCCCAAGAAACTATTCCAACAACATACTTATTATTCTTGACTGACTATAAGTAAAAAATTTACAGTTACCTAAAATGAAAAATTATAAAGGGATATTTATTTTTAATTTCCTAACCAACCATGCCTGCTTTCTAAAACTATCATGAACCCACTCAAAACTATTTTATGATGACCTAGGTTTCAATAGAGGTAATCCAACCAACCCTATATGAAATTCAATAAACACCTAAACCCACCATAGGATATCTTGGATCGATTGGGGTTGGGAAATTACAATTGAGGGATGATTTAGATGAATCGATGGACACAAAAAAAGATGACACCAAACTCAATTAAAAGAATAAAAATCATCACTGAACCTAAGAGGATCTCAATACGACTAAAGAAAATGAGTTTTTAAAACTGGATTGAAGATGAATAAAAAAAATTGATCGACTATAATGGAAATCAATACTAACAAAAGTATTTAAAAAAATTGAAAATGGGCTATAGAAGAAGAAATCATGAAGCATACCTGAGTTATATTGACGATGATAATAATAGAATATTGATATATAATTTTTAGATGAGTTAAATGTAATACAATTTATAGATTAATCTTAGTTACCTATTGAAATTAAAATAATAATAACTTCATTATAAATATAGAATCTTACCATGAGCTATGTTATATCTGTGCATGGAAGGAAGTTAGTCAATTGATTTATAATGATGATGATCTATAGTAAAACTGGTCATTAAGAAGTTGGACTATCGATACACAATGAGAATATGATATAACATAATAATTTTGGGACCAAAAATGATTGTCCCACCAGCACAAATACTAATGAAAGATAAAATAATGTGAAAAATCATAGAAATAATAACACCAAAATATAACTTGGAAGCATCTCAAAAATTAATTGTATAAAAATCCATAGGAAAATAGAAGGATTACAATGGGTTAAATTGGGAACCCACTCCCCCACTATTATAAAGAGAAAACCCTCCTAAATATCTCTCTTGAATATATAGGGAATACACCTAACAAAATAGAACACAAATTTTTGGGAGAAGATTGTTGAAGCTGGAAATGGTTTTTGATGAGAAAACCAAGGGACCCCACTACCTTTTATAGGAAAAACTCACCCCTACTACATTTTTTACTTTGGATCTTTTAGTGGGGTTTGGCCACCTACCACACAACCACCACCTACTCCATTTAACAAATCTAGGGGAGGCCACCATATGAGAGTAAAAAATGCCAACATAACTACTACTTTAAAATTTATTGAGAATAAATAACATCTACACACATTATTTATATCTCTTAAACCATGCTCCTCATGCATCTACATGAATTATTGATGATCTTCACTATCTAAACTTATCATATTTAACTGACATCATTATAAAATCAACCATATTTTTTAGTTTGAAATTTCAACATATTCGCACTTCCTTCCTCCAATATATATAAAAAAGTGACAATATACCTCAATATGTTTCATCCTAGAATAAAAATATGGATTCTTTGTACTGTGTAAGGCACTCTAACTATCACAAAAAAATGGAATCTATTCATGTATGTGCCTAAGCTCCTCCAAAAACCATTTCATCCAAATCACTTCTTTGCAATCCTATGTAGCTTCCATGTAATCCACCTCTATTATGGATAAATACAAAACTAACTATAACATTAAAATCTAGTGAAAAGATCCTCCTACAAGAGTAAAAACATATCCAGTAGTAGATTTCCTCCAGCCAAAATCACCTATAAAATCTAAATCAATATAGCCTATCATAATGAAATATTATCCTACATAACATAATAAATATTTTAGGCCTCTTTAATGTATCTTTGGTTCTTCTTAATTATGATCCAATTCTATCATCCTAGATTCTCCATGAATCGACTAATCAGTTCCACTACATGTGAAATGTCTCATCTAGTCAAAACTATAGAAAACATCAAAATTCCAACTACTATTTCTTAAAAAAAATACATCTCTATCATCTCTATTTCACAATTAATAAACGTCCTATAGGTTAATATGAAATTAATTAAAAGAGGGGTATAAATTGGCTTATATTCTTAAATGTTAAATCATTTGAATAATTTTTTCAGGAAATTATTCTATGATAGAAAAATTGTCCAATTATTTCTATTTTTGTAAATATTCATTGCAAGAATATTGTTTTCTAGTCCCAATTTTTTCATATAAAAATACCTATCCAACTGTTCCTTCATCTACTAGATCTGATCATTATTAGGGCCTACAACCAACATTTCATCTACATACAACATAAATATGATGAAATCATTATGATATGAACACCTGAAATATATATAAGGGTTTTAATGAAGTTGGTTTTATATAAATATCATGATATAGGCATCAAAACTCATTATACCAACACCATGACTCTTGATTGAGCTCATAAAAATATTTTTTCAACCTACAAACCAAGATCTCTTTTCCTTCTTCTAAAAAACCTTATAGTTGGATCATATTGATCTCTTTATCAAGATCATCATGGGGAAATGTATTATTCACATCTAGTTACACTAGATGTAAGCTATATATAACACACATTTCCATAAATATCAATATAGTAATTAGTCTAACAATTGGAAAAAATGTTTCATTAAAATTAATAGCTTCCTTATGAGCTTATCATTCGACCACCATTCTAGTTTGATATTATTCCACCTGGTAATTTCTACCATACATGATCTTAAAGACCCGTTTTTTATTACTTTCCTTTCTTCCATGAGGTAATGGAATAATTTTTAAAGTATTGTTCTTATACATGGATTCAGGTTCTTCATGCATCACTACAATCCATAAGGATACATCTGGAATTTGGGTCACCTCTATGAAAGAAGATGGCTCCCCATCCTCCTTCAATAGGTAGTATGAAATAATTATCTCAGTGATGAGTTTCGTACTAGTTATGGTCCATAATCAACTAGTACTTGATACCGTGATTTGGTAATGCCTCATAGGAAACTAGTTCTTCTTTAAATTTATCATCCACCTCGACTATTTTAGTTTTTTTTATTTATATTCTCTTAGTATACATAAATCATTATTTTCATCATGTCTAATATAAAAATGATATCTTTATTTATGATTTTTTTTCCGGTAGTGGGGTCCCACAAATTAAACCCCCTCACACCAATAGCATATCCCAAGAAGATACATTTCTTGGATCTTGAATCCAATATTGATCTTTACTAGTCATTTAGAATTGCATACACATGAGTTACAAAAGAATGTAACTAAGAATAAACAACAAGTTTACATGTCTAGAATATATATTTATATCTTCAGATCTATCACCATTGAATTAGATAAGTTTATCACATAACATGAAATATTCACTTATTTTATCCAAAAGGTTTCGGAAATTACTATAGTTTTCTACATCACCCTTCTTCTATCGAATTAGGTTATGTTCATTCAATCTTCCACTCAATTCTACTAAGGAGTTTACACCACTATGAACAATATCTTGACACCTTACAATTTAAAAAATCTATCAAAATAATTTCTTTTAAATTATCCACCATTTTATGTCACCAAACTCTTGATTTTCATTCCATATTTCCACATATTCAATGTTTTTAAGACTACAAAAACATCATCCTTAACATTGATTAGTTATATCCAAAATCACCAAGAATAATCATCAATAACAGATAAAAAGTACCTTGATCCTCCTAGGAATATAACTAGTTGTATCTAAACATTAGAATGAATCATATCTAGGATCGATTTTCTTCTTTTCTATTGACATCCCGAATTTTAATCTATGTTACTTTCTCAAAACAAAAATTCTATCAAAGTGGTAATGATACTTTTGTATTACTAAAAATAACTTATGATCATAAATAATATTTAGTCCTCTATTATACATATGAAAATATATCTATTCTATTATTTTATCAATTCTTCTGTTTAGGTAGTTGATGTGACAACTATCTTTGTCTCCCTGTACGTGTCACCCAATAGTACATACAATTTTTTTGAGAACTTATACACCTTCAACACCACAAACACAATAGTCAAATTTTTTATCACTCTATTCTCTGTGCTAGTATTTCATATGATATCATAAAATTGTTCCAAATATAATATTTTCTTATTCAGGCCATTCATATGGGGTACTCCTTTTATAGTTCAGACAATACCATCATGCATCTTCAGTTTTATAATACTGAATCCAATAGTATTAAGTGTGTAATCCTTCCCCATGTGCACATGTACTTACTCCATTGTTTCATATTAATCAAGCCCTTTATATTGATACATCTTGTATATAATGAACCTGTCTTTTAAAACAAATCATTACAAGATTATAATCACAATTGACCATCAAATACAAACCAGTGATCGTAAAGCCTCATGTCTTTTGAAGATTAGGTAGATAAAACTAAAAACATGGAAATAAAATAAAAAATTATATTAATAATCAATAATGATATCCTAAATTCATTTGAGCTCTTACATCTTCATAGGATACCTCGGGGAATACATAGGCTTAAGGGATGGGAAAAAATCCCAATAAGGGAATAAACATAGAAATAAAGCATAACGCATGGGTACAGTGTCTTAAATTGATGGAATAAAAAGGACTGGAACATTAATAATCATATTGAATAATGACATATAGAATATGTGATCATGTAATCATGAAACCATATGAATGTGGTAGCAATATACAAAATGATTCAAGGGTAACTACTATGACTATATCACATGGTGGAAAAAGTCCAATAAAGGAATTGAGTCTACTCTTTGTCCTAATATGACTCCTCAAAAGACTAAATATTAACCAATAAATTAGATCACTCTTTAGTTGATCCCATAATAACATGTTCATGCATATTTTTTTCACATGAATAATAAAATATTAATTATTAACATAAGGCTTACCCATGGAATGAAATGGGTATCATAATCATATCATAAGGCATAAACAATGGGCGTATCATAATGATCTCCACGAAATAATGGATTTATGTAATAAATGAAAATTAATAGGGTAAAATAAAAATATATAATGGTAAAAATATCAAAATAAAGATAAAACATGTAAAAATAGTGTTCAAGAAAATTTAGAAATAAGAGGCTTTATTATAGTTTATGAGAAAACATTAAAGAGACATTAAATCGGTCAAAGTCATAACTATTTTTATAAATCAAAAAAAATTAATTAGATAGATTTTCATGATAAAAATTTTGTTTTTAGAAACATATTGGTGGTAGGAAAAACAAATTATAGAGCGTACTTGAAAATGTGTAAGAAATTGGGAAGTTCCCTTTAATCTGGTTGCTTATCAGGAGGAATTGAGAGGGGAACCTCATAAAACGTGTATTTACTCATAAAATAAGAGATAAATGATATATGTAAATATGTTTGGAACATAAAAAACATAATTTATGGGGATTATGTAATAATAATTAATAATTACATTGGGGTAAAGATAAAGAAGGTGTAACATGAGTGAAAACTGGAGGTTTAGAGAGAATTCCTTACCTTAGGACTGAAAGTGTTCGCACATTCACTTAATGTCATGGATAATAAAATTTGATTAATTAATTAATTAATTAAAAACCTCTTAAAAATTTAATTTATTTATTATAATTTTACTATGTTTAATTACTGCCTTTTTAATGAGTTATAAGATTCAATTTCATCATCCTAGGATCATTTATTTCTTAATTTTTTTATTTGTTCCCTTGAGTTTAGTAATGGGAGATTTATCAAAAGGAAGAAAACTAAAGAAGTTTAATTATATGGTATATAAGAATATTATTTTTTTAAATGGTCCCATATATATATTTTTAGATATTTTAATGATTTATTAGATAAAATGTTAATGATGAATGCTTGTTTAGGTTAGTGTTTTTTCAATAATCACAAACTAGTTTTGTTTTATTATATAATATTATGTATATATATATATGTTCTATACCATAAGAAAGATATAATATAAATTTTAAAATAATTTTAAACCATTAATAGGTTTTAAGACAATCCTTGAATGTGGTAATAGAAAACCAAAAATCATCGTCCATGAAGGTGGTGAATCGACACATCACAAAAAATGTTTTCATTTTTAAGATTAAAATAGAAGAGAAGAGATTTGATGATGGATATAACATTAACATAATACCATTATAGTTTATTTATGATAATATATTTATCATATCACATTGGATAGGGTTCAGTGAGGTAATGATAAGAAAATAAGAAAAATCAATAGAGATAGAAATAGGGTTATACCTCTTGAGTATTTCCTCCTTGAGAACCTCTTTAAGGCACATGGAAGTAGTATTTTTGTGAGAACAGAAATAATATAACATGGGAAAGAGGTTTAGGAGAGTAATTGGTCAGAATATAAGAAAGATCCAATGCTTAGAATGTGTGAGGAGAAGAGGTGGTATTTATAGTGGGAGAAGATGGGTGTTTTTGATTATTTTATTCATTTTTTATTATTTTGGGTCAAGAATATCAAAAGTCTTGATTATTGTGACCAATTACAGTAAATAGTTAATTATAAACTAAAATAATAAATTATTTCATCACCCACAACTCAAAAATTTATGTATTTGGCTTAAAATCTTAAATACCGTAAATTAAAGTATTTTACTATTCAGGAAAAACTAAACTATTTTAGAAAAATACAAAAAATTTACCCTAACCATTTATAAACATGCAGATTTAAAAATGGGCACCATTTTATGAAAATAATGGTCTACATAGGATAAATTTAATTATTAATTAAAAGTCATTTATTCAAAAAATACCAGTTTTAAAATTATAACTGATTTTATGACACATTGAGAAATTAATTAAGGTCTCATAAAATTATATAATAATCATAATACAAAAAATTTTAATTTATGAATTTATTTTATGAAAATAAATTCTCTTTTAAATCATTATCTTAACTATAAAACTTTTAAATAAACATTTACGTGTCATGAAAATACCAACACATAATTTATCATTTTCCAAACATTTATTTACTTATGCCAAGATTAAAATATATAAAATTTTTATTTATAATATGCTTATATTTTATTTATACTTTCATATGTGAGGTTACTATTATATTATTAGGGTTATTATTCTTAATGGTCACATTACTATTCTTACAGTCAAGTTTCTATTCCATTAGTAAAGGTTTGTTAATTTCTATAAACACCATTCATTTCATTATTCATTAATGAGAATAATGTTTTTATTAGGTTATCTATGGGATGAATTTGTTTTATAAAAAAATTATAAGAATCATAATTTTATTGATAAAATTTTGGGTCTTTAAATTCTTCTTCCCTTATGAAATTTCACCCATAAAATATCTTTTTAAATTATATATTTAAAATAGGTGAGGGTAATTCTCCTTAATCAATCCCTCTAGTTCCCATGTTGCCTCTCTAAAGTTGAGGTTACACCATTATACATTGACCAGGTGATTAGTCTTGTTGTATAAAACTTTATCTCTATATTCCAAGATCATTATAGGAATCTCTTCATATGAGTGGCCATTCACTTGTTGTATTACCTTCAGATTCAATACATGTGAGGGATATGGTATGTACTTACTCAAGAGGGATAAATCGAAAACATAATGTATTTGAGATATGGTTAGTGGAAGTGTTAGATGATAGGAAATAACTCTAACATGATCAATAATATCTAAGGGGTTTATGTGCCTAGGAATTAGATTCCCTTTCTTCCCAAATCTCATGATCCTATTCCATAGAGATATGCAAAGAACTAACATGTCTCTAACATAAAACTATAGGTCTCATCGAGGATTGTATTCATTTCTATTCTATCAAATTTAGATTTCCTTGATGTGCTACTGAATGTGTTTCAACTTATCTATAATTTTTTCAACCATTTTACATTGTAGTAGCTTATGCTCACCGACTTCATCCTTACATACCTATGGTTTTCATCTTTTCCAATAAAGGGATTCAAATAGTGACATTTGGATTCATGAGTGGAAACTGTAGTTGTAAGTGAAATTGTACAAGGGTAGATTTTGGTCCCCTTCTCCCTTGAAGTCCATAGAACATGATCTCCACATTCCTTATAGTTTCTAAATAGTACACTCATATTGGCCATCAATTTGAGGATGATAATACTTATATAAGTTCAAATTACTGTTTATAGAATCATGATTTTTTTTTCAAAAAATAGAGGTAAATCATGGATATCGATCAGATACAATTGATTATTGTACTCCATGCTTCCTTTCCAATTCTATAATGTATATCTATACAAGTTTATTGAGTGAAAATTCTTCTCAAATTATGATAAATTGAGTTATCTTTGTAATATTATCCATAGTGACCCATATAGAATTATTTCATTTGGATATCATTTGAAGTCTAATGGAAAAGTACATGATTATGTTTTCCCATTTCCATGTTGGAATGGGTAATGGTTTTATCGTTACTTTAAAAATTTCCTTTCATATTTCACTAGCTAACATACCATGCACATTAATGATTATTTTGTGATATCCTTCATATTTTCAAACCAATATTTCTCTTGGAGATATTGATATATCCGTTTGTTTCTTGGGTGAATAGATAATGGCGAGCTTTGTGAATCATTTAGAAAATCTTAGTTTATATATAGATAGGATAAAAATTATAGTCATGAACTAAGTCATATAAATCCTTCCTAATTATTTTTTAACTTTTTGGATTTCCTAATTATGATAGCTTACACCATTTTCTAAATTTCCTCATAATTTCACTGAGAATCCTTTATTTTCTTTATAAGGGATGATTGTGAAATAATTTGAGAAAGGATTGATGACATTCCTTTTTTAATGATTCCCATTTCAATCCTTTACATGTCTAAAAAGATTGTATCCATCTCAATTCTAATTATTGATAACGTTATAGGATCCTTTGTACTTATAGCATCAACCACTTTATTTACTTTACCTAGATAGTGGTGGATTTAGTAATCATAATCCTTGATGATATCTAAAAATATTTTATGGAAAATATTAATCTCATTCTATGTGAATTTATATTTTAGGTTCTTATGATCTGTATATATCTCACCCTTATCCCCATAGAGATAATTTTTCCAGATTTTCAACCCAAAGATCACAACTGCAAACTCCAAATCATACAAGGGACAGTTTTTCCCATGATTTTACTACTAAATTTTGAATTAGGATATCAATATATCATTTTACATAATTATACATCATAATTCATTATTTTAAGAACCAATATATACCACAAAGAGTTCCCCAATTGTCAGAAGTGAGTGTACTGGTGCAGTGATAAGTCTCTTTTTCAACTCATTAAAGCAGCTTTCATATTCACTTACCCAGAAAATGTTGTTTCCCATATGTGTCAGGTTGGTTAGATGGTATGAAAATAATGACATGTTCTTTTCAAATAATTGGTAATTCCTAACTAGACCAAAGAAACTAATGATCTCCATTGTTGACATTGTCCTCTGCCAATTTTCTACTGCTTTTGTCATGGAAGGGTCCAACGATATTCTTTTACTAGTGATAACATTTTCCAAGAATGATACTTCTTACATCCAAAACTCAGATTTATCATAATTTTTATAGTGTTTCTTCCTTAACAAGGTATTAATCATAATATTAAATGATGCACCTATTCCCCCTTTACATTTTAGTATATCATAATATCATCAATAAAGACTACCACAGATTTTTTGAGGTTATCTATGTTGTACCTCTCGTACCCCTCGTGGTTTAAATTTCATGATCACAATCACTCTCTTATTTATATAACATTGTTTTAAGTGTTTTTGGATGATAGGCATGATTTCAGGTTGCCAAGGAATTGGGCCAAGAAAGCAAGAAGCCAAAAGTGGACTGATTTTCAGTCCACCGGCCAACCGGTGGACGACCACCGGCCAGCCGATGGAGGCCTGGACAGAAGGCATCCCTCTGTCCAGACCACCGGCCAACCGGTGTCCCACCACCGGCCAGCCGGTGGAACCCAGACAAATAGTGTCAGCCACTGCCTCAGCACCGGCCAACCGGTGGCCTCCTCACCGGCCAGCCGGTGGTGCCTGAGCCCGAGCCCTCTCCCTTTTTCAAAGCACCGGCCAACCGGTGGCCAAGCAATGGTCAGCCAGTGGAGCCAGTCAAACTAGCCATTGGGCTTTGACCAAACTTGCCCACTTGACCCCAAACGGCTCCGAAGGCCTCTCCAACGGCTCCTAAGACCCCCAAAGGCCATTTGAGGGTTCCCCCTCTATAAATAAAGGACTAGGAAGCCCCGGAAACGTAAAGGAATCCCACGGGAACATTTTTGATCATTTGGCGAACCTCCGGTGCATTCCTCCAAGGAACCCCCAATTGCTCCAACTCATTTCCACATCCAAGGAGCACCATCAAAGAATCTTGTGAGATCTCTTCATCAACTCCATCAATCCTTTGGTGCCCAAGGCTTCTCCTCTTTACGGTTTTTCATTGTTTTATTTATTTTGAGCATCAATTTGGGTTTGTGCCTACAAACCCCACTTTCTCTCATCTCCCTTTCATTTGGGTTCTCACACCACCTTCAAGGTGTGAAGAGGTTATTCAAGCCTTCCCTTTAAAAGGCTTGAGTCATAGGTGAGCTAGCCTTCACCTGTAAGAAGGCTAGTGGGTTCTTGCTCAACCATTAAAAGTAAGTGGGTTCTTTCTCAACCATTAAAAGCAAGCTGTAATAGGTTCTAGACTAACCTTAAAGTCTAGTGGGTTTCTTGATAAAACCATTAAAAAGAAAGCGGTAGTAAATATCTCAATGGTTGAGTTGGGAGTGGAGACGTAGGCTTTGGTTTAAGCCGAACTCCGTTATCATGTTTTGTGTCTTGCCTCATTTATTTCCGCTGCACCTTTAACTTTGATTTTAAATTGTTAATTAATTTTTAAAAGGCAATTCACCCCCCCTCTTGCCATCACTTCTCCGCCCAACAATTGGTATCAGAGAGAAAATATGAGTAATACCCTAACTGGTTTCAAATTCAAGATCCTTTATGATGGCTTCATCTTCTTTCACCCCCGAAGGATATTCATTGGGTCGTGCTCCATTCTTTGATGGAACCGACTATAACTATTGGAAAACCCGCATGACTACTTTTCATAGAAGTATTGGCTATCCTATTTATAAAATTGTCATGCATGGTTATTCTCTCTCTTCTCCCGATGAATCCAAATGGACTCAAGCCGATATTAAAAATTTCGAGCTTGATGGCAAAGCCATGAATGCTCTTCATTGCGGCCTTGATCGTAATGAATTCAATCGAGTTTCCACATGCACCTCATCACATGAAGTCTGGAAACTATTGGAGGTTACCGATGAGGGGACCAACAAAGTCAAGGAAACTCAATTGGATATGTTCCGTCAAGATTTTGATTCTTTCACCATGCACCCACATGAATCAATTTCTGAAATGTTTACACGTTTTACTGATGTTTGCAATGGAAGAAAGTCCCTTGTTGATGATGTGTCTGCAGAAATGATGGTCAAGAAGATCCTTTGGATCCTACCAAGCTCATGGGCACCAAAAGTCACAGCAATCCAAGAAGCAAAAGACATCAAGAACATGCCGGTCGAAGAACTCATTGGATCCCTCATGACCTATGAGATCACCATGAGGAGGCAAGCTGAAAAGGAAGGAAAACCGATCAAATTTCCAAAGAACATCACCTTCAAAGTTCAACAAGAAGAAAGCTCCTCCTCCTCATCATCTTCCTCTTCAAGCGGCGATTCAGAAATGGAGAATCTTGCCCGCACAATGCACAAATTCATGAAGAAGAACAAAAAGAAGAAATCCCGCAAGGCTTAATCCAACGAAAAATCCGAGCCCGAGGTAACATGTTACGGGTGTGGCAAGAAAGGCCATTACAAGCCCGATTGTCCACTCAATAAGAAAAAGGCCAAGAAAAAGGAAAAGAAGATGGCTTTCAAGGCCACATGGAGTGATAGCTCCACATCCTCCTCCTCCTCCTCCTCAAGTGACAATGGTAACAAATGTCTAATGGCATTTCATGAGGTAACCTCTTCCGACTCTTCTTCCTCTTGTTCTTCAAATTCTTTTAATCATTTATCTTATGAGGATCTCCAACATGCGAGAGATCAATTGGAGGAAGGTTTTCACGAATTTTCTTCCAAATTTTTTGCTTTAAAAAAGAATTTCAAAAAACTCTCTTCCGAAAAGGAACAACTTCTCAAAGAAAAGGAGGAATTGTCCCTCAAGGTCCAAAACCTTCCCGATGTTGACTCTATGGAATCAACTATCAAGGATTTAAGGGAATCCCTAGCTAAGTTCACTGAAGGTGAACATAACCTTTCAAAACTCCTTGGTTCCCAACGTGTATCTAGAATCACCCAAGGCCTTGGCTATTCCAAGCAAGCTTCCTCTTCCCATGCTCCAACTATTTTTGTAAGGGGGAGCTCCCAATATAAATTTTGCAATTATTGTAAAAAACCCGGGCACTTAATTTATGAGTGCAATTGCAAAAATTCCCGGTATGGAAGGCCCAAAACTATTTTCTTTAACGATGAATTTCATAGTAGAAGACCCGCCACAAGACAAGTTTGGATTGAAAAATCCCTTTTAGCGAGTCTCTCCGGGCCAAAATATGTCTCGGTTTCAAAAACCACTCACCGGTGATTTGTTGTTTTTATTTAGGGGGATTTAGGATCGTTTAAGACTTTTTGCATTTTTATTTCAAAATCTTCAATTCAAAAATCTTCAATTCAAAATCTTTCAATTCAATACATTCACTTCAAATTTCAAAAATTTCAATTGGTTCTAAAATCTCTATCTTGTTTTTTCATCCAATCCCTCAATCAAGTTTTATGCCCCGTGCTTTTTTGATAATCACAAAGGGGGAGAAATTCTTTGTTGATTGGGGGAGAAATCTTTCTCTCATGCTTTGCTCTTTTCAATCTTTTACATTGCTTGTTTTGGTGATTGTGATCATCAAAATAGGGGGAGATTGTTGTACCTCTCGTACCCCTTGTGGTTTAAATTTAATGATCACAATCACTCTCTTATTTATCTAATATTGTTTTAAGTGTTTTTGGATAATAGGCATGATTTCAGGTTGCCAAGGAATTGGGCCAAGAAAGAAAGAAGCCAAAAGTGGACTGATTTTCAGTCCACCGACCAACCGGTGGAAGACCACCGGCCAGCCGATGGAGGCCTGGACAGAAGGCATCCCTCTGTCCAGACCACCGGCCAACCGGTGTCCCACCACCGGCCAGCCGGTGGAACCCAGACAAATAGTGTCAGCCACTGCCTCAGCATCGGCCAACCGGTGGCCTCCTCACCGGACATCCGGTGGTGCCTGAGCCCAAGCCCTCTCCCTTTTTCAAAGCACCAGCCAACCGGTGGCCAAGCATCGGTCAGCCGGTGGAGCCAGTCAAACTAGCCGTTGGGCTTTGACCAGACTTGCCCACTTGACCCCCAACAGCTCCGAAGGCCTCTCCAACGGCTCGGAAGACCCCCAAAGGCCATTTGAGGGTTCCCCCTCTATAAATAAAGGACTAGGAAGCCCCGGAAACGTAACGGAAGCCCACGGGAACATTTTTGATCATTTGGCGAACCTCTGGTGCATTCCTCCAAGGAACCCCCAATTGCTCCAACTCATTTCCACATCCAAGGAGCACCATAAAAGAAGCTTGGGAGAGCTCTTCATCAACTCCATCAATCCTTTGGCGCCCAAGGCTTCTCCTCTTTACGGTTTTTCATTGTTTTATTTATTTTGAGCATCAATTTGGGTTTGTGCCTACAAACCCCTCTTTCTCTCATCTCCCTTTCATTTGGGTTCTCACACCACCTTCAAGGTGTGAAGAGGTTAGTCAAGCCTTCCCTTTAAAAGGCTTGAGTCATAGGTGAGCTAGCCTTCGCCTGTAAGAAGGCTAGTGGGTTCTTGCTCAACCATTAAAAGTAAGTGGGTTCTTGCTCAACCATTAAAAGCAAGCTGTAATAGGTTCTAGACTATCCTTAAAGTCTAGTGGGTTTCTTGCTAAAACCATTAAAAAGCAATCGGTAGTAAATCTCTCAACGGTTGAGTTGGGAGCGGAGACGTAGGCTTTGGTTTAAGCCGAACTCCGTTATCAAGTTTTGTGTCTTGCCTCATTTATTTTCGCTGCACCTTTAACATTGATTTTAAATTGTTAATTAATTTTTAAAAGGCAATTCACCCCCCCCCCCTCTTGCCATCACTTCTCCGCACAACAATCTATAAAGACTCTATTCATTTATTCAGTGAAAATTTATGGAGCATTAGTGAGTCTGAAGGTAATCACTATGAACTAATTGCGTCCATACCATGTTCATAAGGCAGTCTTGGGAATATCTTCCTTCTTCACCTTTAATTGTTGATATCCAGACCGAAGAACCCCCTTATATAAATACTTGGGCCCACATAGTTAATAGAAAAATTAATTTATTTTTGGAAGGATATACTTTTTCTTTATCATATTTTCTTAATCTCTTGATAATCAATGTAACGGTGCATCGATCTATCCTTCCTCTTGTCGAAGCAGACTGGTTCACCCCATGGTGAAGCAGTCAGGCATATAAAACCCTGGTACAGATTCTATTGTAACAACTTTTTTAGTTCTTCAAACTCAATGGTGGTAATTTTATAAGATGTATTTTATATTGGAAGAGATATGGGAATAATATTAATTAAGAACTCAGCCTCTCATTTAAAAGGAAGGCTAGTCATTTATTCAGGGAACACGTTAGCATAGTCCCTCCCTATGAGAATGTATTCAACAATGATTCTCGCCTTTATCTCAACAATTCTTGCTAGAAATTATTTTTCATAAGTAAATAATATCCACAACTGTGATGATGATTTTGAATAATATTAATCATCATCCTTACACTTATAAATAATTGGATGATTCCTCAAGATATGAAGAGTGGTCTCCCTTTCTCGAAAGTTGATATGGGATTTATATAAAGATATCTAATCCATTCATAATATAGCATAAAACTCCATAAAAGGTTGTATGAAAATATTTTTTAAGAGGGTCCATCCATAAAAATTCACTAAGGATGGTTTATATAATTTTTATGCAATAATTTTTCCATTTTCTGTTCTCATAGATTACTATAACTCCATATTTTTAGGTGGTGCTAGAAAAGTTATAATAAACTTGAAAGATATGAAAGAATGCGTAGAACCAACATAAAATAGTATGATTTATATTATTTCAGGAATAACTAGCTAACATATCAAGAAACCATTTTTGGGACCCAACATAGAAGTAGTGAAAACATATTCCCTTCCTTGCTTCCTTGGAGGCTGTGTTTGATTTCCTTTGAAATCCCTTAGATCAGGGAATTGGCTTGCATAATTCTCATATTCCTTATAGTTGAAACACTAAACTATAGGCTGAATGTTGACCTAAACCTTCCTTTATTCCTCCACATTTTTGAGATTATTCATATCCCTTTAGTAATTATTTTCCATATGTCCCTTTTTAAAATTTGAAATAGCTTCTGGTTCTCCTTAAGCAGTTTCTAGGATGCTTCTTCCCACATTTTGGACAAGTATAATGTTTATTATTCATTAAATAAGGGGATTTTTCTATCTATCCTCCTATATTAATCTCCATTTTCTTATTTTTATCTCTAGGAACATGATATGACTTAGAGTCTCTTATCTCTATTTCAACCTTAAGGTCACAACAGAAAATCTTCTCATAACTATCAAATTCTTGAATCACCAACACTTTTTGTAGACTCAGCTTTAGTTTCTTAATGAAGAAATCAACCTTTCATTCAGACATCATGAAAATTATAGTGGTGTATAATGAAATCCTTGTAAAGTGTTTTTTATACACCTATATATACCCTTCATTCATTTTATATAGTCCAAAAAACTCTCTTTCAATCTTAAGATGGAGGATTCATGGAAAATATTTATTGAAAAATATTTCCTTGAAATATTCCTATTCCATGGAATCAATTTCTTAATTATAATTTTTGTTTATGATCATTTTACACCATTTATCATCTTCTCAATAAAAATGATAGACCTTTAGTATGAATTCCCTTATTCTAAACATTTAATGGAAAAACTTATATTCTTAATTGAGTTAATCCATTATTCTGTGATGATGGGACCATAAAATCCACTAAATATGGTATTCCTTTTTTTCATATAAAGTTTCAATATAAACTTGACCTTTATTTGGGGAAGGATGGTGTTACACATGATTCCTATTTTTATTTATAAATTGTGTCTGTTGATAAAGTACAATCATGTAGTTTTGATCTCTTTTTCCCATAAAATTTTCCATTTCATTATGGAAATCATCACATTTACTATCACTTTGATTGTTTGCATGGGCTTTCTTATTTCCATAAATTAATTAAAAAAGTAAAATTATGGGGATATGATCGAATACTTAGCTAATAAGCATATAAAAAATAAATATTGAACATATAAAGGTAAAATTTTAAAGGAAAAGTATATCCTAACATGTGATTCTTGATGTTTCAATCTAGTTTATCCATGTTGATATTATTATCCCAAGGGATCCTAATAATGTTTTCTAGTACTAATATAAAAAATAACTAGACCAAACTATGATCCCAACTATAGAAACCCTATCCTTTTACACATATTATTACAAGATTTTAAGTATAATTAACCATCTAATAAAAAACATGGATTGTAAAGTCAAGTGTCTTGGAAGATTAGTTATATGAAACTGAATACATGGAAATAAAATAAAAAATCATAATATTAATAATACATAAGATAACCTATGGAATACATATATATAAGGGATGAGCTAACAATCCTAGTAAGGGAATAAACATAAAAATAAAGAATATCACATTGGTTAGAGGGAATAACATGATGACATAAAAAGGCATGGAACTTGAAGAAAAATATAAAATCATAACAAATATAAAATGGTATCATATAATCATGTAAATAGACAAATGTGTAAACAACATACAACATGACATGAACACAAGTCAAGGCTAATTTCCTAGACTGTATCACATGGTTAATAATGTCTAATAAAGGAATGAAATTTACTCCCTCTCCTAAAGTGACGTCTCGTGATACTAAGCATTAAGAAATGTATTATAGTACTCTCTATGTGTACCCATTATTACATTTTCATGAATATATGTTCCACATGATGAATCAAATATAATTTATAAATATAAGGCTACCCATGGAAATAAATTGGTATCATAATCATATTAAATGGCATACACAATGGGTGTATGATAGTTATGTTCATGAAATAATGAATTTAAATCATACATGGACATTAATAATGTAAAATAGGCATATATAATGTTAAATGGTATTCAAATAAAGTGAAAAGATGTAAAAATACATTTTATGAAACATTAGAAACAAGCATCATTAATGTGGTTTAATGGAAAATATTAAAGAGTCTATTAAGCGGGAAAATGAATAATTGTTCAAATAAATAAATAAATGAACAAATAATTTTTTTTCATGATAAATTTATTTTTTGAATAATATTGGTTTATTAAAATATATTATGGAGTGTACATGAAAATGGGTAAGAAATTGGCAAGTTCCCTTTAACCATGACTGCTAATCGGGAGGAATTGTGAAGGGATCATTATAAAACATGTATTTCCCCATTAAATAAAAAATTGACATAGGTACATAAGATTGGAATATAAAAAATATTTTAGGATGATTACATAATTATAATTAATAATTTCATTGGTGTTGAGATAGAGAATGTGTAACCAGATGAAAAAATAGAGGTTCGAAGAGAATCCCTTACCATATGTCTGAAAGTGTTATGCACTTTTACTTATTGTCCTACATAATCAAATTAGATCAAATAAATAATTAATTCCGAACCCCTTATACATTTATTTTATTTATATTCATTTTACTAATTTAATTTATGCTCTTTTTTATAGGTTATAATATTTAATTTCATATTTTTGGGAGCGTTCATTTTACGATTTTATGATTCATTTGCTTGAGTTTAATTACGGGAGATATTTTAAATTGGAAGATAAACTCATGAAGTGGAATTTTATGGTATTTATGATCCTCCATAATTTTAAATGGTCCCATATAACTTTTTTTCATATATGATATTGATTCATTAGATTAAATTTTAACGTTGAACGTTATTTTATTTTAGTGAATTTTCGATCACCACAATCTAGTTTTGTTTCATTATTTAATATTATATATATATATATATATTTTTCTAAAACATCAAAAAAATTTAATATAAATTTTAAAATATTTTTTGACCAATATAATGGTTTTATGAACATTTTTTATGGTGGTAATATAAAGCAAAAAATCATCATCCATGAAGGTGGTGAATCAACATATCAAAGACGATGTTTTCATTTTGAAGACTTAAAGAGAATAGAATATATTTTATGATGAATATCCCACTAAAATAATAAAATTACTATATATATGATATTGGAGTTATAATGTCACTTTGGATAGGGTAGTTGAGGGAAGGATAAGAATGTAAAATAAGTTAAAAGAGAATGAAAATAAGGTTTAACCTCTTGAGAGTGGTCTCCTGTGGAACCTCCTTAAAGAACATGGAAATGGAATTTTTATGATAATAGTGAGGTCATAATGTTGGTAAGAGGTTTGAGAGAGTAATTGGGTATAATTTAAAAAAGATACAAGACTTAGAATGTTTGAGTGTAAGAGGTGATGATGGGTTTTATTTATAATGGGAGGATAGGGGTGTTATTTATTATTTTATTCATTTATTTATTATATTGGATTAAAATTATAAATAGTGTTGACTATTAAGACTAATAATAGAAACTAGTGCATGTTTGTTATAAATAATGAGTTCTTACATCAACCGTGACTAAAATATTTATGTATTTGGCTTAAAATATCAAATATCGTAAATTACCGTATTTCACTTCTCACAAAAATTCAACTATTTCAGAAAATTACACAAAATTAACCCTACCCATTTTTTTATGTTTATATTTAAAAATTGGAATTAATATTATGAAGATATATTTCTAAATATGATAAATTTAATTTTTAAATAAAATGATCAATTATTTTCAAAATACAGAATTTAAAATTATAACTGATTATATGACACCATAAAATTTTAATTACTTTCTTGTAAAATTATATTATATTCATAAGACAAAAGAATATTAATTTAATAATATATTTTATGAAATTGAATTTTATTTTAAAAAATTATATTAATTCTAAAATCATAAATATACATTTACCTTTCACAAAAATACAAACACTTAATTTATCCTTTTTAAAACATTTATTTACTTATTCCAAGATATAAATATATCATATTTTCATTTATAATATATAAATTATATTTATAAAATCATATGTGAGGTTATTATTATATTGGATGAGTTATTATTCTTAATGTTCACATTACTGTGCCAATAGTCAAGTTTCTATTACATTGTTATATGTTCCTTAATTTCAATAAATATCCCTTATATAATTATTAATTTATGAGAATAACGATTTTATTATGTTATATATTTGAGTTATGTGTTTTATAATTTGACTATAAGAATAATAAATTTATTCATAAGATTCTAGGTTATTGTAATGTGCCATGTTACCCTCAAGTCAATTAACCATGCATCACTGAGATGCTTCTTAATTCCAACAGTCTTCACCACTTTACTGACTTGTATATCTCCATTCTAATAATTAATCACTACATTTACCTTAGATTTATCTTTACTACTCTTCTTATTTGAACAATCCTTGTCAATATTCCTCCTTTCCCAAAAATTGTATCATGTTACATTGTTTTTCTTACTCCTTGATTTGGCCCTACCATGATTTTGAATCCCACAAAAATCATGAACCATCGTCCTTCTTATATCCATTGATAGATCTAATTCTTAGTGAAATGTTTCTTGTCTATCCTCCTTGTTCTTGTGACAAATTTTTTATTTAATAACCACACCCACAACAACATTAAAGAGAAACATTTCCATATTAATATTATTGGTGTGGTTGATGATGAGTTGATCATTAGAATTTGGAAAGCAATAGAGTGGAATATTTTAATGTTTAGTAACCACAATTATATAGAACAATGTTGTGATATGATACAATAGGGTAATAAGGTTATTTATGTGGTCTTTCATCGATTATGAATCCATCATTTGATGGGTGTACACTTTTATCTTCAGGAAAATTTGGTTGTGTTTTGATTTAGACTCTTATAACATTGTTAGAGTATACTATATTTTCATCTCCATATTTTTATGGAATTATTGAAAAAAACATATATTTCAAATCCCAATAGATATTAGAAATATATTTCTCATTCATGTCCTTCCATTTATCGTCTTCTACACCTGTCGATCTTTCACTAATTTTCAGTAGTCCATTATACTTCAACAACACTCCATATATCATTATTTTACACTATGGTAAATTATTCTTATTTAACATATCGATTTCAAATTAAAATTTCATATTAAAACACCATAAATTTAAGTAACTCTAATTTTTCACAATGTTATATATAGTAATAATTTTTTTTATGATACAAAAGATCAATCTGAGTCACAATCACATATCATATTAAAATTTATAAAAAATTTAAATACCTGAAAAAGTGAACAAAACTAGAAAATAACTGTGCTCTAATACCACTTTTTAGGGGGAAAATGATTGGACCACTACTGTGGTGACAAATGTGAGACAAAATAATGTGAAATACATGAGGAAATTATTACACTAGAACATAATGTGGAAAACCCACAAAATGAAAGAGGTAAGAGACTATGAACAAATAGAAGGAACAATAGGGGTAATGTTGGGTTACACTCTTTAATTTTACAAGATAAAAACCTTTTAAATATTTCTCTTGACTATGTGGGTAATACACATCCCAAAATTTCACACAAACTAATTATAGAAAATTACTGAAGCTAATGGTGGTTTCAGATGAAAAAACCAAGTGACCCCACTAACTTTAATAGGGAAACCTCAACACTAATAAATTACTCCACTATATGGTTTGGTGCGGTTTTCACCCACCACACAACAACCACCTTACCAATATGAAAAATCAATGGGAAGAACACTATATGGGAATAAAAAACGAAACAAATATATCATAAACAATGAAAGGATGAGGCCGGTCTTCGATAGGTCACTGAAATTCATTTATCTAAAATGAATCCATCTAAGATCAACTAAAAATTATGTTGTAAGTTTATGAAGAGTTTAGTTCATTTTTTGTAGTAAAAATATAAAAAATTTAGGGGGCCTGAAATTATGAAACCGTATGGGTAAAATTTATTATAGCATTGCAAGCCATGCACTTCACTAAATAACACTATGAAGATAAGTTTTCATCGTCGATCGGGAAAAAAGCTGATCAAGTGCATATTCCCAACCAAGTGTACTAAGGTTTTGGTCAATTGATTCAACTTGAATATCAGTTCTTGAGTGCTCTATAGATAATTTAAATAGAAATCCATGCTGAGTTACAGTATGGATGTTTTTTCTATCATCCTCGATGAATAATTTCCTAAATTAGTTCAAGTAACAATACAAAAATTGTTTCGAGGATGATGATGAAATGGTCTCAAAAATATTGAGGTTGGGTGTTCAAATGAACTATGCATGTTTTAATTAATGAACTAAAGATCTATAGAATTATTAGTTGGATTTATTGAATATTTTAAAATGTATTTTGAGACAAGGTAATTAAAAATTTAATGTGTCTTATAGAAAAGAACCTAGGTTGTGCCACATTGGTCTATGATATACGATGAATCATAATATATTAGGCCACTGAAGGGTATTTGGAGTGGGTATATAAGATGTTTCACAGATTAATCAGTGAACTAAATCTCATGGGTGTCCTATAACTTATAAATAAAGAAATAATAATCCATGAAAGGGAACTGAGGTTTAAATCTAATTTCTAAAATATATCAACTTCACCTAAATACAACTTCAAATATTTTTTTGTATAGTCTATTATAGAAAGATTACTATAAGAGAAGGGAAAGGATATTTTTAGAGGTATATGGAAAAGATGGAATAATCAATCAATACTCACATCATCAATCACAGCCCTTGAACTTCTCATGTGGAGACTATACAGAATTGAGATCATTTTCAATATTGAGTAAGAGAATTTATGAATATGAACATTTGGTAATTAGTAAATCTAAATTTGTAATAGATGAGAAGGGATACGTATAGTGAATACACCTTTTGGATTCTAGATAGAACACTTGGAGATATGAATTTGAGATAGATGTTAGGAATTATGCATCAGTGGTTATTTATTAGAGGCTTTAAAAAGAAGGGGATGCTCACTCAGAGGGATTCATGAGAATTTTTTTGGAGAAACATGACAGATTAGGGAATTATAAGGATGAAGAGAAGGAAATAAACATCACCGGGTCCTGGGAAGATTAATAAAATTATTCTATATTGAACATATACACTTCTCATATATTCATTTCTCTTTTTTATTTTAGTAATGGTTTTATTGAAATATTTTTATTATATGATCATGATAATTTTCTCCACTATTTAGGGGAGTTATAATTTGTTGTTAAAATAATAAAATCCATTCAATAGCGATTTCTTGCGGGTTGTTTCTTGTAAATTTATATTATAGTCAATAATTTTCCAATAACATTATGAACTAGTGAAAAATTATCTTGGTTTATTTTATTTTATTGATACTTAATCATATTAGAATATATCTAAAAATAGACCTACTCATTGATAGTAGTGAATTAGGATTAACTGGGAAATTGGTCGTGATGTATGACATTTTTTAAAATTGTTTGGATGAGTTGATCCAAGAAATTAAGAACTCTATGATTTAATCATGCAAAATTTTACCATTCAATCAAATAATCCATCCTCTTTCATCTCAGATATAGTGTTTTTATTTTAGTGTATGAATGGAGGGAAATATATTTGAAACCATCTTATCAAATTTCCCTATCCAATAATTGATTATTAATGCATTATTGATGATCTATGTGCTCTTTTTATTTTATCCAATGTGTTTTTAATATTTTATTTAGTTTCGTATAATCATAATTTCCAAACGTGATTTTAATTTGGTGTTTTGTTTAATTTTATTATGTGTTCTATTTTTTCTACTAGTCAGACACACCTAATTAAAGTCATTCTCCATAGATCAACCCCTACGCACCACTAAAATTATTTATAATAGGGTTTATAAATAATTATTTCAACCTATCCTAGTTATAGACCATGGTTCTAGTCAAACTAGTATCAGGGTCACATACTTCTCTATATAGTGACCCCATTTATCTCAACATACAATACTATGTTCAGGATACTCAAATATATTGTCTGTGGGTACATATGTTGCTATTCTATAATCTTCTTACTTAAAACTATATCTATTAATACTACTATCAAATAATCCCCCAATCAATTATATCCTTATTTGTTTAAAATTATGTAAAATGTTTCACTAGTATACAAAGGACTTATTTTTTCACTCTAAAAAATATCAACAATGGCCTCTAAAACCTATTCTTTGATGAAACCGCTGAGTCATCCACTTAAAAAAATTTGTCCTGCTAAAATACCATCCCTATCATTAATGTATCATGAAAGAACATTTTTAATTTGACCATTCTCAAAATCGTTAGTCACATGTATTATTTATTCTTTTTAATTTTTCTTTTAAGAAATACATCATGTTCAATCCTTAACTTGTGTATTATATTTCCTCATCATCTTCATGCTTTTAAATTATTGTGATGTAAATTTTTACATTAAAAAACTACACCGAAATAGGTATCTCTTCCTGAACATTATCTATTTAATATACTTTTTGAGGAATATATTTCATTATATTATTCAATCACTAAACTTCTTTTCTTTTTCTATGTAATTTTCATGCCTTCATTAGACTTCATATATTAATTTAATGATTTATAATTTTTCACAACTATGGATTTTATATTGACACATCCCAATTAGACATTATTCATTTCATTCTTATATTAAATTATATAAAAAACTTTTCTATGCCTCCATACGAAAAAAGTTTTAGTGGGATTTTTCTAATTAACATTCCATTTTCATTTTAAGGGTTCTTCAATAAGAATTTCATCATCCATTTATGATATTAACCAATACAATTATCTTAATAAAAATCAATAATAGATTCATCCTAATCTTCCTCAATTTTCAAATTTCACTTGTATTTATAATATATCACCTCCTTTTCACTTTTCATAAAAATTAGGGCGTTCCTCGTGTCACAATTACGATGAGTATTGTGAAACTCATCATGAGATATATCATGTCATTATTAAAAATCTAATATATTTTGATCAAATATATAACATCCCAAGTAAGTAATGAATAATTGATATTTTTATCTATGTCTATTTATGAATTAGATAGTTTTTAGAGGCTTAAAATGAGAATAAATCCAATCTTAAGCATGGAATACACTAATATTTTTAAATGATTGTTTTACTGCCTTTTGATGGAAAACCATTTTTAAATAAAAATTTTGACAATTTTATAAGCTCTATTTGTAAAAATAAACTTATTATTTAGGATTGGGACATTGAAATTTATAATGGATAATTTGTTTGGTATTTTTCTGACAATGTTCATTTTTTAATGAATAGTGAAAAATACTGCATTTTACATCAAAACTGCTTTTTCATCTAATTTAATTATATGGTTAGATTATCTTTTTAATTTTTTTCAAAGTTTAAATAGAATATATTTTTACCATGTAATCCAATAGTGGTCATTAGGATTAATTTCACTTTGTAATTGGGCATAAATTAAAGCCAAACTTTTCATAGATATTGTTTCAAAAAACCCGCTATTTGTATTGACAACAATAATTATTTTTAAATTAATTATTGCAATTTCAGTGTTTGGAATTTCCTAAAATGGACTAATTTTTTGGAATCATAATTTACAAATTATTTAATCAAGCCTCTTTTGTTTTTGGACATTATGAATAGTAACAACGGTAACTATCTTTAATTATCTTGATTAATGAGTAATCGAGTAGTTAAGGATAATAAAATAATATCATAATAAAAAAATGAATAAAAAATGTGTCCTAATGCAACTGGTTGTCTCATGGCCGACCATGGGATGCCTTTTAAAAAATATGGGGACCCCATGGAATCACTTTTGTGTGAAAGTGACTTTTTATCTTTTTATTTTTAAAGAAAGTAAATATAACAAAGAATGTATCACCTAAGTAAAACATTTTTAATTTTGTCTACATAAATTATATGTTGGACTATAAATAGTAATTATAAATCTACAAAGATTTCCTACATCATAGTAATTTTTTCATAATTTTTAGACATTAAATAAATTAAATTATTTATAACATAATGATGATGCAGTGATTACCTCATTATTTAACGATTTAAATAAAATAAAAAGATAATATAAAATCTAAGACCTAAACTTGTCAAGGACCTATTGGATGACTATATTTCGAACCCTTATCACCTTATCCTCAAAATACATCAATGTGGGACCTTTAAAATCCGAAAACCATTTGAAAATAAAGTAACATTTTGTAACTTTCGGAGAGTGCCCCTCCTCTTCTCTTATAAAAGGCCCCCACCTCTACCTCCTTACCCACAACTCTCAATCCTTTGGCTTGGACAAACCCTAATCATTTTGTCTCTCCACATCCCTCTATTACTCTTTTAAGCCTCACATTGGGTAGAAGTATTCCCAAGGAATCCTTTGATCTCAAATCAAAAAGAGTGACCCATTTTTAAGCTAATGTCTTCACTTGTGTTATTTTGCTTTATTTTGCTTCTTCAACCCCATAAAGTCATTATATTCATTTCCTTTGTAACAACAACAGTATATTCCGTATACTAGGTTGTTTTTATAAGAAGGATTTGAGCTATAATTACACACACCTACATCTAATGGTTAAAGAACATACTGTTTCCATGGATGGCGAATTTCTGCCTCACGAAACGATGATTGTTCAATATTCTTCTAACACCTTAAAAGGTGGTCATTAAGATGTCACTATATTTATATATGATATATAATATGTTTATGTTTTCCTTAAGCTTCTGTATTTTTCATTTATGACATACCTTTATGGCTTCCATTATGGGTATACGCGATATCTTCATTTTACGAAGTGCGGACTACCGCCCCCTCAAAATGATTTGATTCGTTAATACCATATGTGGTACGTATAAAGGATATATTTAATGATATTATATATTATACCATACTAGAATTAAAATACTATTATGTATCATTATGTCTTAATTACATTAAATATTAAATAGAAATGGAAGTAGCGTTCATGCGTACGTACGGCTTACCGTCTCCATGAACGGTGCATTTCATTTCTTACCTCTAAATGTTATGTAATATTATAAATGCAAACATATACTGGATATATATGATATATATGATATCTAAATCATGAATACAATTATGGATATAATAAATATTTTACCACATTAACAACTTGTAATTATAAAGAGTTTATTTTTGACTCAAGTACCAATACTCGTTAAAATGACCGTTATTAACTTAAATAATAACATAGTGTTCATGACATGGTAATAAGTGATATAAAAGGAATAATTAACTTTAAAAAGGTTCTTATTCAAGTAGAAATTAACTCAAGTTTATTTTTCAGGAGATTAAAGAATAGTCGAGTCAAGTCGGACCCGAGGTAAGGGACTTCATCTCAATCTCCATTCATTGTGGCATATTTTGTTTTATATACAACCTTATTTTATACGGTGTATAAAACCCTTTGACTTTTATGTTTACCCAAAATGAATCTTTTTTATACGAAGCACTTTACTAAATGACAAAAGGGAATGTTTATGTCGTACGTATGCGGCGACAACGACTTCTCCATTGCTGTGACCATTGTTTGAGTTTCAGCATCCTCTACAAGCCATACCTTTTCTAAAAGAAAAATAAATACCATGTTTTACTTTTCTTTTATTTTGGTATTGAAAATGGTTTTCATAATGTTTTATATCAATGTCTTGTATTGATATCTTGTGATTGAAAGGAGGAAATGTTATGTTTCCTTCATGCATGTTTTATGTGACACGATTATGTTGTGGTTCTTGGGAATTATGATGAAGATGGGTGGTTCCGTGATAAACTAAGGGTGGGTGAGCCTGATATAGCTCTCCAATGAATTGGGTAACATAAAGGAGTTAAAAGTTAAGGTTTTTCCGAAGAGATTTAGGGAATATACTGTGATGGGTATTCCAAACGTAACCAAGAGGGTTACCCCCTACGTAAGAATGTTATGAATTCCTCAAGTTACCTTTATGTCTTATTATTTCTATGATTTATTCATGATTCTATGAGGATTTTAATGTTCTTATGTTTTATGAGTAAAGTATTATTTCATTTATTCTTATGTATACATGTACTCATGTTTCCTTTCCATATTTTTATAACCCTTACTGAGATTTTTATGATCATCCCATGTTTATGAAATGTTTTTCACAGGTCAAGGGAAGGGTACATGATGTGATGATAGTGTCAAGGAAGTGTCAATAAAGAATCCATGATTTATATTAAATATGTTTCTATTGATGGGAAAAATGAATACTATCTTTTATGTAACCACTTTGTTTAAATGTGGAATGTAATTCAAGTTTTATGATCTAATTCTCTAAAACTCTAAACCTGAAAAGATCCACAATGTGTAATGATGTAATAACTCAAGATTATGTAAGGTTTAAGGCTGTGGACTTATAAAATAAATATAGAAAGTTAATCATTATATATTTTTTACAATTTTAAAATCATCCAGTTATTTATCAAATCCATAAATATGAATTACAATATCACCCACTCTAGTGAAACTTTTAATCAAATTATTATATTTATCCTTTTTATTGTCTTGAGATTTTCCACTTAAATTTTGTAACATGTAATGTTGGGTCAATATATTTACATCATACATGTTTTAAATATTATCCCATTTTTCATTACCAATATGCAACCCTATAACATTACTATGGCCATTTTTAGACTAGGATGAGAGTATATCATTCCGATAATTCCTATATATCTCTATATTTCATTCTTAAAAAAATTCATAGATCCATTAGTTTAAGTAGGGGAATATAAGAAAGTGACATTATCACACACTTATATACATTATGATAGCAAATATGCTAGAATCTACTTCACTCTCCAATAAAATTTCATTATATCCATTATGCGAACAAAATAAATATTAATTGAACATTGAATATCCGTTAATAATTTTAAATGATTAAGATCTCAGGGAAACCTAGTTTTCTTGATACAATGTTAAATGACTAAATTATTTTTAGAACTACTAAGTTGGGGTGGTGGGGTATGGGTAACTGGTGGTTTATATTTTTATAACTTCTTCTTAAATTTGAACCTTGTGACTGAGTAAGATCATTAAATACTTGATAAGATCTTTCTATCACCTCATATGATACTGGAACATAAGGAAACATTTTATATAGGAATTGTACAAGGAAATTCCTCAATTTTATAGAATATTAATTCTCAGGTATGGGTTTAGTTTTGAGGCCTTTATTATTAGTAAAAACAAGTGATCATAAGATAGGTGTAGAGTACATCATTGAATCTTCATGGGATCCCAGTGGAAGATGCTATGTAATGGAAATATACATCCTTGAACCAATACTATGACAATAATAGTATGATAAATTTTAAAATAGAATGTCGAACCATTTGAATTTATCCTCACTATTGGTTGAATTAAATCATTGTAGTTTCTCTAAATTCATTATCTTGAAATGTGTGGAATTTTTTAATGTGTAACTTGATTGATTTCTTAGAATCCACTATAGAACATGCACATCAGATACTTCTATTGAATCTTTACAATGATTTTTTCATACATAAGAGAATGTATGCATAAAATGAGAATATGCATTCTAAGAAGTAAATAATTGATAATGAATTTCAGGCTTGTCCTATCTCTTCCTACTCAAGATTTACAATCAACACCAATAAATAAAAACAATATTTAATAAAACATCCTAACAATCCCAATTGATACCCCTATATTCATATGAATTAAAATCCCCAATATATCACAATTTAATTAGTCCCATGGTATATAAATAACCACAACATTATACCACATATATTTATTTCTCATAAAAATATTTCCTCATTATCATGAAAAATGTAGTAACAATTAATTGGCTAAGGCATGGAGTGAGTTGTTGTTTCATAGAGGTAAATATTTTTCTTGATATTAACATTATTATATGATTGTATCTACCAAAAATTAATTTTTCCTTTCACATTAAATTTCCCATTATTTTTAATTCTTTAAGAAATCTACACGGTAACCCCTACAACATAGTCAACATGTTGTTCCTTTTAGAAAACTCTCAATATTTTCACAATGACCTGAACAGTAAATAAAATCTCAGTATGTTGAAATCAAGATATGATTATAGAGTAACCATGGATTACAATACTATGTTATGATATTATTTATTCTATTGACCACCTTCATATAAAGTTTATATATAAACATTATTACCTTGAAAGGATGGATCATCCTTTACTTTCATCTTGAATCATAGTTCTCTCAAATTCTATTGATTTACATTTCCATGAATATAAATTTGTGCACTCTAGTATATTTTTATTCTTTATAATAAATAGTATTCTAGATTCTTCTATATACCTTTACATTTCCTTTAATTTACCATTACATAGATTTAAAGATTTCAATGTGACTATTACATATCCTTTAGCCTATATATATTCTACATTAGTTAATCAGTGTCAAATTTATACTGCTTGGAAATTTTACCAAATTATTTAACTCAGTAAAATTGTTGACACATTAGGGGAAATAATTCACATGGTTGAAGAAACGTGAAGAAAGTTATGAAAAATAAATAATAATTCAATCAATGCCCCAATATTAACTTCACCAGCGGGGAAAAATGATTTATTATACCCAGTAATCCATCTAATACAAGGATGAGATGCATATATATTCAAAATTAATTAGTTGATACTTATATATAAATTATATATAATACCAATTAAAAAATAAACAACTCATAATAAAGTGTATAAAACTATTATATATTTTTTAATGATATATAGATTGTATTAGAATTGAAAAATACGTTAAAATTACGTGAATCATATGATTTTTATGTATATACTAAGATAGAAATAATGCAACATGAGGTGAATGTGGTGGATGAGACAACTCAAGAATTTTGACTAAATGATACACTAACAATATTAGAAGAAAACAATGTGGTATATTCTCTGAGTATAATCTATGAAATAGTTTTATCATTAAAAAAGTTAGGAAATGATTAAATATTCATGGTTTTTGTAAATATATACAAAAAATTGATTAGATAATAGAAAAAATTATTTATTATTAAAATATTTACACAACCAGCATTTATATATAATAAAAAACACATTTCCTATAGAAGATAAGTATTGTTATAATAATTTTAATAATATTAATAGTGTGAAATTGATATTACTCATCTGTGAAGATAAATTTATGATGTTTAGAATGATATTATGTTTAACCTAGAAACATGTTCTTATGAATTAATTGTTAGATGAATACATTAGATAATATTCATCAATAAACTATAGTATTACCATGATTTATATTAACTTGTAAGAGAAATATTATATAGAAAACATGAAGTGGGAAATAATTGACTATGTGTTAAGATGTTTGTTATTTCATCTTGTAAAGGAATATAGAAAACATCAAAATGTTTTTAACTAACCTCTATGAAGACCAATTTGTAAGTGACATAATATCATAATGTATATTATTATATAACATTATAATAATTAAATTTGAAAAATATAATTTGTTTTATCATGTATATCTATATAAATTTTACAAAATTGGACAAAATTTGTGAAAAGAAACCACTAAAGTTTATTATATGGATATATATATTTTTTGTGATGCATAATAATGAGCTTCTATTAATTGTATCTAATGATGACCCATGTTTTAAATCAACATTTCTTTATAATAATTAGAAGTATTTGAATAATTAGTTAAATCTGAGAACCACCAATCATCATCAAAATGATGTGAAATTTAAATAGACTATAAAATAAGTATAGGAAATGGTATACACTTTATTTAATTTCTTCTTAGGAAAATGAGGCTAGTACCAAACATGGAAGGAATTTTCATATAAAAATAATTTTCACTATAGAATTAATATGGAACAATGTAAGGATTTATATCGAAAAGGAATCCATGAAAAAACATTATAAGATAATGATATGGAATTAAATGTTGTTTTTCGAGAGCAACTTTATGATAGAACATAAAAATTTAGTTATTTAAAAAAAATAAATGTATCTTAAAGAATATATAAATGTTTTTATTAAAATAAATGAATGGGATTAGATATCTATGTAGGGGACAATGTATTTTTAATGGTTTCACAATTAAATTGTGTTACCAATTTTAGTATAATTAAAAATCTATGTGAAATTTATTTTATAGCCTTCATGAATTTGAAAATAATTTGTTTTCTTGATTATCATTTCATAATGTTACCAAATATATCAAAATATATGATATTTCAATGTTATATTGTTATGAAATTACATGTAAGTCCCACTATATGTAAAAAAACTATATAACTAGACTAGATATATACTTATCCAATGAGGAGATATTTTTTAGATTATTTATTTGTCTTATAAAGTGTTATAAAATCAAATAATTAAATAGGTTAAAGAAAAACATAGGAATCATAAATTGGAGGAAGTAACGTGGAATCTTAATGAACCACTGAGGATAAATTACACACAATCATATATTTATGAGTGAATATTAAAAATTTCATGGTCAAATTTTTTAAGTGTTTGGGGAATATATAACGCTTGATTATGTTGCAAATATTTCATTACATGAAGTTTCCTTTTATTTCATCATAGGAATACCAGACAATTGTACAGTTTCATTCACTATAAATGACAATATAAGTGATATATAATATTAAAAATAATGTATAGATGTACATCAGAAAATTTAAAAAATAAAATTGGTCGATAAATTTTTTTTATAAGAATTTTTAAATTTATTGTTTTATAGTCTCCTAGAAATATAATACTAACAAAAAACACTGTATATTGAATATTAGACATTAGAAAAATGATTGGAATATTTTAATGGATATAGAAAACCTATTGTGAGAGATTAGAGAATTATTATTAGAGTAAATAGGATCTATTTATAGTATGTGAAGAATTATGCGTCTTTTACATATTTGGTCATTACAATATTAACTTGACTATTGGACTAGTAACTAGACCATAAGACTTGTAAAATCAAAATTAGTATAAATAATGGAGTAAAATTATAAATAATATACACTAAAAAATTAAATAATTTATTATAAGTATCAGAATATTATGAAGTAATTTCTCAATATTTTTAATATAATGTATGTATAATTGTAAATTTTTTATAGATCATGTTGTAAATTATTTAATAAATAAATAATTTATATATTAATAAATACTATAAATAATCATTTTATTATTGACTTTTGAAAATAGGATTACATTTCTGGAATCTCCATATATAAATTTAGTGGTGGTGATATTTTTTTAATTCTCATAAATAGTTAAATACATATGTAAACAATGAAATAAGGAAAAATTTAATATTTGGATATATAATATGAATACATGATTAATTAAATATGAGCTTATTTAAGGAAAATTATCATATATTTAAATTCATAAACTCAAAAAATTGGTCATAATAATAAACTGTCTTCAACATCTCTATCAATAATGTTAATTTAATTAAAATTTTATTTAAAACACCAACTTTAACGTACAAATAAACCACTTTTAGACCATTCCATGTCAATTCAAAAAAACCACGTCCTTCCAAATAAATTCCAAAATTTATCTCCAAAAGCACATATTTACATTAATAATTTATTTGTCTCAACAAAATACAATTCATGAAAGCCTTATAGCGAAGTACTATGGAATCATCTAAGAGCAGAATGTAAGTCTTCTAATTTAAACCTATTTTATTCTCTTATTTTTTATTTAATATTTTTACAATATATATTTTTATGAAAATAAAATTCCACCATGAAACTATAAGTATAATTTTCTTTTAATAATAATTATATTATTATGTAATTCCCAAAAAACCATGTCTTAGTTTTTTATAACATTCCTTCCACCATGGTCAGTTTTAAAAATATATATTGAAATTTTTATAAATCATCTATGGTCAACATACATGGATGTTTTTAAAAATTAATATAATGAATATATATATATATATATGCAAATATGTATTATTCCAGGATAATGAATTTGATAATATAAAATGATATTTATATTAATAATATTAATTATAAAGAGTTATGACCATTTATAATACCTTAAACAAGAATAAGAACACATATTTCATATTTCATATAAATGTTATAATATATTTTGATAATATGAAATTTATGTAACTATAGTGAGATGAATAATAATACCAAGGAACTTTTAGAACTTATAGACCACTGAATAGAACCCTTTTACCATTACTATCGCAACCAAAAAAATTACAATCATTATCAAAACAACCTTAAATTTTTCTATATGAATAAATTTTATTTACAAAATGAGTAAAACATGAAACTAAATGGGTTATATGAGAATCAATAAATTTTATTTAGGATCTAAAACATAATATTAATAAATTTTAAATAAATATCTAGGAAGTTATAGGAGTGTTTTTAGTATTTATCGACTTGAGTTAAATTTTTCTAATTATCTCTATTCATTACTATTAAATATTCATTAATAATCTCGTGAAATTCAATTTCATATACACAATAATTTATAATTACATTTAATTTTCATAACTTTGATTTAATAACAATGTTATACCACACATTAAATCTAGTAAATTTGTTTTCTTCTGATTTTATTATGTTAATGTAAGGTTTCTCACCTGAGATCTCATTCTGATCGTGCAGTGTTTCTTCATTTACTATTTTTATTTCAAAACTCAAATCAAAACGTATTGAATGACGAAAATTATATTTTATAATTTTGGTTAAAATAATTTATTATATCTTTACTTCCCTTATTCACTCAATACTCATTTTTTTAAATGTGGTATCTTATACTTGTTGAAAATTTCAGTGTGTATGTTCTATATCACTCTCTATCTCAACATTGAATCAATATTTTAATTAATTTTACATGTTTCTTAATTCATGTATTTATTTTATATATTATCAATTATACCTATGTATTTTTTCTAATAATGAATTCACTATATAACTTTACTCTATATGGTGTGAATATACACTATTTAATAATTCATATTAAAGGGTGTTTGTTTAGAAAGTTATTTAGTTTTTCTATTAAAGAAACATTATCAATCCATATTAGAATTATATCAACATGTATAGTTATTTATCATTTATCTATTTTTATTTATGTTTAAATGTAATTACCCCCAACCCACACTCCTAGATCCAGCGCTAAATAAATAATCATTTCAATTCTAGATTTGGCATCGACAAAATATAACACAATTTTTATCCATATAAATATAATAAAATAAAAATTAAATATTTGATTACATACTTACCCAAAGACCTTTTAGATTTAAAATTTTATGAAATTAGGGAAAAATATTATATAAAGAACACTATTAATTGTAAGAGAGTATTGTTTTCCAAATAAAAAACTTTTTATAATCTATATAATGTTTGAAACATCACTAAAAAAATTTATTTACCATTATTATTCATAATATTTTAAAAAGGTAACAAAATAAGTGTGTTCTCAAATTTTCACTAACCAAAAACATAAGCATTAAAAATTGAATTTCATCAGTGAGAGTTGATGATAATAAGGTCATGATTACATACTTATAGTTCATGATCATACCATAATGTAATTCATAACCATCAATTCTTAGATCATCAATCATTATATATGGAATAAAGAATTAATAATGTAACGAGTCATTGAAATTAATAATTATGAGCCATGTGAGGTTAATCTTGATCAACGTAATAATTAAAAACCTATATAAACCATAAAAAACATATTGGTATCTTAGAAAATTATATATTTCAGTATTTGGTTAATAATATTCCTTATCACCTATTTCAAAACTAGGTTATAATGATCACAATTAAATAATAATTTTTTCATGTGCGTTTAAGTTCAATGTTTTGAATCTTGTATACTATCAAATATAATATTTCATTCTTTAAAATATTATTACATTACATTATCCCCAAATAATAAATTGATTCCACAAAATTTGAACTTAATCATGGTAATAAAAGGTTTTCCATTTGAAAATTTCATTATTTAAATATCACACCATAATAATAGTTAATAAAACTTCCTTTTGATAAAATAGAAAGGGAATTATGAAGGTCATCTGGGATAACTCATACTAGGTTTCCAAATAGATAAAAATTAATGGGAGATGAATATATAGACATGGAAGAAAAAATTAATGTCTAGATTATGATGGATAGTGATATAGAACATCGATACTGAGGAATAGATAGATCATGATAATGTTTAGGAACACAAAACCGTAACTCGATGAGGTGTAAAAAATACCATCCATTTACCATAAAAGAATTTAATTGGATATCATTGTTTTATTTTAATAACCATTCCCATAGTTAAGGAATTTCTTTAACCTGTTTTATATGACCATAAGGAAATATCATATCTTGAAATGTTTAATTTTATCCTTTAATAAAATTTCACCACAATCTCATATTTTTCTCTTAATGATTAGTATTGAATATAAATTTTTTTAATTCCTAAAGCACTAAAATAAGATTATAAATATATCACGTAATCCATGAGAGAATAAAAATCTATTTTGACTATACAGAAATGATAAATAAAGCCAAAAAGGTTATCCCAAGTTAAGATAATTTTGAATATTAATAAACCATCAAATGAAGAAAAAATAAATTAATCTCTAAAATATTTAATAGTAATACAAAAAGATCAACATTGATCATTCAATAATTATCTATCCTTAAAATTATCCAAAGACATTCCAAACATAGACTGAAACCCTCAAAAGTACATCAATTCGATCATATACTCTTACAGGATAACTTTATCATTTATCTCAAAATAACATTAGTCACTAATAAATCTATATACCCAAAAATTTATATGACATAGTCATATAGCCTCCAAGATATGATAATAATTTACTAAATAACCCAAATTACTATAAATCCATATTAAGATAATATATGATTAAAAATGATAATCCAACCTATACTTCTAAAATAATACTTCATGTTAAACCAAAGGTGTGTATAATACATCAATAGTCTCCTCATTAATCCAATAAAACATCTCCCAAAATATCAATAGTCTCCTCAATATTCCACCACATAAAACCACAAAAGGTGTGTATAATAAATTGAAAATATGATCAACCTTAAACATATAAAGCTATGATGGTAACCACAAATCTTAAGATAACCTCACAAGAAAGCATCCTAATCTCTAAATTTATCTAAACCCTACTCTTATACCAACTATAAGAGACCTGAACCCACACTCTTGGATGTAGTGCTAAAACATAAACATTAGATTTCTGGATTTAATATCAATACATGTTACCTAGGTCTTATCCCATCCAAGAATTACAACATCAAACGGAAATATTTTATTACTTACATAGCTAAGTACCTCTTAGTTTTAAATATTTTTATGATTAGGGAGACTATTACATAAACAACACTCTTAACATTATGGAAGTATTTTTTCCAAATCCCTTTATTTTCTTAATCTATATTAAGTCTTTATTACATCCCATAATTATATTCATGTATGAAACATTTATATAATCAAACCATTTGACACCATTATTTATAATCTTGGAAATAGGTAACATAAGAATGGTGAGATCAAATTATTAATAAGGGTAAATATAAGAATTAAATATTAAATTTCATCTGTGATAGTATGATGACCATAAGGGTATGATGACATAATCATACTACATGAGAATAATATAAGGAAATTAATATCTATAAATACTTGAATCCTCGATCATGATACATGTCATATTTATCTAGAAATAGAAATAGTTTCTTAAATCAATAATTTTGAGCCATGTGACATCAATCTTTATCAAAAAATCATTAAAATCCAATATCAAGCATAAAGAAAATGTGTAGGTATCTTGTAACATTATATATTTCATAATGATGTTAATACTATTCATTCTCACCAATTTTCCATATAGTTTATAATAATCAAAATTAAATAATATATTTCTTTATTCATTTATGTTTGGTGATGCATATATTTTACAAAATATACCATAGAATTCCCTTTTTTAAAATCATGACATATTAAAACATCCTTATAAAAAATTATTTATTTTTTTTATTTATCTATATTGTCCAATCATATGATCAATTAATTGGACTTAATAAGTGATGGGTTAGGAATTAAACTATAAATTCCTTGTATGTATCTGTATGTATCTTGAGACAAACTATATTGTGTACCTAGTTTATGAAAAAAGATTTATATAATATTTCATAGGTAAGTTACATGATGGTATAATAATGATATTTAGGAACATGAACTTGATAGTATATATAATATATAAAACATAAGGCAGTCCATCATTATATGATCTATTTTTTATTCATATGATCATATATTTCAACTTTTATTGGTATATTATGTTTATAGATTTATTTATATTGATATTTATAGATTATTTATTCCAATGATATCAGGTATGTTATACTCCCTTTATTTTAGATTCAACTATTTGATACCCATTACTAACAATCATAGCTCAACCCATTCTATTATTTCCAAATTTTTAAGGAAACCATATAGAATGATATATCCCACCTAAGTATAATAATTGATGAAATAATGAATATTTAGGTGTTTTTTTTATGTTTTAATTTATATTTAAATGTAATGTAATTATAAAATTTATGTCTATTATCAAATTAATCATTTTTTTATGTTTCTAATGTAATTAATGACCCCAAAGCCTAGGTATCCAGAATTATGTTGTGTATAGAAAACATATTATAATAAAACCCAACCATTAAAATCCAATATATGTTGTAATATTTGAGTTTCAAATTTCTATGAAACAATAACCATTCATATAATGGAGGAATAGTATAGTCTAAATTCATATGATCGAATATAATGAGGAATTTTTCACCTAACTATTGATGTGGACTCAGAATGTTCCTCCAAGAGACCCGAGATAAAAACAATGTAGAAGGATAACTTCCAGGTTACTATAGCATGTATTGTTCAGTATTGTAGCAGATAGAACTATTCACCCATTTGGACCTTCGGGCCTTCGGTTTGGTGTTCAGATCATTCAAGGCCTTTAGGCCATTAGTTTGGTCTTTAGATCATTTAAGGCCTTCAGTCCACCCTAGAAGATTAAACAAGTAAGCCATTTGGGCCACCACAACCCCTTAATTCCACCTCAAGACCTTCGAGACAAATGATCATTACAGTTTCCCCAAATAGACTATACAAAAAAGGAGTCACCCGAGAGGTGGATTTAGAGATGGCCCACCCGAAAAAGTAGAACAAAAATATTTGGAAGAATGAGAGGCTATGAAAATTTAATTAGGGCTAGTCTGTACATGCACATGATTCTTAGCTAGACGACCACGAAAATGTAGAGAGCTACTATCATGATGCAGATGATAGGGAGGGGATATTCCTTATAGATATAGTCTGTTTGAATTCCCTAAGACCTTCCGATCTTGTAATGTCTTATATGCCAATGGTCCTTGTAATCTCTAATCGTATGGGCCTTATAAAGGTTCCCCTCATCATTTCAAAGGAGGATTGTCAAAAATTAATAACAAATATTTCCTTCAGTATATTCTGGTATTGATGAGTGACACATGATATGATATAAATATTGGTTAAGCTGATAAAATCAAGGTTTTTATTTAATATTTGCTAGGATATTACATGATAAAATTTATATATTGGCTCAATAAATGGATATGTTTCATAAGTTCATAATTTTTTTTAGAAGTAATACAATTTAATTTTGACAATAAATTTGTGAAAACCATGATACTCACACCCATATGCATGTGTTTTTATAGAATATGAAAAGATTCATAGATATCATTTTAGGATATATTGTAGATATAAAATATGAAACAATTTTCATTTGTTTCTATAGAACTGAAGTGTTCACTATGATTAAAATTATGAGGATATAGATACAAATATTAAGGAAATTAATTTCATATTATATTATTCATTGTTACTGGTATTGGATATAAGGTGAACATCATACATTTGATTTGAAACAAACTGATAGAGAGATAAAAACTAATTTAATGAAGGTGAAGCATATCTATGTGTTGCAATTTGGGTAAGAGTTAATTCAATTGTGTTTAAATGGATAATCGAAATATAACTTGTGAAATAATAATTAAAGTAGAAAACAATAATTACTTTATTTACATAAATATAAACATGATTTCTATATATATATTTATCATAATATGGGAGTTTAATTTATTATTAGGAACAATATTTATTCAATATATATTAATGAATTGTTATATGTTATTGGAAAAAAGGTTAATATCTTATATATTCAAAATACTGATAAAACTTTCTATAAAAACTATTACTATAAGGTTATGGTTGATTCTAATATGACACACATATGGAAATATCACTTTTAATATATATTCATGATACACATTAAAACACTTCAAATAGAGAGAATATTGGAATGATTTAACTATTAATTATTTGATAACTAAAATTCTTCTATATTAAAAAAATGAAAAAGGAACTTTATATGGAAATGGGGAAATTACTAGTGTACTATTAGATTTTATACATAATAATGTGTGTGGAAAAATTAATAATATGTAAATGGGTAAGTATGGGTACATCATAACCTTCACAGATGAATTTAGTTGACATGGTTGTGTGTTTTTAATGAGTTGTATATTTGATACTATTGAAAAGTTCAACGAGTTTTAGAAAAATGTACTACATTAACCATGTAAAAATATTAATATTCTCTTATTATATCATCGTGCTAAATTCATAAGATAAAATTTTGTTGATAATGTTATAGATTATGAAAATAATTTGAACATAAATACTCCTAGAATAATAAAATGAGATGTGTCATTAAGAGTCTATCAAATCTTAGGAAATATGAATTTGGAGTCCTATATCATAGTATGATATGATAAGTGGTAATTGTATGTGTTTTTCGAGAGTTTTAACATCATTAATAGCTATTTTTGGATGTTTTTACAGTATTAAAATATATATTATGTTATTATGTGGTAGTTAAAGTAAGGGTTTAGTTACCCTATTACAAAAGTCATTTATAGATGAAAAATCACAATATAACCAAGGGTTTTTACAATGTGACACGTGTCACTAAAGAATAATTTTTGAAGTAAGGGATGTTGTCTCACCTAAATGCAATAGGAAAATACAATATAGAATTTGTGTGAAAAAAATTTATTGAGACCAAGGATATCACCCAATACCAAGAGATATTCTTCTTCTTGCGGTACTTGTTGGGGAAGGATAACAATGCATCTTGATGGGCTATGTCATTAGGGTTTCATGAGGGGGAAGCATTACAACATAGTGGGATGGAAATTCAATGGACTTTTCTAAGGAGGTAGTATTATTATGATGATCTAGGTGTTTGGTTAGGCCATAGTTCCTCGGGTCAGTCTATATGGGATTGTAGGGAAAATAAACTAGTGTAAAAACCAATACGTTATTCGACAATATATCCTTGTATGAGGTTCATTTCACAACAACTCCCATAAATCACATTATAATTGGAATATTTCTCTATTTTTTAAAAATATAAAATACATTATTTTTTATGATTAACCCCTATCATGATTTAAAAGGGAGAATAGCCTCAATTAAAGTTATTTGGTTGGTTACTCCCATTCCTCTTCATCATCTTATTTTATCTTTATAGGGGTTGGTTTTTGAGATGTTTACATGGAAATTTGGATGTATGGTTATATCATTCTCGGTATATTCTTTTTTATCCTTTACTAGATTCTAATTTTAGTGCCTCTAAGATATGATTTGAGTACAGATTCAACCAGATCATAGTATAATCTTCCCAGGAAATGTGGATTTTATATATAGTGTATGGGGGATGTCCCAAGATAATGAATAACCATTGTAATTCATCATTTTTATTAAGATATATATATTTCATGAAATTTATTTGTATAAATTGAATTAGTTTCTCTAAATAAGATAATATCTTATTATATATGATGTAGATTTTAGTTGAAAATATTTTATGGGAACACCATAGACCTTCCATATTCCATTTATCATGGTTTCAAAACATAATGATGGACTATTGAGTTTATGGGAATTATTACATGCCAGATTAATTTTATTGATTAAATAAAAAATGTTATAATTAATTAATTGAGTGTTGTAGTGGAGTTATGGGATCTTGAAATATGAAAATCTTGTCATTTCTTAGTTGAGATATATTCATGGATAATATAGAATTTAATAGGGCATAAATAAATATTTAAGGTATGTGGTTCATAATTTCAATATAGTATATTTATTTCCAATATTGGATAGTGTTAGGTACAGTTGAGTAGCTTTTTGAAAACCAAGATGGATCCATTAGTGGGTTATACTTTATATGGAAGGATATGGTGCTTAGTTATAGTCATTTTAATCGAATTGATGTTGTGAATTTATTATTGATCCATCAGGGGATAATTATACCATGTGAGGGGATTGATTAGGAAGAGAAGGATCCATATGTTGTTTCTGTTATTTGATATATGGTTATCATTATCTTGGAAGATATTATAGTGGTATTTGATGCCCACCTTGGATGAATTATAGGGGATAGTATATTTTATTTTATATGAATTGACTTATGAAATATGGGTTTGAGAGTTAATGTGAAGATGAAATGAGTTAAATCTAATTTGATACTCCCTTATGTCCTGTGTAATGAGATAGAGTACCTAGTATATGGTAACTCACCTGTGCCTTGTAATTTATGATTATGACCACTGATGGTCTTGACTAACGAAATAATATATCAAGGTCACATACATGAAAGGGAATATTTCATTATATATTGTTTATGTTTTAATATTATTAAAGTTTAATTTCTTTACAACATGCCCATTATAATTTTTTTAAACACCACACACATTAATTATTCCTTTAATATTGAATAGACTACAAAAGTTATCTATCATAATGACCATGACCAATCCAATTTCCCCAACAAGAAATAAATACTTATGAAAATAGCATGTAGATATTCGATGAGTATGGTTGTATTATTTTTCAATATATATGATGTAATAAAAATTCAATCTATGATAAAGTACCATATTATTAGTTATTAATAATGAAAAGATAAATATGTAAAGTGTTTTAGAAATTTTAAGAAGGTTGCTGATAATGCCTGGAGAATTGTTATAGATTTCATGGATCTCATTTTCAATGAAAATTATCCATGATTGAGGAGGTAATTATTGGAGAATTTTTATGGAATCATTTGTTACTACATAGTTTGAAAATTTTCTATGATATGGTGATGATGGTTGGATAATCATTATGCATTCATTTAATAGAATTATATATCATGGTAGAATAATTCTCAATGTTTAGTTTTATGATTTGTCGAAATGATCGTAAATGTAAATGGGTTTTTTCAAAGATGAAACAATGTTTTCAATAAGGTATAATTAGTGAATTCCATGAAATAGTTGATTATTGTATGATGACTTTAAGTGAAGTCCATGATGAAAAGGATGAAATTTTCTTGAAGGGAATTGGAATTTATAACTAAATTCCAAAATATAAAGAATATTGTTTGCTGAAGGCCATCAAAAATTATATTTTGTATGAGGAATAATGGTGGTGGCCTTTCTTTCACTTTAAAGATAACTAATTCATTTTAAATTTATGGGTGCTTATATTTTATATGTTAAATTTATTTTATACTAGAATATACTAATGTTATTTAATCAGTTGATCATTGACCATGAATCATGGGACAACCATATAATATAAGTTTACCAGCTCTATCCAACACATATTGGAGGAGGCATCTACAATGTGGGAGAGACAACCACATTAATGATCATGGTGTTAGGTGAAGGATTTAGCACCTTTATGGGTAGGAGGGGGAATATGGGTGCATATAAATAGCATGGTTCACACTTGTCGGCATACATCAGGGCGAGCTAGTTGGTTCACCCAATTTATGTCTGTGTAGATGTCTCAGTTACCGACCTTGGCAATAGATTGAGTTGGAGAAGGCACAATATATCATATTAATAAGAACCATGTCTATGTTCCAAACCATTATGGTATCTTTGGAAAAATAGGATACTATTACTTTAAAATTAAATATATAGATATATCATTGGATATTGGATTGATTTTGTTATAATGACACATAAGTCTCTATGTCATCATCTTCATCCTTGGTCCAATGATCACTACCACATATGATTTCTTCAAGAAGAAAGCACAATTCTATCTTGATAAAACCTATATAGATAGTATATCTATTTCCATTAATTAAACATGGGAAAATAAAATAGGTTCAATATACCAAATCAATGCATGAGAATTTAATTTTTTCCGTCCATTTCTATTAATCAAATAACAAAGATTATCATAAGAGGTAATCACATGATACATTCACTTGATGTTCTATGGATCAAATGATAGTTGTGGGAAATCAACAAAGCCATGCTGACAGTCATCTAGCCATTGTGTAAAGAAGAATGTATCTCCGATCACGTATAGCTTCCATTTTTAAAAATTTTGTCAGGTAATTAATTTAACTGTTTTTGAATAAATATCCGTAGGGAAGTTACATGATATACATAGTGATCTAGAAAAGAAATCATACATATCATGTGATCCATCTATCATCTCATGAATAAGATGATATCTTGGTGAATTTAAAGATTAGTGGATAGTCATTTTTATTTGTCACATTAATTTTAAGTGAGGTTATATGGAGGATCATAGATTATAAATATATATGATAGGGTGATGAGAGATGTGTAGAAATATTCAAGTTCTATCATGAAAAATAGAGCATCCACATGTATTGATATCATTTAGACGAAGAGACCATGTGACTTCTTCATGTGAAGGAGATCTGGGAAGCTATGATCTTGTGAATATATAACCATAAACATATCTAATTATCTGAAAGATAAATTATGTGGGCTTTTTTATCAAAATAAGGTTATCCCAAAAGATGAACTAATCTTACGAAGAATAAACATGCAGATTATTTATTAAACCTAAAGTAGAAGAATGCTTCATGATCTGATTATGTTAATGATCCATAGAACAACCCATGTTTCATAAACAAGATATCTACAATCCTTATTGGTATTGTGAAGGAAAATAGAAGATACTTATGAGACATACCTATATTTCATTAGTGTAGATAGTGATACTAAAAAAAATAATTATGACCTTTACATATAGTGTTGTGTATGAAGAGTTTGAGGATCCATAGTCAATTGACATGCAAAGGAGATAGAACAAGTTTAATTCATTTAATCATGTGATGACCTTATAAAAATCTTTTATGAAAAGCTGGTTCATGTGAAGAAAACCATAGTGTCAATTGAGTATGATCACATGAGCATGTATAAGAATACATGTATATTATGAAATGGTGTATATTTGTGGTGTGAATGTGTGCTGCATATTCAAACGATATCTTATTCATGATACTATGAACATATATATAGTCATATAACACATTAATATACCTTGAAGACCCCCCATCTGAAAACCTGTGTGATTTTTATTGATATATCACATATTATAATAATAATGACAATTTTTATGTTCTATTTGATCATTAATGCATAATAAATTGAAATTGTGTTAATGATATTTTTTCATAAGATAATATTGAAGTCCCTACAAGTACCTGCACAGATTTTTTTTGTCCAAGAACTTTATTGACATAAAGATCATCTACCTGAGTACTTGATAATTGAAGAAAAAATAAAACATGTAGTGTGATGAAATGTTCTTTAGTTGATCATTTTGATAAGGCATTCAGTTAGAGAAGAAGTTGCATATTCCAATCATTGAAGTGCTCTAGGCCAATGTGCATAGAATTTTTTTGATACAACAATAATTGAAGACATAGATTAAAAAATAGTATTATCCAGTTGATGTAAACATAATTAGTGTAGTAGATAAACTTTTTCCAGATGTTTTCTGAATATCTTTTGATGAACAAGTTGTACAAGAACAAATAGAACCATTAAATAACTGGTGGTACCATTATAAATAAAACCATTGAATCAAGAAAATTGATAATTTCTTACCTAACATTGTGTTCTAATTTGAGGAATTTGTAATCATTAAAAATTTACTGTGATAAGAAAATCCATGAAACAACCAATGTTTTTTCACGACATGTAGTAGGTTCACTCATGAAGATAGAACCTTTTTAAATTCTATATGCACTGTTATTTCTTTTATTATTTTCATTGAATGTGCATGTGATTGTTGATAACACAAAATATATCCATTCCTCTTAACCAGACAAAATGTTTTAGAGTAATAGGGGATTATTGAAAAAAAATATAAACTCTACAAAAAATTTGATACACTGATTTTCCCCCTATCAGTGTCCTTACACAATCCATCTTGTCTCTATAACCATATTGAAATAGGGGAAATAACATCTTATCGATATCATTTGGTTTCTATAAAACCAATCTAATGTAATTTTAATTGGGTAGAATATTATTTTGTGGTATAAATCATAAAAACGATAGCCATCACCATATTTTGGGTGATAATTGTAATTTTAAAATAGAGGTATCAAACAACTAGTACCCAAATACGAATTCAAAAAATATAATACTTTACCATTAAATTTATTATTCATTAATTTTTATTCAATATATTTATTGTGTTTTTATTTTGTTATTTTAGTTATAGATTGGTTGAAGCTAGGTGCTTAAATCAAGGATGACACTAAAATAAAAACTCATGTTGTATCATTCCTCTCATTATTTTCAATTCCTTTTTATTATAAATAAATTTGTAGATAAATGAGAATGTAGTTATATCATATGTGTGTGGGGGAGTAAGAATTTTATTTTTTGAATATATGGGGATTGATATTTGTTTTTCATTATTATAATATTAATATACATGATTATTTTTATTTAATTTTTTGAGTCTATTTTGCATTCTTGAGAAAAATCTAATATGATTTAAAATTAAAACCATCTAGGTATTTTAATCATAATACTTTATTTTTAATTTATAATGATTTAAAGGATTTATAAATTACTTTCATATCTAAATTTCCAATCTTTTCATTTCATAAATTTTATTTATTTTGAAACACATCTACACTAGTACTCTCTGATATGAAAATCATTCTTAACTCAATAGGTTTGTATACAATTTTGACATTTTATATACATTTATTGTTTTCTTAAGAGTGTTGATTCTTGTTATGTAATCAATAACTTCTTATTACGTCTCATTCAATGCTTCAGAGTTCATAAAAAGTTTTTAATTTGATCGTGAAACTTATTTTTGTTTCTATATTTTAACATGAGACCAACATTTACATATACCCTTTTAGTCCTATATAATATATGAATTTCCATTTAGGTTTAAACCATATTAAAATTTGTTTCTTCTTTACCTAACCTCACCCTAAATATTTTTTCATGGTTATTTCATGTTTGAGTATGGGTTTGGTCTTTTTAGTGACTATTATTTGGAAAGTAATCCATTGTTGGTTTTGTGTAATTATTATGGGAATTTGAAAAATCAGTCTGAGTGAATATTAGATGTACTTCCTCCATATCTCTTTTTTTTCACCAAAACAAAAGAAAAAAAACCAAATTGAAACAATTCTCAAAAATTTCAAAATTGAGATGATATCTAATTAATTATTATTATTAATTTTATGACACATATCCATCTAAAAATTGATGGAATGAATTACTATTCCTTCATTATATTAAATGTTCATATAATATTCCTTGAGAAAATGATATAAAGAAAAGTTATTAATTGTAATAGAAAAAAATGGTGAATTATTATGAATTCATTAATTGTATTAATTTCATAAATCCTAGTCCATTATATATAAAAAAAATTGTGGTGTTTTGAATGTTAGTGGAATTGGGTGAGGTTTTATTTTGGTGTTTTCAATTGAATATTCATGCATTATGCATAAAATTATGTCCTCCTCTTTAAAACCATAAATTTTAAATATTTTTACCCAAAACACCATATTCACTAAATAACCACAAATAGTCTTCATAATTGAAATAAATTTTCTGTATTTTTTTGAAAAGATGAAAAATTTTACAAGAAAATAGAAATCACACAAGATCTTGAGAATGAGAAAAGTTATATATTTAATATTCCTTACTGAAAAAGAAATTCATTTCTAGGGAGTTAGTTATGATATGAACAGAGGGATTAACATAAAATTGAATATAATTTAATGATTCGAGTTGAGTTAAGGATTTTTTCACCATGTATGTGGAATTGTTTGTATTGTGTGCAAGAATTCAGTTCTGTGACTATTTATTCCTTGGTATTTTTTTCTTAACCTTATTATATATGATCTAACATGAGTACAATTTTTATGTGTCAATAATTGATGATGATCACATTTTTAACAATATTATTATTTAGTTAAATGTTTAATATTCCCTATATTTTTTGATATTAAAGGTAATTATATGTTTGTTGGTTTTATCAATATTTAGAGCTAAATTACAGAAATGGATTAATTTTTGAATCTATATTATTTTTATAACATATTAGTATTTTATATAAAACCATTTATAATGTAATAAAAATGATCAATTATTTTTTATAGGATGACATGCTTGATGGGTAATACTAGAATCTATACTTAATCCATTAATATAATTCCAATAATTAGAATACATTTTAGGCCTTGGATTATTTTCCTAATTTAATTTTTTTTAAACATCATCCCTACCAATCAAATGGATGGTCCGTGTGAGGTAATTTTTAAGGATGATATGGTAGACAATAAGGAATAATTTCGTAAACTATGGATACTCTATTTTCATCATCGTTAAATTTAAAAAATCCCTAGGAAAACAAATAATGATAATTTGAATATTTTTCTATAAAGAAACATTTTCATGAGTGATCATATTATAAAAATAGATAAAAATTTCCAAATAATATTAAATTTTATGGTCTCATGTTCATTTCATAGAGATAAAAATTTCAACTTTAGAAAATTATGAGATTAATGAAATTAACATGGCCAAAATGTGTTATCTTCCAGAGGTCTAATTTGGATTGAAAATAGTCACCTTCTTCTCCATAAATTTATACATCCTATTTTATTTAAAAATAATGTCCATTTGATAAGATAATTTTGGGTATTTAATGTTGTAAATTCTTATATATTAAATATATATTAGTTCTTATCAAAAAAATTCATTGACTTAATTTTTATATTTTGACCATAGTTATTCTCTCATCTTAGTGGTTATGGATAACTAACACTTTTTGTAGATTTAGGGTAAAAAATTCATTTAGAGATTCATATGTATGAGTGTGTTTTAATCATTTTATTTTTTTTATTTAAGTAGTTTTTGAATTCATTTGGATGAACATTTTACTCCTATTCCCTTCTACTAACATCCTCTTTTAATTTATCTTTATTCATTTCATTTTTCATTATACTATGAGATATGGTGTAGGAAAACTATATTGATGATTGTATGGATATGATACTTTATAAAATGGGTGGTTTTAGAATAGTCATATTTTTAATCAAAGGGAGTGGTGTGATTAGATTGAACTAAATATTATGTATATTAATGTGAATAATTTTTTTTAAAAAAAATTATAACTTCATTGTGATGTCCTATGAAAAACAGATTCTTACTTTATTACTAACATCATTGTTTCTTTTTTTCTTCTTGGTAGTTTTTATATCATACTTATATAGCATTATCATATGAATTTAAAATATCCAATTTATCTAGTTTCTAATTTTACTGTATTTTAGTTATATAGAGTTATAATTGGAAAATCAGGTTTGTTAGTGGAACCCTTGAGAAAAAGGACCAAGGGGGAATGTTATAGTAAATTTATAAAAAAATAAGTATTTATTGATTGGGATTCTTTACAAATTCTAATTAAATTATTTAAATTCGAAAAATAATATGTGGTTTTATGATATTGGGTTATTATGACCTATAATGAGTAACATGAATGTACTCTAGAGTGTGATATAAAGATTTTTTTTAAATTTTTCAAAATTGAAATAATAGATATTTAAATATCAATGAAATTGGTAAAATATATTTTTCCAAATGTGAATTGGAAAAACAAAATCTTCAAAATGTTGAGGTTTTTTAAAATAATTTGATTTGTTTGATTTAATTATGTGTTTCAGAGTTCAGATAAGTATTCAACCAATGATGTTTATATATTAAATGAATGAATAGAAACGTTCTTATAAAGGGATTGAGAATGAATGGGAACATGTATCAGGTGGATAAAAACAATAATTCATATAATCATACATTATAATAAGAGAGTAGTTTATAAAATAAGAGGCTTGGTTACATTCCTCAATGTGGTAAAGATAGTTTATCAAATATTAAATTTGACGTTAATATTCCTTATCTAAAGATGAATAGATAAAATTTTTATGTCATATAATTTTTTGGAATTATAGTGAGAAATTCCAACCACCCATTGAATATGTGAGTATAAAATCAATGAAATTTTAGCCACATCATTGTATGCAGTCCAATTTTTCAATGGAGTACATATTGTGAGAAATATTTCATATAATTTTTTAATGAGCATTTTTGGATGGGATGTGTTATGTATTTTTGTTCTATGATTGATATGTTAGACTGGATGAAATTATTTTTAAGGGGATTTTATGAAGATATTTTATAAAAAAATAATTTCTAACAATATAATAATAGAATAGAATTGAATATAATTTATTTTAACAAATAACTAATTAATTCTATAATAATACATGATGTATTAGTGTTAAATACTTTAAAATTAAATATATATTTTTAATGGTGGAATCAATTCATAAATTACATGCCTAAGAAGTTCTTGTTTTATAGTGGAATCTCTATCCATAAATGGAAAGATTCTATGAAATTTGTTGTGAAATATCAAAATCACGTATCTCATGATCCTAGAGAGGAAATAATTATATATTAATTTTGAAATGAAAGGTAACATTTTTTGGAAGTAAACTTTTCCTCTAAAATAATTTAGAATATAAAAGAATGTATAGAGATTACCTGGATGAATGTGTATTTTTATTCTACCCATAAAAGTGTAGTGGATATAAATTATTTAATAATGAACTCAAAAATAATTTTATTAGTAGTGATTTTAATTTTATTAAAAATTATTACAATGAAAATTTTGGAGATAATGTTCTTGAGAAAGGATTTAACAATGAAAACTAGATTTAGAATCTTTAAAATAAAAAAAATCACCCAAATTTTTATCATTCTGAATATATATTGTTTGATAAATATAGTGTTGATTGCGGTCAATCTATTACTCAAATAAAAATAAGAAGAGTTGATGTCGATCAAGGAAAACTTATTTGAGAAAATATTATTCCATCATACATAAAGATACTATGATAAATTAATGACACTACTTATTTATCCTAAGTAGAACCAATAATATTTTAATAAGTAGTAAAGAATAAATAATTCCTCGAAACCATATATAAACAGTTGGACCCAATGGGACAGAATCATACATGAGACCTATTGGGTAGACCATAGAATCACAATGTGATTAGTATAAAATGGGTCTTTAAAAAATGATTGATAAACATCGCAGAGTGGTATAGAATAATACATGGTTGGAATGTAAAGGGTGTTCTTAGATTAAGTTAGTTTATGTTGAGGAAACTATTACTATAATAGAATGGAATAAATCGATAATACATTATATATCATAGCTATTTAAATGATGATTAGAGGATAAAATGGATGTGAAGATGGAATTTATGAATATGGTGTAACATCCCAAGTAATGTTTATGTAAAATACTATCATATAATAATTATTTAAATTTCATAGAGTTATGTTGATTATAATAATGTTAGACCATTTTTTCATCTAGAAGAAAAAAATTATTTCTAAACAAATTGGATGTTTTTATATTATATGGATTTATTTAAAAAATTTATTTCAAAATTATTGAAATTTATTTTTTTGAAAAACAACATCATTTCTGAATTGAATATTTTAAATTTATCTTAATATGAATTTTTAATAATTTTTTGAAAATATTGATTTATTAATGAATAGTGAAAATACAAATTTTTATTGACTGTTTTATTTTATTTTAAATTAATTATTAAGTAAAACTAAATATTATTATTTTTAAATTAAAATTATTTTATTTTAATTTAATATAATCTAATTACTAGTTTTAAAATTAATTTTATGCTATAATTTAGTAAAAAACATTATATATTTAAGAATACATTTTTCTAAAAAAACTATTTTTTCTCAAATATTTTTGTTTTAGTTTTAAATTAAATTCCACCACATTGGTGTTTTGAATTTTGAAAATTCTATTCCATATTTGGAATAAAGAGGAACAGTTTTGATAAATAATTGCCTTTTATTTTTGGTTAAATTAATTGTAACCTTAGTAATTTTTGTTACAATAATAAAGGGTAAATTAGGTAATTAAAAAGTGAATAATAAAACATTAAGGAATCGAAAATAATCCTAAAACCTGACAAGATTTTATTTTATCATTCCATGTCATCATTAATCAGACCATATTTAGTTATATATAATTTTTTTGAAAATTTGGATGAGATTTTGACTTTTATAATATTTTAGGAATGGAAAAGTCAAACATGTCACAATCCAATTTTTAATAGTTTTAATATTTTTATCATATGTATAAATAAATGATATGTATTTTAAAAAAAATTAATTTTAATAAAAAATGATTTATCTTCTTTGGGGAAATTTATTTTTAATTTTAGTGAAAAAATAATATCCATAAATGATTACACATCGTTGATGCAAAAATTACACAATTAATGGAAAAATAAAATAAATGATATTAAAAATAATACAGGTTATATAATTTGAATAATTAATGTGATAAAATAATTTTATATATAACTATAATGAGTTTCAGATATCTTATTTTATTATATTCTAATTTTTTTATTGTTTTGATTTTATAAGTAAATGAATACATCCAAAATTGACATTGTTGATATTTCCAAAAAATAATAATTTATTAAATGATATAAATACCTTTAAAAAAAATATTATATTCAGAAAATTTAATGTAATATGATTATTTAAATTTACCATGGTCCATTTATTGGCCCTGTTTTATTTCATAGTAACATTATTAACCCTCAAAATCTAGAAAAGTTTAATATTGTTGTAATGGTCAAAAGGGTTAAGGAGTGGTTAAAACCAAAATATAAGGGAAAAAATATTAAAAACAATTATATATTTTTTTATGTGAAAATATTTATATCTATACACATTCAATATATTTAATAAATTCCAGGGATCCATTATGTATTTAAATTGAAATTATGTTAATTTAATATTTTGAGAAATTCCAAGAGTGTCATTACCCTCCCTCACAAAGGACATTTCATATTATAGTTACTTCACACATAAAAAACCGATTTATTTAGGACACAATCAACCAATATAATTTCCTACAATTGATACCCTCATTTTAGATGTCGTTTTTAAGCATAATCAATAATAATATTGTTTTAGGTTTTAAACAAATGACATTTTCCAAATAATATCTATTGTTTTTAATAACATGTTTTTGTTTTATTTATTATTAAAATCATTAAAATTATATTCAATCCTTATAAAATAATTACACCAGTATACTATATATACTGAATGTTATTATGTTAACAATGTGATCTGTATCCACCTCATTTACCATCAAATTGAAAACAAAACCATCATTCATGTATACAGAGAACTACAGCCTCATGAGCCAATGTAGTTCATTATCCATCAACATATCTCACGTCTAGTTATAATGATGGGATTAATGTAATTATGTGATATTAATTAAATATTTATAATTTTATAAATATTATATAACAGAAATTTTCTCACCTTTCTATACACAAGAAAATGATTATTCCATTTGTGCATACATACGACCTACCACCTTCATAAACATATGTCATTGGTTTTTCATTACGACATTGCATGGATAATATATATAAGTATAATTAAATATAAATAATTATATTTAAGAAATTATTATTATTCTATAAATATAAAATTAATCTTACTGTATTACTATTATTATTGTTGAAAAAAGGGACTCTTACTCATTCGTACGTACGACCTACCCTCTCCATGAATGTAACATAGTTAATTTTTATTACTATATATCATAATTACTTTCCAAATTATAATTTTTTTATATAATTATAATTATCATGTCTTCATTATTTTGGATGTGATAGAATAATTTCCTATTTGACCATATTTGAGTTACCAAAGCCATTTTTGGACTTATGAAGCGAATATCATCCAAACATCTAATGTTAGTTTAATTAATTAAATAATTAAATATATCATGGTAAGAGATTAAATAAAAGGTATAAAAAATTTGAAAAATGTTCTTTTTAAATTTAATTATTAACCTATGTTTATTATTCATGAAGATAAAAAATGCACGTGATCATTAAGAATCATGGTAAAAGAATTTCTTTTAAAAATCCACTTTTAATGTTTCCCTTAAAACTCTCCTTTTCTTATATATCAATATTTTTAAAACTATTTTACGGATGTATTTATATGTATATAAGAAAATTATAGAAGAAACATTATATTTATTTAGAATTTCTTTATAATGTTTTCAAAAAATAATATTTTTACAAAATGTTTTGACTTGCTTTACAGAAGACAAGTAGAATGTTCTATTTTAATTTATATAGTGATAATGAACTGTTTTTCCACCATAAATGATTTTTTATTTTTGGATTCATATATAATATTTCATGTTTAATTCAAATAAAATGATTTTTTACTAATGTTTGGGTCAATTTCAAAAATGGATTTAAAACAGAATGGATATTTCAATATCTAGAAATGATTTCTTATAGGTAAAAAAGAATTTTTTTTCAAATGAAATATTTTATGTATTATGTTAAGGTTATAGGAATTTTTTTATTACAATGGGTGGTTACATTATAAACAAAATACATGTGATCCCATTATAGCTCACCAATTTCTTGGGTAAAGAGATATAGTTAATAGATTAGGTTTCTCTTAATATATAATGTGAATATACTGTGATGGTTATTCCAAGTATAACCGTGATGGTTATTTCAAGTGGAATTACAATGGTTACCTCAAGTATAATTGTGATGGGTTTTCCAAGTGTATATAACAATGATATTAAAAATGATTACTCATTTTACCTATTTGATTTATTTATGATTTCATCGAGTAATTATGGAAATATTATGTTTTAATAAGGTAAAGGAATGTATATTCTAATTTGTAAGTTTTAAAAGTAAAAGTTTATGAAAAATTTATTATGATTATTTTTTTGATTTTGAGGAAACATTTATGTGTTTTTATTTTACCATTATGATTTATTATAATATTTTTTATGATAATATTTGGATAAGTATGGTGATTTATTAAGTAATTGAATAAGTATTTTAAGTCTAATTTTTTTTGAAAAAAAATTATATCTAATCCTGGAATAATGATTTATTAATTTGTTTATATAACTTAATGATATTTTTGTGCTAATACCAAATTATAAAATATTTTTCATTCGGATTAAGGATGAGTAAGGAAATAAATTATTCAAGTTAAAGGTCAAAAATATATACCATGAAAATAAATCATGTTTTAATTTAAAAGTTTTATATTGTAAAAAATAGAAACTAAGTATAAGTATCCTCTTTGTAATATATGGGATTATTTTGTAAGATTTATGATCTAACTATATAAAAATATAAACCTAAAAGATCTTTGGTAATGATAGAAAATTAATTTTAGGCTAAATACACTAGATTAATTAATTATTATGGGTGGGTCCTTATATTTGGTATTATAGAAATGTTTTGATGAATTTAAAAGATATGAAAATTATAATAGAATATGTTAAAAATATTGTAAAATATTTTAAAGTTGAAATGATAAAGAATTTTGAGATTAACATTTTGTATCATGTAAACTATCTTTATTTAGAATGGATTTCAATAGAGGGAACTATGAAGTTATTGTTGGAAAACACCCAGGGGATAATATCATTCTGAATCAGAAACCTAGAATGGTTGGAATTATAATAGATCAGCTAGTTGAAAAAATAGATCCATTTGTATAGTCTATAAATTATAGTGGTATCCATTACAGATATCATCTAGATCAATCAAAAGTGAACTTTTTATGAGTCGAAAATTTTATGAGGAAATAACCTCCTCCATTCAGTGGATCTTATGACCTTGTGGTAGTTGAAGGATGTATTAAATACATAGAAAATAAATTATATGTCATGGGATGTTTAGATCATCAGAAGGAAATTCATTATATTTACCATTTTGAAGGTGATGTTGATTAAATTACGAAACTGGTCAAGAATACTAAAAAAATATTAGAGATTAATATTTTGTAATAAAATTATTTTAATAAAATAATTCTTGTGAAATATTTTCCTATATATGTAAAAAAATTTAGAGAAAAGAAATTAAATGAATTAAAAAAAAGAAGAATATTTTTTTGTTGCATACGAAGAAAACTTGACCCTATTAGAAAAGTGGGAACCAAATTTTATAGGTGATATTGATAGTAAGATTAATTAGTTTTACATATTATTAAGTCCTGTATAATTAATGGAATTGGTTTCTTATGAATTCAAAAATTATGAGAAACATGTATGATGTGCTGAGATGATGGAAATGGGGTTTTACACTAATCATGGGTACTAGACAATGAGTAGAAAAATTCGTCAAGGTGGTATCCAATAGGGAAGAACATATCAAAGAAATATGATGATAATTTTATTTTCATTTTGTGAAATTCATGGTAAAAATAACAATGAGACATGATTTGTGAAATTGATTAATTTCTTCCAATGTGAAAATATTAGGGAATATGGATTATAATTGAAATAAAAATATCATAGTTTTAGGAAGGAAAATTATGGTAAACAAGCAATAAAATGTTTTAAATGTAGTGAGGTGGGTAATTATACACATTTTTGTGAAAAAAAGAACCCAAATGATGAAAAAATAGACTATAATCAAAAAGGTATGGTGAAATCCATCCCAACCACTTCATTAGTTGTTCGTCCATCAAATGATGTGGTATCAAGTACATTTATTTTTAAATCATTTCTTGGTCTATAATTTTTTTTCATATCTTATAGTTTTTTATTAAACTGTTAATTCAACCTCAAGAAAGTAATCCAAAAAATATGGTAAAGACACATGGTATAAGTACAAATGAAAAAAATAAATTATAAAAATCATTCTATCAGTGTATATGGGAATATATTACCTGTAATCCTTTTTGTATTTACAATATTAGTGTTTATTAATATTATGCGTATGGATTTTATTTATATTTACCATAATATGATATATTATAGAGATAAGTAGGTTGTTTTTTTGGATAAGTTTAGGTTTTTATATAATAATGAACTCATAGCTTTCATAACATATCAAGAAGCTAAGACACTGTTACAAGATAGAAATAAAAGTTATCTTGTACATATTATTGATATTAAGGGAAATTACCAATTAATGAGGAGGTGGTAGTAAAATAGTTCCTGGATGTTTTTATTGATGTGTTTTTTTGGTGTTATACATGAACAAGAAGTTGAATTTACAATTTATTTTTTTGAATTCTAAATAAAATTCAAAACCCCCTTATTTAATGACCCAATTAGAACATTTGGAATTGGAAAAGAAGTTGAAATATTTTCTTGATAATGTTTTAATTAATCCCATCACTTCACCATGGGTTTCTCCTATCATATTTTATAAAAATAATGAATGATAAATGAGGTTTTGAATTGATTATAGTGATTTTAATAACATTACTATTAATAATAACTATATATTTTTTCATATTGATGATTTATTTTATTATCTCTTGGGAGATCGATATTTAGTAAAATTTAAACTAAGGTGTGAGTACTATTAGAAAAAGGTGAGTGAGGATGAAACTCTGAAAATAGAATTTTAGACTAGATATGATAATTATGAGTTTGTAGTTATTCAATTTTGTTTAAAAATTTATCCAGATATATTTATGGATCTTATGAATAGATTATTCTATGTCTCTTTGGAAAGGTCTTTGGTTTTTATATTTAAGATATTTTGATTTATTTAAAAATATAAGGGTTATGAAAAACATTTAAGGATTACTCTGAAAACCCTGAATAAAAATAAGTTATGTCAAAAATTTAGCAAATGTTTTTTTGGTTATAACATATTTCATTCCTTAGACACATCATAAATAAATATGGAATAATAGTTGATCCCCATAAAAATAAAGTAGTTAATGATTTACCATGACTTATAATTGTTACTCAGATTCATAGTTTTCTTGGGTTGGAAAGATATTATGGGTGGCTTTTTATAATATTTCATGTTTATCTATTCCACTGACTATGTGAACATGAAAACAATTAAATTCATCTGGAAAAATTGTGATGACTATTTTGAGTAACTAAAATGAATATTTCTAAACACTCTAGTTTTTTCCCTTCCATATAGAAATGGTGAAGTTATTATATACAATGATTATTTATTAAAAGGAATTTTTTGTGTCCAAATGAAGAATAATTGGGTCATTACTTATGTTGAATTAACCATCTTATATTCAGAACATAACCCTTTGGTAAATGATTTGATGAATTTTGGCCTAGAAGTTATGGGTGAAAGAATATCATTTTCATTGTTTTAGGTTTTAGTATAATCATATTTATTTAACTTCCTATAGTAGTTCACCTCATTATATATGTATTGTTATATGAATACTCCTGAACTTATAGGTTTAAATGTCTGAAATTGTCCAAAGTAATGTATAGTTTTTAACCACATGTTTTTGTTTTATTCAGTCTCCCACCCCATTAAAATATTCCTAAACCTTGATAAAATAACAACATAATAATAATAAATATACTGATATTCTGTTTTGTTAATTTCATTACCTATATCCATCTCCCTATCCATCAAAAGGGAAATTAAATAGTTGTTTGTGGGTATGGGGGACTACCACCTTAGAGACCCATGTAATTCATTTTCAATCACCATCTCTCACAACTATGTTATTTGGTGGAATTAGTTTAAATATATGACATCAATAACACATTTATCATTATTTTAATATTATATAACACATATGTCGTTACCTTTCAATACACTCGAAACTGACAATGTCATTCATTCATATATATAGACTACCACCTCCACAAAGTGATGTGATTAATTTTTCATCAACACTTCACATGGATGATATATATAAATATATTTAACTAAATAACATGATATTTAAAATATTATGATCATTATAGAAAGAAAAATTATGTTTACCTTATTTACATAATTACTGCTAAAAATAGAACTGTTATTATTGCATTCATATGGCCAACCATCACTATGATTATAAATAGTTCATTTTTCATAGCGATTTATCATAATTTTTTTAAAAGTATAATTTATGTCTAAAAAAATAATTATTTCATTAATATTATTCTATATATGAAGTAATAATTACCTCATTGATGATAGTCAACTTACCATATCCATTTTTGGACTTCTGAAGTGAATATCGTCAAAACATGAAACATAAATTTACATCATTAAAATATTAAATATAAAATGATAAGAGATAGAATAAAAGGAATTATAAAAGTGAAATTTTTTATTATGTAATTAAATAATTAACATTTGTTTATTATTCGCGAATAAAGTATCTGATGATTTAGAATATAGGAAATGTATTTTTTAAGAAGACACTTTTAATGTTTTCCATAAAACTCTCTTTTTCTTCTATATATATATTTTTAAAATAATTATATTGATGTATATATATGGATAATGGTGAATTAGAAATGGAAATTTAAGTTTCTTTTTAATTTCGTTCAAATTATTTAAAAAAATATGTTGATAAAAAAATTTGATTTTCTTTACAAAAGTCAAAATGAATGTTCTATTTTAAAGTATACAAATACAAAAACCATTCCTACTGCCATAATTGTTATTTTATGATAGGATTATTCAAAAATAATTCATGTTTTATTAAAATAAAAAACATGTTATAATATTTTGTAATTAATTTCAAGAAAAAAATAAATAGAATGGATATTTAAACATCCAAAAATGTTTTCTTATGGGTATAAAATATTTTTTATGATGAAATATTTTATATATTCTATTATTGTTCTTAGAAATATTTTATGATGATAGATTTTAATATTTTATAGCAAATTTTTGTGAAATCTTTATAGATTCCAATGCATTGAGTAAAGGGAGAGCATTAACTGAATAGGTTTATCATAAGATATTATTAGAATATACTATAATGGATTTTTTAGGTAAAACTGTGATGGATATTTCAAGTGTAATTATAGAATTTAAACCATGTATAACCATGATGGTTATTATATGTTTAATTTATAATGATACGAAACTGGTTTCTTATGTTACTTACATGATTTATCTATGCTTTCAATGAGTTTTTATGATGAAATTGTGATTTCAAAAAGTAAAGAAAAGTATATATTACTTAAAAGGATGAAAAGTATAACTTTTTGGGAATGTTATTTTTGAGTTTTTTGATGATTTCAAAGAGAAAATTACAAGATTTTATTTTTTCCATTAATATTTATTATGATAAATTTTATAAAAAACATCAGATATATAAAGTGACTTTATACTTAAGAAATTATTTATTTAAACCACAAAGTTTATTGTGAAAAGGAATGTTTTTACAAGTATTCATAGAATAATGGTTTATTTTGTTATTTTTATGTCCCTCATTGAATTTTTATGCTCATATCATGTTTTTTTCATAGGGAATAAGGATGGGTAAGGGAAAGGAAGAAGTCAAGTTGATATCTGTGAGGATTTTCCTTGAAAATAAATTTTGTATTATTTTTAAAATTTTATATTATCAAAAAATAGATATTGAGTAAATGAGTATTTTTTAATATATGGGATTATTATGTAAGTGTTATGAAATAACTCACTAAAAAATAAGACAAAAGTGTCTTTGGGAATGAATGAAAATTAAATATTGTGTAAATACACGAGGCTATGTAATATTTAAGGTTGGGACCCTTTATATTTGTTTTGATGAACATTTTTATATTTAAAAACATGTAGGATTTCATATTAGAGATGATTATTTAAGGATTTTGTGGTTGAAAAAATATTTATATGGCTATATGTAAGCACCTCATTCTTAGAATTAATGGTCAGATATGTATTACGAAATTTAGATATAAAGAGGGTAGGGGTTGAGAACAATGTCTAAGATTATTTCTTGGAAGAAGAGTAGTTCATGGTTATTTTGTGTGTGTATGATTTCATATTTTAAAACAATAAAAACAATTTATTTACCAAATTTTAAAATATAATACATCAATAATATTATACGTTAATGATAGGAGAGTTAAAATACTTTCTTAAGTTATAAGTTCACCAAATAAAATGTTATAGATTTATCTAACAAGTGAATCATGCAAAATAGATGTTAATGACGTTCATAATAGAATATATCAAACTAGGTTCCACTATGAGAGTAGTCAGAATATAAAATAGTGATAATGTGGAAACAGAGGGAGTAAACTCAGTATTGAATTGATAAATTATTGGGTGACTTCTGTATCTACCAATAATAAGGCCATATATATTTGATGGTGGTTACTTAGAAGCTTGTTATTAATGTTTTACAAAGTAAAAAAATTCTTTTTTTGTCAAGAAGATAACAAGGTATTCTCTATGAACACTGATCATTAGATTGGTTTTGAATATAGGGAAAGATATTGATTTGTTGGATTTTTTCCAATGTCGAATCTGAACAATATCTTTCGAATTAAAAAAAATATTTGAGGAAGAAATATTTATTAGAAAAAATCATGTTTTATTGGTAAGTAAGAAGGATGAGAGTACACACTTGAGAACAAAAGAGGAAGAATATATTTTTGTAACCCTAAAATAGACTCAGATGATATAGAGAATTAAATATTTTTAAGATCTTAGAGAAGTCACATGATAGTTAATGTTGATTCACTAATTTAATAAGAGTTTCATCACAATAATAAATAAAATGGTATAACACTATCACAAAAAATTGATTGTGATTTGTTACCACTTCATAAATGATAATGTGGGAAAAACATTATGAAACTGTAGTTTCATAAAACATAGTATCATGTGATAGAAATATTTAAAAATTCGTAAGAGACAATTGGGTTTTAGAATAATATGTGAAAATTTTAATTTTTACTAATATTATCAAAATAATAAGGATTAAAAACCATTCTCCCCCTTATATATAATAATTTACATGGATATGGTATGATTTTTTTTAATATTTTTATATTTTATTATGTGCAGGAGGATATGTAGGGGCATAATCCATGGTAAATTTAATGCATAAACAATGGTTTTATTATAAAATATTTATAGAAATATATAAATCAACTTATTCTATTATTTCCAATAAAATTAATTGACTCATATAGTCTTAGATAATTTAATAAAATATAGATTTTTATTTTTTTAGAATAGAAGTTTGATGAATGTTTTAATTTCATCTAAACAAATATAGATAAGACCCTTTTAATTTTATTATTAATGTGGAATAATTAATATTGGGAGAGAGACCTAATGTAGGGCATTCATTGATGTTTAGAAAAGGATAATGAATAAATGTGAATAAATTTAACAATGATATTTTGATAATAAATTCCAAAGAGAAATATTTTTCAATGATGTATTATAATGTTCAATTTTGTCCACTAAATGACAATTATATTCAATTTATGTTTGATAGTTTTTGTTGTGTGATGTTAAATAAAGTGGAGGATATGTTTTGTGGAGAACAAATAACCATAAAATGATGAGTATGGCTATATCATGATGGGTTATAAAATGGCTATCAGGGAGGATTTGTTGGGGTTATCAAATTCATTATTATTTAGAGTGACATTATTTTTAAATGTATAAGCTACCAATGATATATTTAATGGAGTTTCAATGAAAAAAATTTCTATTTTTTTATAAAAATAATTAATTTAAATAGATATTGACAATTTATTCAAGAACTTTTATTGTGTGTTCTCTAAATTATAATGGGAAAAGTATTAACCAAAAAATTGAGTTGATTTATTACATAGTATAGGGAAATTTTTTTGTGATTGAAAATAAAAATATAAAATTGGGTATAAAGAAACAACCAGAACAGAATATGTTTATACCTCATGTATGATTAAATTTAATATAAAAAAATTATCTATATTGTGGAGGATTAATATAAGTTTATTCAAAAAGATTTTCTTCAGAAAAACCATGGCATGATTTAAGTCTTTTTGAGAGTGAGGTTTTCTATATATGATGAAAAAACAGTCTGGCATGGATAGACAAATCCCAATTGAATATAATTTCCCCAGAGTGGTAAAATGCCAGGATATTTAGTGTACCATGACATGTCTGGTCACTTAAAAGGCCTGAAATATATTTATTAGATAGAAAAATTTCCATGGAGTTTAAAAAACAGCATCTCTTACCATTTTTGATGATTAATAAATCTATTAAAATTCAAGTGATTAAAGACAGATCATCATTAAAATAAATGTAATTTAATGGAGAATATCTACTTAATGATGATCCAAGGAATAAATTTGATATAAAAGAATTTAAATGTAGTTATTTTATTGAAATTTTTATTTTAATATGAATACTAATGATATAAAATTGAAAGAGATGGATATAAAAAGATATGAAATATGTTCCTAACAAATTATAGGTAATGTAAAAAAAGATCCGAAGTTATGAAATAGAGAACGTAGTAGGATAAGGATTCCAATGAGTATCTTTAATTGAACAGTGAGTTGGGACAATATTTAATTCCATTAATGAGAATGTTTAAAATTTATGATTTGTTGCACATAATTATAATTATTAGATATTAGAGATCAAAGAATCATGGATAATACCAATTAATTTTTTTTGGTTAGATTCGATGTTGTTATATTTGAGAGTTCAACCTCCAATTATTATTGTTGAAAAAAGGGATTGTTACTCAATCATACGTATGACCTACCCTCTCCATGATTGTAACATAGTTAATTTTTATTACCATATATCAAAATTACTTTCAAAATTATAATTTATTTATATAATTATAATTATTATGTCTTTATTACTTTGGATGTGATAGAATAATTTCTTATTTGACCATAGTTGATTTACCAAAGCCAATTTTGAACTTATGAAGCGAATATCATACAAACATCTGATGTTGGTTTAATTAATTAAATAATTAAATATATCATAGTAAGAGATTAAATAAAAGGTATAAAAATTTTAAAAAGGTTTTTTTTAATTTAATTATTAACATACGTTTATTATTCATGAAGATAAAAAATGCACGTGATGATTCTGAATCATGCGAAAAGAATATATTTTAAAAATCCACCTTTAATTTTTCCCTTAACACTCTCTTTTTCTTATATATCCATATTTTTGAAACTATTTTATGGATGTATTTATATCTATATAAGTAAATCATAATATAAACATTATGTTAATTTTGAATTTCTTTAAAATATTTTCAAAAAATAATATTTTTACAAAATGTTTTGACTTGCTTTACAGAAGACAAATAGAATGTTCTATTTTAATTTTTATGGTGATAATGAACTTTCATTACACCATAAATGCTATTTTATTTTTGGATTAATATATAATATTTCATGTTTAATTCAAATAGAAAGATTTTTTACTATTGTTTAGGTCA